>CM029117.1:5752500-6235000 GCA_016859345.1 Istiophorus platypterus
TTAACACAATATACCTACAACATCGTCTCGAGACTTTACAAGAGAACCTTGCAAAATGCTCCTTAGTTTCCTTTGTCTTTTGAAATTGTTGCATTTTGATTCATATTCTTAGCTCAGGCCTCTCACTGAGCATGCACATAACCCACCTAGGTGGGTAATTATCTCAACCAGGAGTTGTTCCATTCCCTAAAATCTCAATGTGGGAGTGTGTGATGGGCTCGGTTTTCCCAACCGGGCGAAGCAGCATGCGCTTGTTTATCCTCACCCTACGTTCTCTGCACCCCCACTGTTCTAAATGGCAATATTACAGCCTTGTGCTGTTTGAAATGGGAGACAATTATCTGTTTAGGTATTACAAGGTGGGCATTATATTACAAGGAGAAAAGGCATACAGCTACTATCAGGATCCCGTTGTTGCCTTTTCTCCCCAATACAAATTTTCCATCATTAAATTGATGGAACATTTATCTAAATGGATGTTATGCATTGGGTAAACTCATTTAGCTCCTGGTGCTCTTTCAGGTGATGGGAATTAATGATGTTTAGTAGTTTGAAACTGAAAATATCTGTCATTTGTCACCACTAGCCATTGATTTATGATTCCATTGATGATATGTTAATTGAAGTGTAATGAATCACAATAATAGGGTAGTTGTGCGGGAATGGTCCATTTTCAATGATTGTTCAACCCTCAGTAGAGTTCAGAGCCAGCTGCATGTTGACTCCCATTTTCAACAAGGGCATTTAACACATAATTAATGCTGAAACTGGGTAAGTTGGCCGGTGTGTTTTTATCTATGCTCAGTCTGCTTTAGATAAACACTTGCACAAATGCCTGGCCACAGTTTTGACTGCCAAATGTAAACGGCAAAAAAGAACAGTGGGAGAGGGAGTTGGAGCTTTTTTTCCCTTTCATATTTGGATATGCTTTAATGCTTTTATTCAAATGCACCTGAGATATTGCCCCACAGTCACTTCTCAGTTTACCATAAAAATAAGATTTTGTTTCCGTTTCTCTCTCTTTTTTCATCTTTCCTTGCCTGGGTTGAGTGCTCAGTTAGGAAAGCTGTGTGCATGCAGATCAGGGCCGCCCATGGGGAGTTGAATCAGGGCAGTGCAGGTACAGGTACAGTGTGTTACCACCAGGGGGGCCAAGAAGGGTGTCTGTTGTCAGTAATACGAAAAGGTTTTGTCTTGCAAATAAACCATTCACTCACATCAGACAGCACCATTGTTCACTTGTTATCATGAGTGGGTGTAGTTGTAGTTAACAGACAGATGGAAATGCAAGGATGTGTCCAGCAGTGACAATAGTAGGCTACAGGAGGATAAACGAAAGGTGCCTTCAGCCCTGCTCTGAGCTGAAATGGTGGATGTACGTCCGTAGCAGACAGGAGGTACAGTGACTGGTACAGCTTCCTACAAACAAAGGAGAGCAAACAGCACAAGAATGCAGAGAATTGATTTCTTTCTGGTGATTTCTCCAAATATGTACAAGGCTGTTTGTGCGTGTTATCCATTCTAATCAATAACAACTGGTGCTCCACTTGTTATTGGAAGCATTTAGTTTACACTCATGTACTCTGAATTTCTTTTTGTAAATTGGCTTGCAGGTGCTGATGACAAGCATCATGGTCTGTAGTGGTAATTATTTCATAACCATAAATAATTCTCCATCTTGTGTCCGCAGGGCGAGGAGCCTGTTTTACCACTGCTGGAACTGAAGATTGCTTTAAATAAGCAAGTCCTTGTAGAAGGTAAACACACAATCGTTCACTAGACTCTAAGTCCCTGCATGTGTGTGAACGCTGTATTGAATTGGCTTAATAATTAACTGAATGCTGTGCAGTTGTCTTGTTTGTGTACTGTATTTTGTGTGTGTATATGGAGGATGGGGGGGGGGTCAACAGGTGCACAAGGTAGATTGATGATCTACTGATTTGAGACTAGCATGTCGAGTAATGAAAGGACAGTTCTCTTTGAGTTCGAAAAATCAATTGGGAGGGAGATGGTTGTACTTTTAAAGAACTTATAGAAAAGGAGGAAATGTGAAGGTGTCTGTCTGCTTGTAGATGTTGAAAATTGTCAAGAAAAGATGAAATATGGTAATGCTTTGTTTACTAAATGAGGGGGGAGGTTTAATGCACTCCCACTTGTTGTCGTTGGCATCTCAGTAATTCTGCCTGATATCTGGTGTTTGCCTCTCACACCCATCTCCCTATCTGAGAAGGTTTTGGGCCCCCAGGATGTGAACTTTTAGCTGGAGTGATCTGGTGAGTCGGAGTAGGACTGCAGGGAAGTGGTGCGGCTGTTGGGGGGGTTTTAACACTTCAGGAGCTCAGTGCTTCAGAGGAGGAGTGTCTGTTTTCTGTCTCTTGCAGCTTCAACCTCACTGTCATCTCTGTTTTTCATTCCATTTTACTATCATTATTGTTTCTTCTCTTCAATTCTTCTCCCTCCAATAACCTGTTGTGACATGTAGATTCTTAGGTAGGACATGCGCATGTACTATGACAAATAAAGACTGCACATTTGAGCAACAAAGCTGTTCTAATCAAGAAAATATGTGAGATGTAACTTAGGCTCAACTAGTCTTACTTTTTGGGATTGCAACTAGTGATTGAATTAATTTAATGATTATTGAATTATATTATAACATATTCTGCCCATGGATGGATATCCTGTCAAACATATTAGTAAAAAAAATGGATTAAAAAAGATTTTTTTTCATTATATTATCTGTAATTTCATAGGGAGCCCCTCTATTCAAATCTATATTTCTGCTAACAGGTTGTCATTGCTTAGCTGTATAAAAAAATTGTAATAAATACAACTACATCCTAGTGTGAGACTCATGCGGTTTTGCCATGGAGTTTGGGGAAAAAGCAACTCCAAATGTCATCATTACAGTTAGACTAGTCCCATTTCTCTTCATTTTAAGAGGCGGCCCTCATTGCCACAGTATGTTAGACAACCTGTTCACCTCTTGTATTTGATTCAGACAGTCACCACCACATTTGGAAAACAGAGACTTGGAGAAAATTGAAGTGGTGGATTCATGTTGCTGCTGTTTATCTGGAGTGCATTCTCTGCATAGACAGGTCCACTACAGCAGGGCCCTTCAGCTGTGTGCTCCAGATGTAAGATCAGCCCTGAAATCTTTCAAATGGTTGTGTAATTAATGCTAATGTGGCAAAATCAGCCTAATTACTGACACAAGTTTCCAATGTGATTTTGATTGCATCACTAATGCAGAAATCCCTGTGGCAGCTTATGGGATTAGTATGTCTTGGTGTTTAAAGCTCTTTTAAAGCGCTATAGAGTCAAATACAGCATGTGTGTAAAAACCAATGTTGTGGTTTTTTCAGTACATTTGGACCAATTGTTCTTCCTAAAATATTTATCATTAGTTGTTTGCCAATTAGAAAATAAGAATTGGAATGGAAGAACAGTCTTAAAGCAGTCTGACGAAAAAATGACTTAGCTCTAACTGACTTAGATGTCAAACTTATTGTCATATGGGCGTAACTGTGCCGTAGGGCTGCCTCTGATGTGTGCTCTGTGTAGGCCTACTCTTTTGGCCTATTTACTCAGACCTGATGACATTTAACTTTCCAAAGAAGTGCCTCTGCGTAGAAAAATTCATAAACAGGTTTCTGTGTTTTGAGAGGTTCAAAATGTTATCATCTCATGCTGGATTTGATTTGAATTTTACAAATCCATGTAAGGGAGAGAAGAACACATCATGCAAACACTCAGTTTCTTGTAATTCTCCCTTTGCTATAAATGATTTGGTTTATATTGCCTGAGTTTTAGCTGTTGAGGTTGCTTTGTTTAATCTACTTTTTATGGAAGTGTTAAGAATAAACAAGTGGATTCATGAATTGGACCAACAGAAAGGTTGTGTGCAGATTTATGCTGGGATGAAAATAGGGAATCTGTAATAGTTCCCTTGACTGCATTTATTGCTTACTTAAAAAAAAGTAATTTCTTTATATCAGCATCAAGCTGAAAATTGCCATGTATTAGTATTAGGCTTGGTAAGCTTCTAATTCTGTGGCATTTACAGCCGGCTGTGTTTCCATGCATTTATAACACTTTGATTCTTAAGAGCTCCTTTAATCGCTTATGCCTAGCTTGGAACATAATAAACAACTCGCTGTAGCGAAAGTGCCACATGGGGGAGATTTCTAGCAAGAAAGTTAAACGCTTCTGTCACTGGCAGTTTTGTTGCTGTGTTTTTCATGCACTGTAAGTACCGTAATCTACTCTCTGAGCTCGGCTGCTGTAGTTAAAAACAGTGACAGGCAGAATAGATGCAAGGCAGCGTGAAAATGAAAAATTATCGTGCCTACAATGGAGACCAAGGCAAAGACATAAAGCGACGGTGTTCTTGTGCCTTTTCCTGTTGATTGAGATCACAGGATGTGTCAAAGCCTTCTAAACACCCTCACCTGGCTGCTGTCTACTTTCCCTATCTGATGCTCTGCTCCCATGGCCACATCAGCTGCTATCAGAACACACTTTGGCAGATTGCCCACCCCTGTATTGTCTTTCGAAACGGGCTGTACAGTTAAATGTGAGCTTTATGCTGCATACAGTTGTCACACAGTAGAGCAACATTCTTTTTCTCTCTTGCATCTCCTTCAGCCTTCATGTGAATTATCTTCTTTCGAAGTGGAAAGAACCGCACTGATAATGTTGTCACCGATGTGTTATCCTGCAGCTACTTAAAGTATCTTTTTGGGGAGAATGCTTTTGGCAAGTTTCAATCTATTTTTCTATCAGCATCAAACAGGCATGTCTTCTTTTGGTCTGGAACATTTTGATGGATGTATATACTGCGGTCTGTGTAGGAGAGTGAGGAACCTTGATAATGTCAGCCTGCTACCAGGTGCAGACAGCTAACATCACACAGTCTTAGTGTGAGATTGACCGAGGCGACAGAAGTAAGCAAATTCCATCCACAGATGAGTTGACTTAGAGAAAGATGAAATGAAAATCAAAAAAGCAAGAAAAAATGCCGAAGCTCTCCTTTTTTTTATCTTTGGCTTTGTGTCTCTGCTCCAGAAAAGATGAAATAGAACTAATAACCTGAATTGATTTGTTGTCCGCAGAGCAAAATAACTACACTGTTTCTTTTTTTTTTCTTAGGTAACCTAGGCCAGCATCTGTCATACATACAAAACAATATACTGTACTCTAACTAGTAAATGTTAAACACCACTTAACATATGTACATACTGCTCCTGCCCCCCAAAACAAAGTTATATATAGATATTTTATGGCATATTAAAAGGAATTTTGTTTATGGTTTCCCCTTTGACGAGTGAAGGTTTATGACTATTTAAGGAAATTGAAAAAAAGTTCCTACAAGCCACAGTGATTCTTATTTGGATAGTTTTGACTTTGTTGCAAGCATTGCATGTCATGGTAAATATCACTCTGGCAGTCCTTTGCTTTCTCCGTTTATTTTAGAAAACAAATCCCTTTTAGGGATAAAGCACCTGGTGGGGCTACTTAATGGAATGGCTTCAGCCCTACGCAAATAAACAGCTTGCATTTTTGGTGTGAGATTAGGAATGAGGCTGAGAGAGAGTGAGAGAGCTGGAAAGAGGTGGGTAAAAACCAAACAAAGAAAGTCACCATGTGGGGAGGACAGAAGTGGAGGAGTTGCACGTCTACTTCAGCTTCATACTGTAGTTGACTGTATCTACAATGTGTCTGTAGAAATGCATATGAACATTGGCACGTTGTGAGCTTTGAACCTGGGTAAGACTTTCCTTTTTTCAGCTTCATACTGAGGTAAAGGTCATCTTTGAATAGTTGACCAGTGAGTCGGCAGTAGTTATTCATGAGATCTGGAAAATATCTGAGTCTTTGTTTTCCACACTTCGCGCATACACAAATATGCAGTTGTGCCCTTTCTTAACCTAAGACAGGGAGCTAAGAGGGTAGAGAACAATTGACCAGTGAAACATAAAACACAATATGGGCTACATTTTTTTTAAATGGCTCAACATGCTGTTAAAATCTCTAAGAAATGGGGTGACTGTCCTGCAAAAAAAAAAAAAAAGAGCCCATGGGTTTTCTGTGGAGGCAGTTTATTACGAGCCATAGTTACATTTTATTGTCAGGCAACCTCTAGAGGCTTTAGTAATTATGACGGTAGCAAATGTGAGTTAGGTGATGTCTACAGTGCGACAAAGTCCACGACAAAATTCAGGACTTTCACACAGGAGATGTTTGTTTCCTGTCTGAAACTGATAGTACGCTCCTACGGGGTCATATCCAAGGGTGGGGACAAGCAGTTATTTGATTTAACCGCGAGTTTGCTCACTGCTCTGATTTACATAATATATTGTTCTCACGCGTTTTCTGGTTCGACTTTCTTGAGAATGTCAAAGTATTTTGAATATTCACTCAGAAGCTACAGTCATGCATGACTTTCTACATATTAAAGTGATCATCCACACTAGCATCATACTCAGCCTCAATACTGTTTAGGTGCAGACCAAAATGTGGCTGTAGTATCTAATACCGAAATCTTCAAGTATTGAAAGTCCGCATTGAATGAATAAAAGATATTTCACAGTCTAGATGTCTGGTCACATCAGAAAGTGACACAGCAAAATTAATTTGTCTGTCTTTTTGAAATACATTTTTGCTATTGGTCATTGCCGCAAATTTGCATTTCAGAGGTCACCAAAACTGAACTTGATGAGAACGTTTCGGAGGCAAGTCAGTCCACTGATTGTGTCGATTCCACTGGAATGGATAGATTTTGAAGTGAAGTTTGCCCCAAGAAATGTTGGTGTGACCACTTTCACTTTAGATTTTATTTGAACTAACGTATCTAAAGTTCTTATTCAGCTGCCCCTGCTCACTGAGAATTTGGCACGTTTTTTCAGTTGAAGAAGAAAGGGATTATTAGAAAAGCATTAATAATTTTGGGTGTATCGTATTATAGCTATCATCAAAAATATGAAATGATACCAGCTCTACTTTCTGTACCATCCTAGTCTCCATTATTATTTGTACTGTGTTACAGTGTGGCCAAACACAATGTTTAGATGTCTCACTGACACATCTTCAGTGTCTTGCTGATGGACCACTGGATTGATAATGATGGATTTCACCGGTGTCCGGTGTCTGTGATAGATGATGGATCAGGGTGGAGGGAAGGCCACACTGGATAGGAAAATATGTTCTTTCACATTTAGCTGCCACAGTGTGGACATGGCCAGGAAGGGACAGAGAAACTGAAAAGGTATTTCTACCGAGATGTGGTGTTATATATATATATAATCAAATAAAGGTGGAGGCATTTCTTAAACTTATGTTTATTTGCAGTTTTTTCCCTTTTTTTGTCCCGGTTTTAGCCTTGACTCCTGTGTTGTTTTCAAAAACAGTCTCTCCCGGCAAGAAAAAAAAACACAGAGCTGTTCAGTGCACTGAAAACAGGAATGACAAACACCATTAGCTGAAAAATTTCCATCTCATTGCAACTATGTTATTGTTTACTTTACCATACACGTCCTAATATGGTTACCTCCCTGTCAAAGCGGGCCAGAGCGGAGCCGAGGGGCCCTCGCAGGGAGACGCTTTCAGCTGCCACTTAGACAATAAGAAACAAATGTCACAGCTCGGCAAAATAGCCTGGCTTTCACAGTCTTACAGCACTTGGCCTTCCATGCTGCTTGGCTCAGGCTCCTGTGTGGTATTTATCTACTCTCCACTGTTAGATGCCCTCACAATGTACCCCCACCTCTCCGTCCCCCTCTCTTCCTCACTTCTCTTCTTGTCTTCTGTCTGCCTTTCTTTATTTGTCTGTATCTCTCCATCGATCTCTGTCCCTGTCCTGGTGTTAGCTATGTATAGGTTGACCGATGGGCCTCTGTTTGCTGTGTTAAGTTATTTATTGGGGGGGGGGTGTTTGGTGTGGCTGTTGTCCTCCTCCCTGTGGCCGAGCAGAGGCCAGTTCAGCTGCAGGTCACGCCCTGGCCTGAATCCAAAGCTATGTTGAACTGGGAACATTTTGGCTGTGCTTAGAAACCCTTTATGATACTTGGATGAAATCACCTCAACAGAAAACACAGGGCTACTAAAGTGGAAATGTAGCATTTGGGAGGCCTTGCCCTTTTCATTCTAATGGTTCTGAAGATTGCTTTCTGTGCAAATGTGTTATTCCTGAAGACAGGTTGAATATATTAGTGATTTAACCTATGATTTGCATGAAAGTTTCAAGATTTGCTCTTGCAGCAGCAACAGCAGTTTGTTTAGAACTAGCAGAAGTGGATAGTTTTGCATGAACAGTGTTAGAATAATACAAAATACCCAAAAATTCAGTCACAGTGTCATCAAAACCTTATAACTGGAGGTTACTCAAATTGCCAATCATCTGGGGGTATTCTCCATGGATTTTCAGTATAGAGGCTATTAGGCATTAGGGTCAGGCAACCTCACCGCAGGTTAGTCTGGCAGCAGGTGGAAATAAGGTTTTTTCAGATGCATGGGCTTTCTTTTTCCCAGTTGGTGGAGGATGATGGCAGCCTCACCTCAATCCTAAAATCCTCACGTTTATGATATTTGCCCAGTATTATCTGTGCCTGTGGATGAATGGGAGGACAGAGCATGAGGAATGTAGAAGGTCAGGCTGCGTGATTTACACAGTACAGAGCTAGAGAATCCTTGGGAAAATACTTGGGCTGGGATCAAACAGACATCATGTGATATGTTCTTAACACTGACCTTTACATTCATGCATTTTACTGCTCCCCTCTGGTGACTGATGCACTTAATGTAAAAATGTTTGTAATTTAACATCTTACAAAAAAAAAAGCAAGTTAAAGAAAACTTTGTTCTTTAATAATCTGTGTAGCTTGAAAGATACTTGTTCTTGAAGTGATGTAAGATAGACAGGCATACAGTGCTGATGATATCTATATTACTTATTTGACAAAATGAGACAGACCCAGTGAGTCAGTATTGACATTAATTAATTAAAGATGCGGTGTCAAAGTGCCAGTATTTCAACATTCATAGTAAAACTCCCCTCTTTTTCTGAATTCCTGGAAGAGATTTGAGATCCAGGCTTTTCATCTGATTGGCAAAATGCCACTGACTAAATACATGCACCAAGCCACAGTGAATTTAATACCGCTATGAAACATACACACAGATGTGCAAGGAAGTGGGGGAAATAATTAGTTATCAATTGACATTTTCAACCAGCAATGATTACAATGATAAGATACAGTTTGTACTTATTTCTTCAATAACTAACCATAATTTCCACTTCATTGCAGTTATGTTTTGTTGATAATCAAGTGGCACTGACTGTTTGTTTTTTTTTCCAGCTGAGGGGAGAGACTATACCCTCTTTGACATTAGTGAACTTTGTGAAAGGGTTGTTTACCGGCTTCAAGGTCAGTTTCTGAGAAGGGCAGCAGGTTTTCTTGTAAACATATTTACAGCCAAAGATATGTAAACACTCAAAATGTATGCAGGTGCAGCATGGGTGATACTGGCACATTTTTCCTTTTTTTTCTCCTTGTTTTTTAGACGACCTTTCCCCCTGTGACATAGACAGAGGCTGTTGTGTGCATAGATGTTTATACCTGGAAGCAAAAAAGTTATATGTGCAGCAACAAAAAATAAAATGAAAAGAGGTACTCTTAGAAAGCATAATGATGTGCCTACTGACAATATAAAGCAGAGAGGGGAGAGAAAGAGAGACAGATAGCAAGGCAAACGCGGGACTAGTGGGGGTATTAAATATGAATTAATGGAATGTTGCTCAGGCACATCTCTGGGTGTAGTCTAGTGTTGAAAAATAAAATTTATGTTGCCGGCTACCAGCCGTGAAGGTGCATTTGGACTTACTATCCTTTAATTAGAAGTGAGATATTAGCATTTCGTAGGGCTTTATGCTGGGTGAGGGGATCGGCCGGCCACCGCGCCTTCATTAGCCAGCTTCTCTGTGTAATGAGTGCCGTCATTAGCTGATGGAGTGGATTTGCCCTAGCTCTACCTTGAAAGGCAGATCTTTTACATACTTGCAAGAAATAAGGCCTTTTAATGGATTTCTTAATGAATAAAATAAGATGCCACTTCTTTAAAATTTGACAAGTGCATTTCTGATAATGTGCACTACTAGCTGCTGCTTTTTCTTTTTGTTAATTATTCGCAACGGGAAAAACTAATATTATTGATAATAGTAGGAAAATGGAAGAAAAAGGTAGTCATTGGGCACGATGGAAGTATAATTGACATTATGACAAAGAAAAAAAAATTCATCATATATTCTGAATTATATTGGTAATATGTGGATGATAAAAGTGCAACAAAAGGACTGACTTTCTTTCATATGCAAGGTATGGTAGATAAGGTGAGTATGATTTCTGTCTGAGGTCTGAGGATGTGCTCTTTGTGCTAGATGTTAAAACTTACCATTTTTATCAGGGAAAAAGGAAGGACAGCTATTGGATAAACCTGACTGCAAATTACAGGTGCATCTGTGCAGGAGTGTGTGCATGTTCAAGACAGTCAGAGTGGAGGTGTTTTTTTGTGATATGGAAGTCTCCCTAAGCCTTCAACTGCGGCTCCATTCTCAGAATCAGGCGTGAAGTGATTAGTATTTTATTGATGAGCTCCTGAAGTGGCAAGTGTGGGAAATTGGATCTTTGATCTCCTGGAGTTTGGGAAATATATCCTGAGTGTGTGGAGCTCTCCAGGTAAAACACCCCCCCCCATCCTACCAACATCACTACAATATACACACACACACACACACACACACACACACACACACACACACACACACACACACACACACACACACACACACACACACACACACACACACACACACACACCCACACACAGGGAGAGAGAGAGAAAGAGAACGAGAGAAAGACAGACAGACATGTCATTTCGGAGGGATATTCCTCCCCTTCTCCAAAACACATATTTGTTTTGGATGTTTTCAGTGAGAGTCTACACGGTGATTACAGATGTTCATTAACAAAATTGGGTATTTGTTTTAAACTTTAACCAATCACTTTGATATGCTAATTACAGTGTAATTTAATTTGAGCCCTGTAATGATGATGCTGTTATTATGGACATAAATGATGCAGTTAAGCTGAGAGTAATCTCATTTGCATACTGTACATGCCAGTAAATTAAGCCCTTTCCTGCGTTGCTTCAGCTTTAATTTTCCACTCCTTTTCACACAGCATCCCTCAGTCCCTGCGCCTAATAGCAGGCCAGTTTGTTTGATGTGGAAAGCCGCTGCCTCACACTAAATCTAGTCACAATATGTAATACATAAAGGCTCTCATTATAACTCTAAGTGCTCTTTTAAGAACTTGGTATTAATAAGCATGCGGGCTATTCATGCTTTGTAGTGATACACAAAAACTGTTTTGTCGCTCACCATAATCATCTTCAACATTCCTTAAAATGCATCTGAGAAATAAAAACTATCATGGTTGTAATAATGATGTACGAGCCCCTAATCATATTGTATATGTCCTCTGCTATGTGTTGATCAGAGATATCTTCAAAGAGGTGAGTGTATTTTTGATATTCCTTCTTTGAAAAAAAGATGAAGGGCATTTGGATTTGTTTTTTAACTAAGACCCCCCCCCCAAAAAAAAAAAAAACTAATTGAAAAATATGGTCTTATTGTATGTTTAGAGCAAATAATATGGCTTCTTTTCTTTGTACAAATGCTTTTTGATGTCAGTATAAAGAGGCATGTCTCTGACAGAGGGACATGGATGGCCTTGATAAAAAGCTCCTGTGTCTTCATTAGAGAAGCAGAACCTCATGGTGTCTTATTGCGTGATGTTTGCAGTGAGAAGGTAAACATGTTTGTCATACGGGGTGTATTTATGCTGATCAAACATGTGAGATGGGCGATGGTGAATGTTAAGGACTTATGGCTCGCCACAAGGCTCAGCAGCTCTGTGAATGTAAAGCCTCACAATGGTCTAAAGTCCCTGCTCTCACAGTCCAACTTCCCTTTGCATTTTGAGGGTGGGTTAGGAGGGTGGTTTATGGACTTAAACACTGACAGTACAATTGCCCTTCACTGAGAATGCACTTACCATTTTGCACCATAAAGAATATTATTTTTCTGCCAGCCAATTCTCTCTGTAAGTCTCTAATTGGCTACATAAATCTCGGCCGTTGAGGGTGAGAAATGTTGCAGTGTCACACAGTGTAATCTTCACCCTTATTTACCAATTCATTAAGATTCATTGATGCAGGATCGGTGAGAGGAAATGACAACATAAATCAGGCCTCCAACATAATGACCCTAATCAGTTGGGAATTGCAGAAAATGTCATGATGAACTATGTCCTTGTATTAGTGCCACTGTACATTGTCATTGTGCTGCTTTATGAGTGGAACCCATCCTTCTGACATGGGCTGTATTTAACAAAAAAGAGTTGTTAAAGCCTGATTCCATTAAAACGCAGAATTTCGTGTAAGGTCTTTTGGTGTTTAGCCCTTTGCCCTTTATCTTCAGTTTAACTGCCTAATGGAAGACACGAACTCCCTTCCTTTTTAACCCTCTCTGTCCTCCTTCTGGGAAGCCGGGGCTTTTAAAATAATAACACGCTTCTTAGGCTTGAGCGACCTTAGTATCATATCTAGGAAAAATTGCTCCTTCAGCGGCAGCAGGAGGGGACGGTGAACAAGACCACTCCCAGGACTGACTTTCAGACCACTCCCAGTGAATCAGATGCTTAATAGCAAACTGGTGTTGTGTTATAGATGCCTAATTTTAAGCAGTCACTGACAGATGTAGGTTAGATTCTATTGAAATAAAATAGCCATTGCATTACCATGTCATTATTTGTGCGTAAAAGTTAATAACTGTGTCTGGAAAATCAATAGCTTAACTTAATCTCTGTGTGAGTGACTCTAAACAAAAGAAGTGGGAGACCTACACCTGCTGTGTGTTATTGTCTTGAGAGAAATGTTTAACAGTCTTCAGAATCATTTAAATAGCAGGGGTGATGCCAGACCCTACAGTTTCTTCCAGTAATCATGCATGGTACTGAGAGAGGAATCATAATAAATGCATCTACCACACTCGATGACATACTCAACAGTAATTAGCGGCTTACTTTGTGTTTAGAGCTGTGGTTTACCACAGGTCTGTCCTAATGCTTTAACAGAACTGCAAAGCTTTTCCCAAAAATTATTAGACTTCACGTTTTCAGCTCACAAGAGCCCCCAACCCGGAAGACAGTTCTAAGAATATTGTCCTTTCTTTGCGCAGGCACACAATATTAATTGGACAAGTTCGTTAAGGCTAACCTTGGTTTTCCCAGGAAAATGCATCTGACACATTTCCTTTGCATTCCCATACCCTCGGGAGCAGCCCTTACATGAATTCTAGTAAAAATGATTAAAAATATGTGACACGCTTTAAGTAATGTTAAAACAATAAGCGCTTTTGCTGCTCCCATAGGATGCTGATAGATTGAAATTGTGTTTTTCTATGGGTATGCCTGTTTGACAGGTCTAATTGCTAAGAGGAGCTTGAGGGAAGCAATGCCTGCTCTTTCCCTTGCATTGAGCCTGTGGTCAGGAAAAGAGGCCCCTCGTCTCCTGGTGTCTGTCCTCTTGATGCAGCGTTAATGGGCATGAGCCACATGTGAGCGAGATTATCAAAGTCAAATGAAGGAGAGTCGCGGAGAAAATGTGTGGCAAACCACTCCTAAAAGAGGCTCAACATCCCAGAATTACTATTCCATTCATGTACAACCAGATTTAAACTCATTAGACTTCTCTATTTACTTAGTCTCTGTCGGCCCTAGTTGTACTAAAAATACCGTGGCCTGCCTTACTTTGGCACATTCCGTCATTGTCTGTGCACAGCAGGCCTTTACACAGAGTTGTTTCTCGGATGGCTCCATGCAAAGGAGACAAACTGGTTTGTATATTTTCTGAAAATATGGATCTACTCAGCTTCTCCATTGGAGTCTGCCTTCTAGTACCCTTCTTATTGTCAATTTATTTGAGCTTGTAGCGTGATAATGGGTTGATATTCATATGAATCATCATATTCACCACTGCTTGGATGTCGAGCCCCCTTTCTCTGCTCATGGTGTAGTAATAGGTTTGGATCTAGATTTCATGCTTGAGAATCCTATCACAGTTGTCACAATGTGTTATAAATATGTGTTTTGCACCCTTGCTCATATTTTATGCCTTCCTTATGTGGGGGTAACTGTTTTTTGAGGACTAAATGAAATCAGTAGGGGAAGTGGAGACAGAAAACTGTGGATTCTGGGTAGGGAAGCCTCAATGGATGACTTCAGCTCAGCAGATGGTAGGTTGTTGTATGCATGAAAAATTCATGGTCAAGGTGACATACAGCTTGAAAGTTCCCAAAATACATCACCTTCCTTGTCTTTTGTAATCGCTGCTTATTTTTGGACAATGAAATGTCTGATCTAGCAGACGGAGTCGCACATAAATCAAGTAATCGAATCCATACACTTTGATTTATGGTAGATAACATATCTGTCTGTTCGGTTTCCCCCAATTTTTTTTTTTTTACCCACGCATCCTGATGTTGTGTGGGACAACTCTTGAAGGCCTCAGACATCCTTTGTTATTTCCACGAACCCTGTTACTGAATAATTGAACAAGGTAAATGTTTAACATGTTTTTACAAGTTCCTTGCTGTGCTGTTGTGAAGAGGCACTGTTTGTTGGGTCTGGTAGAAACACTTGGTTGCTTTGCCAGACAATGATGCGTTTCCATAGGAGACCACCTCGTTGGCTGCCCACCCCGCCCTCGACCATCTTGTTCTCATTCACGTGGCTTTGCTAGCAGCTGCAACACACCATCTTAATGTGTCTTCGAATGTCAGAAGAATGACTTTTTGTTTATCTTGACTTCTGCTTTGCCGTTTATTCTAGCTGAAGCTGTATTTGCAATGACCTTGATTCCCTAAAGCCTGGCCCCCTCTCCTCTCCTCCCAGAACCTGTTTACACTATGCCTGCCCCTAGTGTCACCTAGGAAATCGCCTGATCATTCCACCTGGTTAATATTAAATGGCTCCTGCAAGGAGATGTGTTTGTTCATAAACACAACCCCCCCCCCTCCTCCTGTTTACTGTAGCCATGGCAGCAATCACTTATTAAACAAACAGCTGCTTTGTTTGCCAGCATGAGTGGTCTGCTTATAACCCGCACAAAGTCTGGGAAGAAGTTGGAAAATGCTTGTGTCTCATGTGGCGCAGGGATGTGGGTTTGTGATGGAGGTATTACTTGCAGGGGGTGGGGTGTGTGTTCCTACTATATTGCCACAGTAGTCTGGAGATATGCTTAGCTTATCTGTGACTTGGTTGAAGTGGCTGACAAGATTACATGGTTGTTTGGTCTGACTGTGAAGTCTCCATTGGCAGAGTGTCATCCTCGCCGTTAGTTCCTCTCAGCAGAG
Source organism: Istiophorus platypterus (assembly GCA_016859345.1). NCBI lineage: Eukaryota > Metazoa > Chordata > Actinopteri > Istiophoriformes > Istiophoridae > Istiophorus > Istiophorus platypterus. The sequence goes on from CM029117.1 coordinate 5,767,976, forward strand.
CGTGGCCAGAGTATTGTAGGGAGAGTGGCAGCTGAGTCCAGATTGAGTCTTTGGTTGAGGTGGTTCTGGTTTGCAAAAGTTCCCTTTTGGCAGAGAATACATGGGAGGGTATGAGACTACAGTTTAGAGAGGTTGTTGGGATTTAGCCCAATTTCTGTGTCTTTTGTCCTTTGGATTTTTCCAAGAGACCCAGGGTAGTTTGTTATCATCGATGAGGGCTGTGATACTGGATTATTTAACATACACCTTGTGTCTTTTGACTTTTCCCCAGAATCAGGAGCCAAAATACAGCAAAACATAAGTACTCTTAACAAACCTTGAGAAGCATTTCTGTTGTTGCACCTTTGGTACACGCTGATGTGTTGTCTAGTCTAGCAACCAAGCCGAACCTAAACAGCTCTAAAGTGAACCTCTCCCCATTGTCTCCTCCTTTGTGCGTCTTTATCTCCCGCCCAAGAAATGTTGTGCTTTTGTTGTGTGCTTGTGTAAACAAGGGCTGTGTGAGAACTTGGTGAGTCGAAGCAGGTGGCTGCTGAGGCTTTACTGTCATGAGCAATAAAGAAAAACAGAACATGGAGAGGGGTCAAAGCACAGCTGCGCGGGCCGACCCTACCTTGAATCGACTGCTGACTTGTTTGAGCTGTTGAATTCTAGGCAAGCATGACAGAGGGGGACAGGCATTATATTTCCACGGGGGGGGGGGGGGGGGGGTTTGATGAGCTCTGGCCGCCGGCTGTTCTTAACCTTCAACCTGTCTGGTCAGGTGGGAGACACATGAGAATCTTGTTTGTACTGTACTCCACATATTTGAGGCAGGGAAAACAAAACAAACTGTAAACAAATAGAAACTCTGACCTTTTTTATTATCCAGTGTTTGTTCCAAACACTTGTTTTGTTTTGCAAGCAACTCCCCCCAAAGAACAGAGAGGCATCTAATAATCAACAGCACAGCCAGTTCTTTTTGTACAAATGGTTGTTGCCTTGTTTTGGTCTCCTGGAATTTCCATTATTTTGATTCTTTTTTTAAACTTTTTTCCAGCTCAGAAAAAAACATTATGTATTATTAATGAGAAAATATTTTTTCTCATGGATCCCTTTGTGTCTTGATTTATGATGAAATGTTAGTGTTTGGAGCATGAATACATATGTTCTTAACCCCAGTAACTACAACCCTTGTAGCAGGACACTTGACCCATAATTACTGCTGAATTTGTCCATGATGTATAAATGGAACAGATGGAAAAACTTGGAGCTTTTTGAGTCATCACAGGCAAGGCTATCCCCTGAGCAAAGTGAAAATAAATAGATAGATAAACAAACGCAGGCCAAGTCACATGGCTGAGTTGCCCGGAACCCAGTTGATGATGGTGTCCCTGCCTCAGTGCTTCCCAGATTAACATTGTTATCTGCACAACTCTCTAATAAGGCTCTTTCCTATCTGCTTGATATTTATGATGGATAATGCCCATTTTCCATTTTCTTTTTTCCTCCAATTTTTTCACTCATGATATTGCAGCTTTGAATTATTCTGTGGTAAAATTAATGAGAAAGTAGATTTATGGGTTTCATTTGTTTGTCAATTCGAAAATTAATTGGGTGTTAATTTTAGCCATCCCCTCATCAGTGCCGGTTCCAAGCATGCGCGCATTACTTTGCATTCATTGTAGCTTTTCTCTCCTTTATTGTGGGTCACTAGTTTTGCATACATTAAAATAGCCCTGCGGCTCATTCTCTTGATTACTTTTGGAGATGCCATGCATTTGGAAATTTACGCCTTTCCGTTATAATTATGAAAATTTTGCTTGGAATGACAGTGCATGTGTAATAGCCATTACTTTCTCCCCTTCTACGTAGCTTTGTAAAAAAACAAAAAACAAAACAGAAAGCAGCTCTCTTTTTTTTAGCGTGTGGAAAAATGTCTTTTATTTGAAAAATAAGTGGGGGCGAATAACGTCAGCACATGGTTTATTTCAAATGGCATTTAATTTCACCCGAGAATGTGTGTTTCTAATTGGTGTCTCATAAGGGGAGTTGGTGCGAGCAAGGGCCTGTAGATGGAGTTGTGGCTGGCTGCATCCCATCCCACAGTATTCTTCTTGCTCACTCCTTGTTTAGAAAATCCCATTATGGAGGGATCCCGTGCCAGACTGGAGGGGTGAGCCGGGTCAACATCTGTCTGGAGGGAGAGGGGGGCCAGCTCTAGCCCCAGCCCAGAGAACAGGGCCTGTAGGCCGGGCTCAAGCTGCTCAGACAGGCCCCTGAGTGTGGGGGCGTTGTGACACACAACTGAACCGGCACAGGCCACAGTGTCAGATGACTCACTAAGTTATGCTTCTTGCAAGGAGCGCTTCTACAGGAGAGGAGATGTAAACCATAGTGCACTTTGGGTTTGATTTTTTTGTTCTGTACTGTTTTAGCTCACTGTAGTCCACAACTGCTTCTGATGATACTGAGCTGGGATACTATCCCCGAGAACCTAAATTTAAAAGAACAGTTCTGCTCATAGTGGTGTTTATTTTTTTAATATTCCCATGTCTAGATTATTATCTCACCTATGCTCTGTAAATATTCTCTTGTGACAAGTTGTCAACCTCAATTTCCTATCTGTCAGCCTGAGTGTGTGTCCCCATGGTGTCTGGGTGTGCATCTGCATCTTGTTTAGATCTCGATCTCTGGAGACACTGTGCCCCTGTAGTTAAGCACATATTACCTCACATTGGCTCTCCTATTACACGCCTTAAATGCAACACCATAAATCTGCATTTAGTTCCATTTTCAACTTCTTTCATGATGAGGCCTAGTGTTTTAAAGGTATTTATTCTGCTTCATATAAATAATTAATCAGCCAAGTTAATTTGCTTCTGCCTGACTTGGTCAGCTTCATTAACCAGCCTGGAATTGGGAGGCTAGCCGTGGTGCACCAGTGAGGCCTGCAACCAATGCACAATAGCTGTAAATCATTCCACTGATTTGAGGAATACAGGCGCAGATATGCACCAGTGTCACTTGCACTCATCACCAGAAAGGCAGAAGGGGGTTGGGGTTTGTGGGTGTTTGTGCATGTGTTTGTGCATGTGTGTGTATGTGTGTGTGTGTGTGTGTATGTATGTATGTGTATGTGTATGTGTGTGTGTATGTGTAGGGGTGTGGGTGTGTGTGTGTGTGTGTGTGGGTGTCAGTGTGTGCGTGTGTGTCGGGGGGGGGGGTTGAAAAGCATTTCTGTCTGGCTTTTGTGTATCCAACAGCAGAACAGAGGATGTAAAATGTAGGCAAATAACTGTGTAATCACATTTAACACTGATTACCACTGTCATATTTTTACATAAAGCCAAAAGGCAATTGTTCATAAAACTACACAGCTTATATTTGTTTGTTATTCTTTTGAGTTATATTAAGTTAAGAAAGACAACATTTTTTCCGAAAAACTCAAAGGGGTTTATTTATATTCAGACCTGTATTTTGGTGTTAATTGAGCACCCCTGAAGGATTTGACTGTTTTCACGCGGCTTCAGATTGGCTGTTTCTCATGGAGATCCTTTGGCAGGCCTCACACAGTCACCCTGTTTCCCATTAAAAAGCCATTCTGCCGTGGTTCTTCTGGGAGCCATGCAAGTAAATATATCCATTTCCATAGAAAGTGTTTTGTTTTGGAGGTCCAGTGTTTTCTTGGGCTCATCTGCTCTCACTCAACTCAGGTTGGGTTCCTCTGCGATGTGTGCTGCACAGCAACCCCTCCACCGCACCCCTGCATATACCCCACAATGGAGAACACAAACATAACCTGAGTCCTACTCACTTTTCTCCAGCTCAGTAAGGACTTATCATCTGCTAAGGATCTGCACCAGAAAAGACAAAACAAGGGAGCATTTCATTACTCTGTGGAGAAGCAGTTTGTGAGAGCATGTGCGTGTGTGTTTGCCTCATTGCCTATGGTACAAGCAAACAAACAAGACACAAGGAAGCACAAACCAATAGGGAAACCTGCAATAAAAGTGAAATTGTGTGGGAAGGATATGACAGATGTTTATAGTTTGGCCCAGAGTTGAAATGCGACCTCATTGCTGTCTGTTTTAACAGCTGTTTCTCTCTGTCTCTCTCCCTGTTTTCTCTCTTTCTGTGTCTTCTTTCAGGTTTTTAAGTCATGATGCAAGAATCTGGGACGGAGGCGACGAGCAACGGACCAGCCAGTCAAAATGGAGGAGCAAGCGCAGAGGGCGGGTCCAGGGAGGGACGACCCAAGAGCGCCACGCCATCAGTGGAGGTGACTGCAGCTGATCTCCTGCATCTCCAGCAGCACCAGGTAGACCAGTCCCCCATCACACCTGTCTTCGCCTTATCAAGCAATGTCAACAGCAGGCCTGATCCCCCTCTTAAAGTGCCACTTAATATTTAACTCCAACTCAAAGTTCATCTAGTACATAAACACATTATTATTATTATTTATGTATATTGGGGCCCTTTTTGAATATTTAAAGAAGGGGAAGTGCTCTCTCGGTGTGATTGTGTTTGGTTATGAGCGTGTTTATCCTAGCATGCAGCATCTGCATTTTGGTGAAATATTTATAATGGTGTTCGGACATATTTTAAGTATGTAGGTGCTACGAGATTGTGTAGACAGTTATGAAACCATGACATCCAATGGGATGACAGCATTTTCCTCCAGCTCATTGTAAACACACCTCACACTCACAACTAATGCCGCACTTTGCCATGTTAGCCAATGAGATGCAGAGATGCACGCCATAGTTATCGTTGGTGAAGCCCAAAACATTTTCCCCATCTCAGACTTGAGGCAAACAGACAAGCTTTTTCTGTTGGTGTCAGCGTTATGTGTGGCACACGACAGTGTGTTTAAGGAAACAACATTGAAAAGATCAGTGTGTCTTCTGCTATCTCGGTCTATCCGACAGGACGACCAGGGTTGTTGTCAGGAGCTGTTTGGTGATGATGCACAGCCTCTGTGCCGCTGCCTGTTGTCACAGCACATCCATCAGGGAGGGGCAACAGTGCTACGCATGGAACAGCATGCTGTAGTGTGGCGGATATGGTGCTATAACATAAAGAGCTGAGCAGTTATTGGGCATAATCATTCGTCATCTTTGAGTAGAATCATCATGACATTATGATATGATATTATGACTCTGAGATACACAATTCTGTTGTCAGAAATGATGATACCCAGCAAAACCATTAATATCTTATTTTGACAAAACAAGGTATGAAAAATACTTTTTGTAAATAGCTTTGCATTTGAATAACTTGATGCAATATGCAGGTCAATGCAGTTGCTCAGCAGTGGTACCAGTAGGTTTTATAATAATATGAAAAATCATTAATTTCAAGTGTGTTGCTCTGCCTTACATATGTATGACTTGAATAGTAATATGACCTCTTAAGTGGTTACTTCTACGTTGTAATTAGTCATATCTTTTAATTACTTCCCTGTTACTCATGCTTTATTTATTGTAGAGTAGAAAGATGTATGAATAATTGGTAGAGGAGCAAACATACAATACGGGCCGAATGTGATGTGATTAGAAGTACATAATGTGTGCTTTGGAACAGGACGCCTCTGTTAATCGCATTTTTTCCAGAGTATTAAGAGGAAGGATATTGGAATAAATACCAAAGAAGTGTTAGCTAATCAGCACATAAAAAGGGCATGTCAGCAAGCTTCCTGCCCCCTAGTCTCAGTGTTAGGCCTTTAGGCCTTTCCAGATCTGCTCTTCATCCCCACTCCCCAAGCTCCAGACCCCACTCCCAGACCTCACCTCCAACCCATCGCTTTTTCCAGCTCAAAATGAGCATGTCGTCAGTGAGAAAATCACAGCCATACTGAATTCATTACTGCAGTAGTCACACAAAACCATGGATAAAATTTCAATAACTGCAGGCCACAGTTGAGTAAACAGTTGCACTGAAACTTAATTCCTGTTGACTTTTCCTTCATTCTTTGCCAGGGGCACATTCTGATTCGCTCTGCAAAGACAACAGGGTTACAACTTTGATGAATGTGAGGCAAGGGGGATGAAGAAAGAGAGTGAGAGAGAAAAGTGTAATGCATGTGCACTTGACACCAAAAAGGGATGGAAATAAAGCCTCCCTGCTAGAATAGAGCTAGTCGTCCAAGCATGGTCCCTGTTTTCTAGTCATCCAGAAAGAACTATTAGCTCCAGGATCTGCCTGGCATTTAAAGGAAGGAAAAAAGCGCAACATTCTCTTTCCCATTTCAATATATTACAGTCACATTTTCTGCCCTCTGCTTTCTACTGTGGCAAATAGCAAGCGCTTTTAGCTTTATGCCTTTTGAACAAATCCACTGGTTAATTTCAGTGGCCTGCAGTTGGAGTTGAAACAGAGGGAGGCGTATTAATTGTTGTGTGTGATAAATGGCGCATGGATGTGGCTGAAGGATGAGATGTCTCACTCTCAGCTCCTGACAGTGGGCTTTGATGGGCTACTTACCAGGGTAGTGTTACTGGGAAGGCAGGCAGGCAGGCAGGCAGTCTTTTTATTCTCCCATTAGACTAACCCAGGATTTTCACTCATGCACCATGAACCATGTTAATTGTCCCCGGGGCATTACGATCTTTGCTCAATTACTTGATAACTTTTTACTTTTGTGGCATTTCACAGTCTTTCTTTTAAGTTTTATTTGCAGCTTGCACCAATGCGCCTCTAACTGACACACTAAGGCTTTTTTTTTTTTTTTAATTCTTTGTTCTCCACAAAACATCCAAGATGCTATTACCCCTTTAGGTGAGGCAAAAATCAATCTAGAATCTTCTCAGAATCAAATGTCTGAAAGTCCCCTGAGTGAGCGGGGACAACAAACCTGGCAGTGGCATATCATTTATTCTTATTAGGGAACATAACTATGAAAGACAGTCCTCATTAATAAAGATGGGGGATGAAATAATTGTAATCTGTTTGATCATCTTGACTCTGACAGGGGAATTCATCTTGTAGACTAGTCAGATTTGGGGGAAGTGGACCATAAGCTTGATTTAAGCATCTCTATTAGTAAGTCAAATATTGTTTGTTAAGACCTAAGGATGAAAAAAAAGGCTATGCCTGTCTTCTAAGTTCACTTTTTGAGGAACTCCAGTGATATGTGTTATGTTGTAATTGTTGGCCGTTTGGGTGTGCTTATAAATGCTGTTGTATGTGGTTCTTGTTGCTCTTCAGGGTGTGCTTACAGTTGATTTTGCATAATATAAGTTTATCTCCTTTTTTTTAGAACATGAATAATTTTTTTTTTCAAAGCATATGTATCTGTGCCAGAGTCTGAGTATGTTGATTTTCTCTGTTTTTGTTTTGTGTTGCAGAAGTTGTGGTTTTAACGTTATGCACATGAGGAAATGAAGCTACTGAAGGAGAGAAAATAAAACAAAAACAACAGCATGAAAGAACTTTTGCAATAACCTGTTTTGTGATTTGAAATTTAAATGATTTTGCAACAGGAAGTTGTGTTGTGTAGCTGTAGTAGTCAAATAAACACACAGAGACAATAATGATGTTAGGGACTTTGTATTAGTTTTGAAGCTGCTGTCTTCAGGACATTCAAATCCCTACACGGATTTCCTGTGATGTATGGTCACTTTCAGCAATCCGTTTATAACGTCTCATACATTTAACTATGTAAACCATTCCTTCACTCAAAATCTCATGGATCTGATACAACTGTAGACCATTAAACATTAATGTCCTGTATTTTTGGAGGAGTTTTTAATCAAGTTAGAGCAGTTCCTCTCAGTGATACTGTACAAATTTACCCGGATAATATCATAGAGGAAAAAAATAAAACAGTGATGAATAATTGCTTTTCTTTCATTGCATACATTCCCATTCAGTCTGCTTTGTCAAGCAAGTTCCTTTAAAGCTTTGTTATTTATCACAAGATAAGCCCAGCCAATAATGTTTTTTTTTTCCTCTCTGCCTTCGTGGCTGTGCTGTCCATCGTGTTGCGTGTACAAAGAGGAGAAAGTGACACGCATCACAGTGGCCGCAGAAAGAGCTGAGCAGGCACAGGTTTCCTGTTTGCATAATGCAAGGCTTACACGGTCCCTTGTGGAGTTTTGAGAAGGTGGAAATGCACGTCTTAGCCACTGTCACTGAGCTCTGTTCTGCCAAGCTTCAGGGGGAAGTGCTAGATGATAAGCCTTGATATCACGGTACAAACATACACACACACACTCACACACACACAAAGACATACGGTACACATACAAACATGTGCATGCTCAGAGAGAATAGAGACAAAAAGGCCAGGCCTGGCAGTGCAGGACCTGCTGGTTTCTGGCGTGCCATCCATATTAAGGGCTAATGGTCAGACTGGGAGAGTTAACAGTGTCAGGTGAGAGAGGAAGCCAGAGAGCATTAGCTGCCTCAGATCTCTGCGAATCACATGTACTCTGCTGCTGAGCTGTGGGCAAGAGGGAGAAAGTGCTGTGCTTAGATTGAAATACATACAGTGTTATGGTGTTTCACAAGAGGAACGCAGCCTTATCAAGGCACTTTTGAATTGAATTTCTGCCAGCATCTCTGTATTTACTCTGCTACAGATTTATATATCTTTGCAGTGCAGTGCAGTGCAGTGCTGAATATTTGACATGTGTGTTGAATGCTTCGTTGCTCTGGATACCTTTTGACTAGTAGCTATGGTGCACTATCCCTCTGAATGTGTCCTTCCTTTCTGAGCCTTGCATCCAAGTCATGCACTTTGCAAGTGTGCATTCGGAGAGTGGATCATGCTGAAAAGATCTGATTCCCCATAGTCTTACTGTGCATACTCGTCTCAGGTATCTTCATCTATAGTGTTCATATTGTCACAGGAGGCCAAGCACAGGCTCCAACTTATTGGAAAATCTTGCAGAGAGGATAACATCAGTGTTATGACACTGCATATTGCTCTAAATTGCTTTATTGGTAAAATGATAGTGCTCGTCCAATTTGAATAATTTTATGGAATCCCTCACAGAACAGTTTAATTATGTTATCACACAACTGGCAACATCTGTCTTTATACCACAGCACATGACAGTTTTATTACAGGCTGAATTTCTTTGCTGGTTCTGGCAATTGATGTGTGATCTGATTAATAATCACACAGATGGAGGTGAAAATTGAACAGTGATGTGCTGCTATGTCGAAAATAAGGGAAATAGTCATTAAAGGGGGGAAAAACAGACTGTGTCAGTGAAAACATTGCAAATATTTTACTAAGGCTTAAGCTTCTCTCACTTGAAGCATATTGCTTTTTAAAACATAGTTGCACACATATTTTTATGGGAAAAAAATCTGTTTAGTCTAGGTTCAACTTTTCAAATCCTTTTGTCACTCGAGTTTTGTTAGTGAGGGTTTTGGGAGGTAAACCACCCAGCATCTCTCCTTTGTCGGATGGATGTCTCCAAGGCAGCCAGCCTATGAACTCATCCATTTTGTTGAGTCTACCTCCAGCCACCGCTCGCTGACTGGGAAGAGATGAAGCACAGGTTGCATCTGTGCCCAAAACCATAATTTAAAATAGTTGACTGTTGCTCAGGTTGACATCCTGTTTACACACCCTGCTTATGTGGGCAGAAAGGGGAGGATCACAGGAGTTGCTTGACATTGTGGTAATCAGAATGAACACATAGGAGCACAAGCACACACCGAACACACCTCTCATTGTAGATCCCATCTCATCACATCACAAAGGAAAAGAAACATTAGGCGGTTTGCATTTGAGTAATGTGATTATTACAGCTTTTGCATTCTAACATGTTGCTCTGTGCCTGGAATTAAAAGAGCCCCATAAGTAATCAAAATTTAACACAGAAAATAAATTTATTTGTTTTTTGGGAGGAGCATCAGTTGACTTTTGTTAAATAATAAAAGTTACACTTACATTGTTTAGGGCATCAAAGCTGGATTTCTTGGGATGTCTCTTCTTTCTACAGAACTGGTAAAATCATACCTCTTGTTTTCTCTCAGCTGAGCCATCCACATCCACTCTACAGGTTTACCTCATTTTAATCACACAAAATACAATTTTAGTTCATATGTGGTTCTCTTTTCAATTTTAACAAAAAGATAAAAAATAATATAGATATAAATAATGAAAACAAATTAAACAAATAAAGATCCATTTCATTTATAAAACAAATAAGTGAGAAAATAGCCTTATTTCCTTAATTAGGTTAATGAATTAGGAAGATGGCCCCAACCAAGGTGGATAAATCTGAAAATGCTATTTACATGCAATATCAACTTGCATCCTCACTACCGTGTTTGTGTTGTTAGCAGTGAAAAGATAATTTTTAAAGACATCCATCTGCTCTAAAATGTCAAAGAAAAGAGAAATACCTAAACCTCTTCCTCTCTATCCTCTTTTTGTTGCCAAACAACTAAAATGTGACAGAGTGAGAGACGTAGCTTGGTCCCTCCACTGGTTTCAGCGTATCTCTGTTCTGTGCCCCACTGCCCCTCTTCATCAGATGCTATTATTATTCTGTGCAGCCAAAAACACATTTTAGTTGTTCTCATTGACAAAATTTTCCATTCCCATCATCAGACAACTGAACAAATATTTGATCAGGATTCAGAAATGCTACCTATTAACCATGGCTAAAAGTAATTCCTGTGCTGCTGAACTGAGATGTCAACCAAATCTTTATTTGTTACAGAGCATATACACATCATATGACACCTTACACTAATTTCTCTTATTAATTTGGATTCGTGTGTGAGTGTGAGTGTGTGTGTGTGTGTGTGTGTGTGTGTTTGTGTGTGTGTGTGTGCGTGTGCGTGTGTGTGTGTGTGTGTGTGTAAACATTGTCAAAGAAAAGTGATTCTGCATCCTCTTTCCCTTTTTGAAAATTTGTAGATGAGGAAACCTCTCAAGGACATGTGCAGGTACAAATGTAAATGATGCGAGTGTATGCTGGTATCATTAGGAAGAGTGAAGTGGCTCTCATTGTGTGGTGCCCGGATGGTCTTTGATGGCCTCGGTCTGCGTGTTTGTGCTGAAGTGAGCAACTCTAAACTTTGAGCAGGTGTCTGAAGCAGCTGGCTGGAGGCAGACAGGGAAGCACGTCTGCGTCAGTTCAGTATTAAATGGCTTAGAGAGAGGCCTCGGCTAGCCAGAGGACTAATGCATCCTCAATGTTTTATTTAAAGTAGTGCCAACAACCGCTTATGAATGCTCCACATCAAGATGCACACACAGACCCTCACACAGGCACACACACACACACACACACACACAGGCATGCAGAGTAATTTTGTGCTGTTTAGCTGAACAACTTGTGTGTTTAGTGTTGTAAATAAGTAACCGTTTTAACAGGGCCTCAGGAGACTGTGGTTGGGAAAGTACACGCTCAGACATGACCGGCTTTAATAGCCATTGTCAAAACACTGTTTAAACAAAACCCTTTCTTCACCCGATTGGAATGTTTACATTTAGTTGAATAATAATTCCATTTTAAGGAGAAGCTATTCTTTAAAGATAGCAAATCTGACCCAATTTATTAGGGATAGACTTAAGGATGCACAGTTCCTCTTGGGAAAACATTCAAGCGCAGGGCCTATTCATTTTTAATGAGAGCACTACTTTAAAAACTTCATAGAATTAATATGTATCAGTGAAGTCTTTCCTGTGCAGAAAACTTCAGGGTAATTAATATTCATAGGCTGTGCTTGTTAACACCCCCAATGCTAGTGCAATGTAGATCCAATTAACATAGAATGGACCCCAAGGATTTGGGCAGATAAGGGTTAAATGAGCTATTGAAATTGAAACCGGGACCGTCTCATCTTAAAACACTTATTTGTTTCAATAAGCCCTAATTTTGTTGCAGATGAAGGCATCTTTTGGATCCACAGCCACAAAGGCAGAGTTGTCTGAGAGAGTTGATGGAAACTCTGTATGTCCAGGCAAAATGTTGATGTGTGTGTGTCCGTGTGTTTGTGTGTGTGTGTGTCTGACTGACACACACAAACATGTGCACTTGCTTGTATACATGTATGCATAGAGGGCATCACCTACACAACCAGGCTAATGTGAAAATCCTGTAGTGAGCCTGGATTGTATATCTTATTCATAAGCTTTTGGCACAACGTGGGGAACAGACATCAGAGTTCATTCTTGGCAGCAGCCTGCATGGCCTGGCTGGGCTGGGTGACAGAGGGGGAAGTGCAGGGGTTTTAAGGGGAGCTGGGTGATGGTAGCAAAATACCTGTTTGCCAATTGTTAGTAAACAGCCTGCAAATATTGCTCCTAAGAGCAACCTGAGTGCCCAGAGTGTCTCAGCTCCAGAAGGACTCAAGTTAAAGGAAAGATTTAAACAGTCAACCTGTTTTTTAATCTGGCAAACTAATATCATGTCAGGGAAAATAATAGTTTAAGCAGAATGACAACAAATGCAATCACACCAATGAAAATAAACTTGAATAGAGTAAAATATATCAAATTGTATTACAGGTTTGCCTCTGTCATTGAGTATTACTCTGAGTGCAGACCTTCACCAAGGCTAATGTCAAATAACATACACCAGACTTCATTGAGAAAATTCAGATTCATAGTAAATGTTCCAGATTTACACTAAAATATAAGGGGTTCTTACCCTGGCCAATGCCCCATCCCTCCACCAAGTATGGTGCAAATTGTTGCAAATCCTGCTGAACGATAAACCAACATAGAGACAGGAGTGAAAACGTAACCTCCTTGGTGGAGGTAACAAACACAACAGTTGGAGCTGATGTATCATAGACCAAGATATTTTGACTTTGGGTCAATAAAATGGGTCAAACTCTGTTGTGTTTTCTCCTTTGAGGATTATTATTTATTGCACATGATTTTCTTATTTATTGCAAGATGGTTTAAAATATCAAGATACAATGTTTTAACCAACGTCCAGCTGTATCATTTCGCTGACATAAGACATGGACATAATGTGCACACAGGTGCCATGGGTCTGAATGGGTTTTGTGCTCGTTTAGCCCTTTTTAACTCCGTTAACAATCCTCACACCCAGCAAAATATTGGATATTTGCTCTGCAGATAAGTAGAATTTTGATTTTACTCATCTGCGAATAAGTCAAATTTTGACCAGCCAAGCAGGACAGTGTTGCTAGGACTATGTTTGAATATAACACAATAAGACCATAGTAATATGATACAGAATTAAATGTAAAAATGTAACAATGTTATATAACAATTTCAAGCTGTTGAAATTTCAGTTAAAATAGTAGTAATAGTACAAAGTGTATATCCCCTTTTCTGTGATACAGAAAAGAACCCTGACAGCTATGTTTTTGGTGCACAGGGAGGAATATGATAAACTACCTATGCTGATGATCAAACGAGCCTTCACTGAAGCAAATATGCATGGACAGCCACACCATGTATAGGTCTCTTAGAGTAAATTTGATTGTTTGACATGCATTCACCCATCAAAGTATCTATCAGTGATTAATAACAACCCCCCTGCACGTTCAGCAGTGACATGGCCTCTATTTGAGAGAAAAATGGCACAGGTCGGTATTCACTGGTGAATAGCTGTATACCATTTAGAGAATGATATGCCCTGATGGGATGTCTGGTCATAAATAATAGTGATGGCACCTCTGCATCCTGTGAATGACATGTGCCATAAATACTTTGCCAGGCCAGAGACAATGGTAACTATAAATCCTCATGCAGTTTTTTCCTCTGCACAAAAAAAGATATATATTATTTAAATGGACAATAAAAACAAATGTTTTTTTCCTCCTCAGCTGGTGGCAGAGAGAGCTCCAGAGCAGCACAATGTGTGCCGCTCCCTCACTGTGGTCTCTGATGCGCTGTTGTTATTTGCTTGTTTACAATCTTTGACATGATGTAATGGGATGGCTGTGAAAGTACTAGCCAGTAAATGGCACAGAAAATAAGACAGTCCTTTATGTCTACCCCTCCTCTTTTCTCTTTTTCAGCACCCCCCTTCTTTTTTTTCTTGTTTTCCCCTGCAAACAGGGAATATGTTCTGCATTTGACTGAGGGAACATGAGCCTTGAATATAAGTAACTGTTTTTTGCATTAGGTACTCCCTGGAGGTAGGGGGAAAATATCATGTCCCCGCGTGAAATGTGAATGTGAAATCTAGCAGAAAGAAATATTTATGACCATTTTCTGCTTGATTAGAGCTGGATGACATGCCTTAGGAGACAGTGAGTGGACAAAAGCAGCAATGCTGCTTCTGGGCAGATGTTAAGGAAAGAGTTGTTTAGGGAGGCGGGCATTCTGTCCAGGGGCTGTGTGTGTGTGTGTGTGTGTGTGTGTGTGTGTGTGTGTGTGTGTGTGTGTGTGTGTGTGTGTGTGTGTCTGTGTGTGGGTGGGATAGAGTTGGCTAGGGGGGTCTCGTTTGAAGCATGGTAGAGGAAATTGAGTAAGTCCAACAGGAGTGTACTGGGAGGCAGATGGTGAGCACACACGATCAATCACTGCTCTTGTTCTCAGATACACACAGTACAAGTAATGTCCCTCAGATGGCAAAGCTACAGTTTATAACTAAAATGCTGATTTTAATGTGATAACCGAGAAAAAAAAACTAAGCTGGTATCCACTTAAGTTTGACAGCACAGCAACACAAGTGTTTTAATGTGTCAGTTGCATATTACACTTCTGGCAACAATTTATCAACCAGTTTAGGTGAACTGGGATTTAGTCCAAGATGCAGCCAACTGATGTTGCTGCAGATGTTGCGTCAGCTGTTTGACTTTGATTTTACTGCTACTGTCCAATGTAAAAAAAAAAACAAAATGAACTTACCACAGTATAAACTTCATACTAACCAGTGCTCAGTTGTCAGGGCATGCTGTGTTGATTCTGCAAGCTACCGATAGGAAATGAGGTATTAGAGTAGAGTATATTAGAGTATTAGAGAGGTCATAGAAAACTAGGATTTCAGCTTTGCAGAACACCTTCAGTGAAAGAACAGGACATCAAATTCAATCTTTCACAGCAGTATTTAAGCAGTACTGAAATTTTAGTTACCGTTATACTGCATAATACCTTGACATATATGTGCCTTTCAGAAGATAAAATTACCACTTAGGAAACTTGATAGTATGGAGAATAAATTACTCTATCAACCATAACTTAATGCTGTTTTGTCTGCATATCAGCATATTTTATGCTCAGTACATTATATTAGCATAGACTGCATAGAGTAATGACTAGGGCCAAAACAAGGATTATTGGAAGCCTACAGGCCCATGCAAGGATAATTTAGTTGTGTGAAAACTGCACAAGACACCTGGTCTAAGCAATTTTGTATTTGTAACCGCTGTCGGATGACATGCATCCTGTTATGACACTATATGTTATTCCGAGAGTGTTTAAGCTTGTTAATATGTCATCAAACAGTATGCTTAAGCTTGGTGCAGATATTTCCCTGCTCTCTGCACCTATAGACGTAACGTCCTGTCAGACGAATCCCCACAATGCCACTTTGTATAATACTTTGGATAATTAAACACACAAAGACTGAGTATTCTGTTATCAGGCTAGGGATAAACACCTCTGTAATCAGCACCACTTCCAAGAAGCTTATCAGTGTTGAGGTGGACCAGGAAAAGTGCCAGCCTATAAATAATCAGTATTGTATTGATGCAATTGTCTTGGTTGCACAAGCAACCCATCTTCTGTTTAGATGGAGCCTGTGACAGGGGAGAAGCCAGGGGAGAGCCATTTCCAATGGATCAGAGAAGTACAAAATTGAGAGTGTGATTAATTTTTCAATTTCTCTCTGCGGATATCTAATAATTGTGCCCATAGATAGCCAAAGGCTCTAATTAAACATTAACATGCAAAAGAAAAGTTAGAATCATAAAGATGGTATTTTGGATTGAATAATGTAAAATATCTGTAGGGCAACAGGGAAAGAAGCAAACTAGTCCAGGTTCATTCTTCATATGTTTTCCACAACCGCAATGTCTACTCCTAATTACTGAGCTCTTATCTGCACACTCAACACTATATTTATTTTTCCTCATTGCTAAATGCAAATTTCTCTAACCTTTTAATAACATGTACATGTCAGTAATTTTTAAAAGGAATCATTAGAAATGTCAGTTGGACTCTGTCAGTATTGTGTTTTTAATTGGTATGTAATTCTACTGGACAGACCAAATTTTTATTTTTTAATTCAAGTTTTTGATAATTAATGTGAGACCGTCTCCAGCATATAAATGCTTGGTTCTTTGATCTAGTAAAGGCAGTGTTGCAAGGCACATGGTTCTTATTAAAATATATCAGCGTGTTATCTCCTTGCTTTCCAGTGGAGACACACTCTGCCTTTAAGAAGCCGAGCCTTAGAGGGGGTTCCACTCTCAGGTCTCACTCTGTCTCCTTTTCCTCTCCCTTTCTATCTTTCTCTGTTTCTCCCTGTGCTGTCTCCATCGCTTTGCTCACTTCCATATAATATCATCTTCATCTCAGATAGCTGTGGCACAGGGGAACTGCATTTGTTGATCAGATTTGGCTTGGCTGACGCCTCCTCCCCAGAAGTATGGGGATATGCGTGTAATGCTCGCCTGAGCCCAGCCATCGCCGGCTGATTGAGTGATCCTGCCTGTCACAGGACAAGATAACCACATCAGTAAATACTCTCCAGTCCTCAGCTCCCCACCGCCATCCACCACTGCCAGTGGCAGTGCTCCACTCCACAAACACTGATGCATTCATTTCCATCTCTATGTTGTTTCATGAAGGCTTAAACCCCAAATTGTGATAGACAATTGATTTAGTTCATTTTGTTATCAATCCATTTTCACAGCTATGAAGGATGCATGTAGAAGCACTTTCCATATTTAATACATAGACACATTGTAACAGCTCTCTGCTTTTCCAAAGGGAATTCTGACTCAAGTTACAGTTAGTTTTTCTTCGCAATTTGATGAGGTCTCCAGCCGATATAACACCACCAGACTCCGGTTTCACAGTATGATCTTTTGATATTTCCCTCTCTTCAAAACATCGCCGGCATGGAAGACGGATTGAATTAGCGATTTGTGGTGTATTTATCTCAATCTGAGAGTAATTTGGTGCTCTCTGTCTTAGCACTCAAGCTCAATGAAAACAATAAATGGTGTCCTTATCTTCTGGAGTGAAATCAAGATAGCCACAGGAGCCTGTGAGTTATTTGTGGTTGATTTAGAGGGAAAGGATGGACAGGAAATGGATACCCCTCTCACATTACCTCTTGCCATACAGTGGGAGAAATGGGGAGGCAGGAGGGAAGATTTTTTTAATCAGCAGAAAGCTGTGCTTCTAATGTAAAAGTGTGAAAGATGTGCCATGGCCCTGCAATGAGTGAAATCTGGTCAAGTCTTGTGTTAAATTGAAAACGGGGCTGCTGGGATTTGGAGGTGAGGGGACAGGGGAGTCAGTGGCAGCAGCATCTTGGTCAATTATCACAGTCTGCTGTGCCCTGTCCCACTCTTAAGGCCTCCTCTCCTCTTTCCACCCCACTACACAACAAAGACCACAAGGAACACCCCCCCCAAAAAAACCAAAACAAGACAATGTAATAAAAGCAAATGTGTCTGAAATGGTTCGTTTTTAAGTTAAGTGAATTATTCTTGTCTAAATCCAGCCCGTGGCCTTAGACATATTTGAGACATATATGCTTTAAATCTCAACCTCAGGTGATTCCAAGTCTCTGCTGGCAGTGTAATGCATGAATGAAAAACCGCCGTACGTACCTCTGTACCTCCCCATGCCCTGCTTGTAGAAGCATCACACTCGATGCTCACGCTACTGCTGCATGTCCTGGCACATCCTTGCAGCCTCTCTGGCTGGAGAGAAAAGGATCGCTTCCTGGCAGGTGCGATGTGGGGAGCCACAGCTCCTGCCTTTTTGCTGACTCGCCACTGAGTGAAAAAAAAGTAAACTAGAGGAGGGAAAAAAATTAAAGTTACCCACCACATGGGTGGATGTTTACAAAGTGTTAATGTGATATTCTGCAGGTGGAATAACTGAGTCTGCTTTTATGTGTTAAACATGACAAATGCTTCTGTCTATTAAAAGACTAACACCTTTTACTTTATATAGGAGCAATGGAGTTTATAAATGTCTTCACAGCTTTCCTCAAAAGAGGGAAAGAACGTCTACAGTCAGCCATGATCTTCCTCCTCCCTGTCTCATCTCCCCCTTCTCCCCACTATGAATCACGGCAGACAGGACAGACTGGAGTGGATGCGGCCCCTTTGATAGACAGTCAAAGAAGCACCAGCAGTGATTTGTAGCTACAGGGAAGAAGTACTGCCGCAACCTGTCCTTTTGCCAAGTATTCATATCAGATCGAGGCATAGGTGCAGGCGGCTGAGCATATTTTCATCATAGTTCATATTCCACAAAATCAAATTGTGATTTCTAATCTGATTGTGTATTATTTATTTATTTATTACCTGATTGGGCAAGTCAAATTGAAATTTACAGTATGTAGGCTGACATCTAATAGAATTTCCTCATTTTGCTTCAGGGGAGTTTGTTTTTGGAGCACATTAGCTTTGCCGCATTGTAGTTTGACGGACGTTTTCTCACAGGAATCAATGTTTAATTTGAATAATCACAAAAAGTGTGTCCTTTTGGTTTGCGGGGACATCAGTGTCCCGGCTGAATAAAGAAGTAAATGAGGGGAAGAAAAACAGGTAATTATGCTGAAGCAGAAAATGAATGACCCACTGACCCTTAATCCTAATTGATTTTGTGGACACAAATTGTTTTTATTGGCGATTCTGATGTGTTTTTGTTATGTGTCCTTTAGCTTCTTTTTTTTTTTTTTTTTTTTTTTTTTAAGATGTAGTTAATAGGTTATGTGACTAAAGATTCTAATACTAAAATCATGGTGGGAGGGAATCTGTGTCTCTTCCATTTACCAGCAAGGCAATTATAGCTGGCAGCTTGCACTTTGTGAAATGATGTCATATCCTGGAAGAAGAGCAAAGACTTCACCTCCCACCAGAGTCATTATGCCCACAATGCTATTTAGCTTTATTTACTGTTTAAAAACCATGCATGCATAACATTAACATACTGTTGGCTGTTTGGTGCAACAGTTAGGCTTGTAGATACACAAATTATGCAAATGAAAAAGGGAAAAAAAGTCTGCAGCAGCTGTGTATATTTCAGAAACAGCATTGTTCTTTGACTCTCTGCCCTGGGTCAGGCCATCTACCCTGCAAGCCGTTGCAAATATATAGCGGTCAGTGAGTATATGCCAAGTTGCGGTGTAACTCTACGTGTGCAGATGCACTGTCTGGGTGATGACATGTGCTACTTTGCATGTAAATTCTTTAGCGATTCACCTCCACATGAACCTACTGAGAGCGATTCTGGTGCTGGCTTAAAGACAGAGGTGTGTTTTTATGACTAGGTGAGGCACGTCCTCTCCAAGGCCCTCAAGCACTGTATCCCTCTACCCTCCCCTTTAATCACTGTATCAACCGCTCTCATAAACTCCATGAGCTGTGTATTAGTGTGTGTGTGTGTGTGTGTGTGTGTGTGTGTGTGTGTGTGTGTGTGTGTGTGAGTGTTTGCACATGTGTTTGAAAGTGTGTGTGTGTGTGTGTGTGTGTCTGTGTCTGTGTGTGTGTGTGTGTCTGTGTGTATTAATGCCATGTGTATGCATCCCTGAGCATGTGCCCTTCCTTGTTTCCCCGTTTTTAAACTTAATCAGCAAAAATAAAAGCGGTTGTAAGCTAGCTCATATTAAAGAGGTGATTATTGGTAATAAATACTTTTTATACATACTTATTACAGAGGCAGTTTTCTTCTTGCGCTTAATGAGAGTAATTTGATTTGCTTGAGAGATTACAGTTTCCTAGAATTAATGCAGCAATCCCCATTCCAAGATAGAGTGAGATCTAAGATTCTTCACAGGTCGTGTGCTGCTAGATGCACCCCTCTCACATAGCAGCTAATGGAGTTGAACAGCAGTCTGTCATTCCCCCGCCCACCACCCCAGCAGCTCTATAGCCCACATGCCCTTGGTTCCTGCAGAGCTTGTTATTTGGGCTACTTCTGCCACCTGCGTTTTACTTTTACCTCTTATTCAACCACACCAAAACTGTATACTTGCAATGTTTGCTCATCAATAAAAATCCAAAATCTGGACAAATTACTCACCCAACTGCACTAATTCAAATGGTGTTCATGACAGGATCGGTTTTTCTAACCTTTAGTTTTGCTCCTCTCACTTTTTTTTTAGTTTGTCATAGTTTAATATTTCCATCACATGTTTATGTAAGCCCTTGAAGCTTAGTGCATAACTTAATTTGAGCTGTGATCATCTTCTCCTGTGACATTTATTGAAGCCTGCAGTCTGCAGGTCTCAGCGCCTAAAGCTGAAGGTGGCTCAGGCAGATTGAGGGCAGCCAATTCTGTCACCACAGAGCACTCTGCATGTTAATTAACGTTTCGAAAAGTGCTTACACTCAAAGGACTTTTTTTCCATGACTTGTTAGTCCATAACACTCAAGAACAAGGCTGAAATGAAAGAGGATTTGTAAATTTAGAACTGTGAACTATAAATGTGGTTGGTCAGTCTAATCTTAAGTGTGGGACTACAGGTACCTAACATTTTATCATTAGTGGTAGACAGACAGTGCTTAAACAACTGGAGATCAGGCATTGCCTCAAAACCTAAAGGAAACTCAAACCCAAGAAATGGAATCAGATGTTCAGCATTTCCCTTCTTCCTCGTCAATCTTCATTCCAGTTTCAAGTTCTCAGTTCGGAACAGTGGCCGAATGCTTTATCGAATCAGCTAGTTTACTTGACAGAAATGTGACTTGTGAAAATTTAGTGCAAGTCAGGCATTTTTCAGCAACAAGTGACATCAAATGAATGTTGAATTGCAGCTCACGTACATTTGGGCTTGGACTTTGGGAGGATGCTCTACTGGATTTTCATTCGAAGATGTTTAAGCTCATCTCGCTTAAAGACACAGTTTATAGGTGTGGAATTCCTCAGTTCCCTATCTTTGCTGTCTACCTTGGTTCATTTGTCATGAAAGGAACCTCAACTAGGTGGTTTTCTTTAATGACATCTTTAGAACATTGACACTTGCAACCTCCTCATTGCATTTGATTACATGAAACCGAATCCTGTTGGTCAGAAAACCAGCAGTTATTTTTACAGTTATTTAATGCTCTATGTAAATTTTTTTATGTAAATTTACCTACCTAAACAGTGTATTGCATGATAAGTTATGAACATGTGTAACATGTTTGTAGCTGGAAGTCAATTATAATTCTAAATTGTCCTAGTTGATGGCAGTGCTGCAAGTTGCCTGTGTTAAAGAATAGAAAGAGTGGCACCAGAACTGTCAACAATCTTTTTCTTCTCTTAACACCTTCCACAACTTCCTACCAATCAATATAGGTTAATAATTCCTGGAATAAGAAAAGAAGCAGTTTGTGAAAACCCAAAAAAGTGAGGGCCCACAATGTGTCACATCATCTGCCTGTGAGACTGTAATACATTACTGTCCAGTGTGACGGGTGATGTGTCTGGACTCTGCTGGAGATTACTCGTCTTTATGGCCGGAGCAATCAGATTTTTTTTTTCTTCCTTTTCCCTTCCCTTCCTTTATTCCTGGCGGCATAGGATCATATTACCCATCTTGGAATGACTTCAACAGAGACACTGCTATTCCCAGGGAGCTGTCTCTCCCCGCTGCAACTCAATCCATAGCCAATTGGACTGGCCTGTGATTTATAACGAATCCTCACTTTCGGAGGAACTCTCACTACACACGCACGCACGCACACACACACACACACACACACACACACACACACACACACACACACACACACACACACACACACACACACACACACACACACACACACACACTGGGAATTCTCCTGCTCATGATGTGCTAGGTCTCAGGGCAGGACAGTTCAAGGAAGTGAGCATCAGTGGGAAAAGCTGTACAGTTGCACACCACAAAAAGCCTCAACATACAGGCTATTGTAAGGTTGTTGCAAGATACATAAAACCAAAGGGGGACAAAGAAGGATTTTTGTTGTTTGTTAATTAAATCAGCAGGACCAGATATTCTCTGCTCTTTGGGCAGATGTCATTACAAATCCATCCTCAAGGGAGCAGTCCAAATTTGCTATGGGCAGTGTCATGCTTGCTGTCTGCTTCACTGATTAGCAGGATTATTCATCAAGATGAGTTACTTTTGCATCTGCACTGAGTTAATCAACATGCCCTGGGGCACAGAGGCCGAAGAGTGGTCAGCTGACATCACAGAACATACATTGAGCCACCAGGGCTGTGTGACGCTCCATGACTATGGCAGCCGTCTCATCTCTTTCCCTCCTCAAGAATCATCATATAGTTGTGTGCAGACTGAATTCATCTATATTCACCACAACTAAATAGGAAGATT
Source organism: Istiophorus platypterus (assembly GCA_016859345.1). Lineage (NCBI taxonomy): Eukaryota > Metazoa > Chordata > Actinopteri > Istiophoriformes > Istiophoridae > Istiophorus > Istiophorus platypterus. Next base: position 5,790,403 of record CM029117.1, read on the forward strand.
TAGGAGGTTTTATAGGTCCTATCCCGGAAGTCTCGAGCGTATCAATAATGTTGAGTCTTCCGTCTATGAGACCGGGGCAGATAGATCTTCCCATTCTAAACAATATCATTCAAGCATGATAAAATCTGCTCACAGTATTCTAGGTCTCACGCTGGGTTTTTGGAAGCGCCCATTTTCCCAAGCACAACACTCCTCGCTACAAAGTGATGCAACACTTCCACCAAAGATGCAATCGGAGGAGCGGGTGTTTTCTAACAGTCCATCTAAGTACCCAGCACAGTTGGCATGCTCTGCTCTTTTTCTCCCACTTCATCAACTTGACGGATATTATCACCGTATTCAACGGCGGGCATCCTGGGGCATCATATGCTCAGAACAAAGAGCTAAGGTCAGGGAGAGAGTGCTACTGAGATCTGCCTGCTGCATTGTTCCCAGATCGTTGGTGCTTTTGCCTTCTTACTTTCTTTATTACTCTTTTTAGCTCATTTTATCCTTCTTTCACTCGCAATTCTTTTTCTCTCTCTCTCTCTCTCTCTCTCTCTCTCTTTTACTCCATCTCCCTCTAAATGACACCTAAGCATTGACTTCTCCTCCGACTGATTTGCCTGTGTGTGACCTCCCTCCTTTAGTGGAGTCATTCACAGTCAATGCTGAAGTAGAATGCCTGGCTCTTGGCGGGTAGACATAAGAGAGACAGTGACACGCGGCTGTGCGCTGATAGACTTTCCACTGGAGTGGATTAAATCAGCATCAGGCTAGTGGAGCTGATTACCCCAATATGAAAATGCAGTATCTTAATGGTACATATTTTCATGAGGCAGCCCGGTTGCCTTTCATTTTGCGGCTAATATGTCTATTCTTATGAGTCATTTACTTCTTTAATTACCTTTAGCAGCAGATGCACAATGGTGTATTAATGTGAATGATTTTTACTGCCACTTTATCATACTGAGCCTGGGAAGTTGAAAGGCGTAATTGAGGTGGAAGAGCGACTCATGAGAGAAACAATATTTAGTTGACAGCTCCTCTTGTACTCTGGGAGGGTGTTTATGAGTTTACACCGCACTAAAGCTGTAATAAACACAGTATTCGTTTAATAATGGCGGGGTACGGAACAGCTTTCACTGAGATCTGCTCAGTTATTGAATCATCTCAGGAAGTTGTTTGGCATAATCAGCCAACACTGTGCATGTGCATGTATACACTTGCATGGTGTTGCATTTGTCTCATTATAGTGTCTTTGCATGCGTTGTGTGGGTAATGAAATAACTGTTTGCAGCAAGCAAGACCTTATTTGCTGTTCTCCATATTTGCAGCATGTGCAACTCTGACAATCCATGTAATTTGCATGAGTGTGCTTGTGGTGCGTCTGTGTGTTTTGTCTGCAGCTTGTGTACTTTCCTTGGTGTGATTTTCTGATCCAGACCACTCTGAATAGAGGCCTTCTTTAGCCATCTGTTGTTAAGCTGCTGGCTAAGCAAGGCTGGGGAATCCAAACAAACGCCGAGCACACAGCAAACGGAAGCTGTCAGGCCAGCATAGCTGAGCTGACCTCGCTGGGCTGGGGGGGTGGGGTGGGGGGTGACCCCTCTGTACCAGGCTCCAAGCGCCCGAACTGCCTGGTTGGGGCACTGTTTACCCTCCCCTCTGCACTTCCTGCAGCCTCCGCCTCCCCTCTGCTACATTCTGTTTTTTTCCTCTCTTGCCATCTCCCTTTTACCTCTTTTCTGTTTCACACTCTTATTTTCCTCCTCCATCTGTCTGACCCCCCTTCCCCCTTTTCACTCCACGCCCTCCATCATCAGTCCTGCTTTACAGCCCCTTCTCTTCTATCTCAACTCACAGTTAATAAGTTTGGTTTCGTCTTGTTTTTTTTAGTCATTATTTTCTTCCAAAAAACATTTATGAGGGCACTGCATTACCTGTTATGGGGGGAAGGGGGGTTTTACAGGGGGAGGTGTGTTGGACCGGGAAAAAAAAGACTGAAGGCAGAATTTGTCTTATGTAAGTGCACCCACTCCCTTATTGTTTAAACGTGGATATTTGAAATGTTTAGTGTTGTCATAAATATTAATAGATTAGCTGAAAAGTGCAACGAAGGAAGGGAATCTAATGGTTTGAAGTGGGTATAAAACGTTGATTTATTTATGTATTCTACATGAATTAGTTTGGAAATCTAAACACAGACTGGAAAGTGTTGTTGCGAGAGCCCTGTAATGCGCTAGGTTTGAGCATCAGGGCCTGTTTTCCATGTGGAGTGGCTTTTTGGAAATGGCATTAATTATATACTTACTGGGAAACCAGACTTTCCCTGCTTTGCATTGCAGATAAACGTCTGTATTACTGAGGAGAAGAGAAAGGGGAAAAAAAGCAATTAATATAAATAGACATGATCCTCACTGCTTATCCGCTTACATGTATGAAAATACCCCCTGCCAAATTTTTTTTTTAAATTATATGCATTTCAATTAAAATGACAGTATTCCAAGTGAATTCCATAACTACACGTCTGCATGTCAGCAACACCATATCTGCTATCAGTCATATTTTGAATATAGGATCAGTTATACCCCAGCTTTCCAGATTTCATTTGCCATTGGCTATAATAGCTTATATAATTTATGAAATGATTGGATAACTGATTTCTTGTGCTGCCTGTGGAAGGACACTACATTAGCTCAACGTGCTAGTAAATTAGGCAGAGTAGCTGATGAGAGAAGAACCCAGCCTCATGGCATGGTTAGGCTACAGCTGAGGAGCAGCGGGCCTTGTCTTTGAAAAGGAAACAGCAGAAGTGATAAATGTCAGGTGAGCTCAAACATGTGATCAGTCAGAAAGTCAAGCAGATAACCTTGACATTTAGGTTGCTAGTGTTAATGCCCCACAGAGGCTGCAGAGTGAGACCAGAGGGGCTGGTGTCTACTGAGCTGGACTACATTAAGAGCTAACCTATTAGTCGTGTTGTTGCTGGCTGTCTCTGAGCTACAGTCTCCTGCCTAATAAAGCCTGGTGAAACATGGCCACTGTGTAAATACACCAAAGCCCATCCACACACAAACACAAGTATGGAAACACACAAACAGATGCACATCCCGTTCCTTATCCTTTTCTCTGAGTGGCCGCAGGGATCCGGTTACACCTGCTTGCACATCTTCTAGCAATTAGGAGCAATCTGCTTGAAACCATTTCACGTTCAAGGTCTTCCCCAGCTGTGGCAGGAGGATGAGATCTCTCTGTTGTTGGGTCTGAACAAACATTGCTGGCCCTGTCGTTTCCCACTGTCCGTCTCCCGATGGACACACTCTGAATGATTTCCCCCTGAATGTTTCCCCCATCCCATTTACTCACATCATATCTATTTTCTCTGGACCCTCTATCACATTTCTTTGCTATTTGTCTGTCATTTACAAAATTTAATGTGAGCAGTGCATTTCTGTCCCATTTGAAGCAACTGAAGTGATTCAGATGCCTCCCTCAGATTTCGGCTGTTGGTACTTTTTTTGATTGTTACTGTGGGTCACTAAAGTTGCATAAAGAGAGAACAGAGAGAAACCTATCTGAAATATGTCTGTCTTTTTTTTTTGTCATTGTGGGAAAAGGTGCAGTGAGAGATTCAGCAGAGCGCAGACTTGACTGTGTGGCAATGCTCAGAGTTGGGATTTGTAATACACCCAAAGCTGGCTTTAGCAGCAGGAAACCCCAAAGCCTGTAAATAATCCACATGTGCAGACTGCACATAAAGACATCCAGTACTTAGCAGTTCCCTTATCACAGCGTGATAGCCCAGGGACATAAGAGACGCTCCTGCCTCTATTCACTAATACGGTGTGAAAGTAGATGCAGATAAAGCGCCTGTTGTTTATTGAGGAAGTTGCGTTAACATGGGGAAGAGGGTGTGAACTTTGAACACATTTGAAATGGAGAAAATAAAAGAGGATTGCAAATGACAAGGATACCAAATTGCAGCGTTTTTGTTGCTGATAAAACCTAGTCATGTGCTGGAGGGTGTTTTCTAATCAAAAGCACCTGGAGGGTTCACTCCCTCCATGATGTGTGTATTTGTGTGCATGTAGACACACAGACAACAAATGTATCCTTGGTGTGTAGATGTAGGCGTCTTTTTCTGCAGTTGTGTTCTTATTCCAGTAACAAGCTTGCTCCCCCAAAAAACCTCAGTTTGAGATTATAACAGGTCTACTGTAGTGTTGTATGCTTAAGCAGAAGATGATGTAAACTACAAAAATCCAGTTTTATATCAACACACAATATCACAAATCCTTCTTTGCTCTGTCTCTTTTTTACTTGTTATTTTTCAGGTAAATCTCAATAGTTAATCTCATATTCTGTTCTTTATACAATAGATAAGTATAAAAAGTATGATTCTGTCCACATCACCATTTACAATGTGTATACTGTTATACTCAGGACAGCCTTCTGTAACGTCGTAACTTGCCGATCTGTCACTTAATGTGGACGATTATACTGAAAGCTGAAAGTGCTGAAAGCTTTGCACCTGTCATCAGTTTCCAGTTTGATCACATTTTGTCTGGAGCAGCTCTTGCACTTGTACGTCGATCAAGCATCCATTCCTTTAAATGGGAGATCAAAAGAAGATAAATTCCGGTGGGGGGGGGGGGGGGCTGAAATAGAGGTGTGGGTGCTGTGTAAACATTGCAGTGACAGTTCACAATAGGTTATTTTAGCCCAGCGTTAGGCCTCTTGAAGGCATGCCAGCTCCAGTGGCCTTTTTAAAATACAAACATGACAGCAACATTCCTAAGCGTACCTCACAACACAGGTTTTCAGCCCACTCGCCTTTTAGTCTCATTATATTTCACACCAGCAAACTGTTTACTCATCTTGTATCTTTGGGTTTCAAAAGTCACATTTTAAAGTTATTACGCCAACATTTCCGGGCATGGGCTGTCAAGGCGGCAATGTGATTTTGTTGAATTTGCCCATGTCAAGATGATTATTGGCAGTGTTTTGCATAGTGTATGATCAAATAACTGTTGTGCTTACTTTAATTGGAAAAGGAAAAATTTATGGAACCTCTTGACATTGAACAATGTGACTGTGTTCATTTTTACATTTTCATACAATGTTGCAAAATGCTATCATTGTTTAAATTGTCATTTGACTCCTCAACATAAAGCCTAACACATTAGGTATTACCTTAATGTATTCATTGGAATCCTAAAGCAGGTAACTTCTCTTCTGTTAGTAAATGATATATACAAAGACAAAACTTGAAAGTAGTTCAAACACATCTGGACACTGTGGTGATCATACTTAGGTGCTGATTGCATTGAGTAACATTATGAAATTATTCGCTCTATGTTTATATAACAGCTGTCATAAATACTGAAATATGAATGTACTTGTTAAAATCCCATTAGAGCAGTGTCAGAGTTTCTGCATCTTCAAGTAGTTACCCAATAATTTAGCCAAGTTTGCAGTCTGCTTTTTTCTTTTTTTTTTAATGAAGATGACAGTGAGGGAAGGCTTCCCAGAAATGTGTCTCTTCATCCATTACTGTCTGAACTTCCTATCATATCCTGTTGACTCAACTGTTGTTCCAACACCCTCGGTTGTAAACCCAGACGCACCACACACACGTTTCACTGCATGTGTCATCAGCTACAGGGGAACGAAAACGACGAACTTTGTTTACTCTTCAATATGCCCGGAATACCACGCCTTGGGCGTTGTAAATGATTTTGTTACAGCTTTTCTTTTTCGTTAGAATTTCCTGTGAATTATCAGTGTTTCATAGTAAGAATCTGTTTGTAGTCACTTGAAGCAAACCTTTAAGTTTATAATGCTTCAGTAAAAAAATTAACGTTTAATTGTTTGATCATTTTCAAATGATCAGAGCTGCTAGTACAAAATAATCACACTACTTTACCAAACTTATATTAATGTCATGAATATTGTTTTAAATGTCGGTGACTTTGTTAACTTTAGTATTAAGATTCGATTGCTTCAGTATCTTCTCTTTAGGTTTATTATAATGTTTTTTTGTCTTTTAATGTGAGTGGAAATGAAGGTTAAATCTTCCTCAATAAATGTTGCAATGGACAAGACAATTGAATAACGTTTAATTAATTGAGTAAACAAAAAGCCCCATTGTATGTGAATAACGATTTTGAGCGGCTCTAAAATATTCGTCTTTTTACTAATCAATAAAAGACTTTGTAACACGATGAAAAAAATTCATCAAGCTCTACAGGACTACAAGAGACAATCTCACAATGTTATCAAGCATTGTACTTTTCCGATCACTTCCAGTTGTCAATTCAGTTGACGTTGTGTTTTTATATTTCGACCAGATTGAAAGTCGCTCTGGAGAAAAATACGTAATGCTAAAAATGAAAGATGGTAGCTAAATATTGCCATCATGTGTGGGGGTGAATCTTGCTCAAATAGTTCTTAGTTTCAATTTATGCACTTTCTTTATGAGTGTACCTGCTTACAGGGGGGTTCCCCTCCACAAATTTCAAAGCAGAGGACAATTAGGCATGCAGAATGAGATATGTGGCCTAGCGTCATTTTTCTTCATCTTTAGACAAGAGCTCGGAGAAAGCCAGAGACAGACAGAGGGAAGGAAAATTTATGTACTTTAAAGTGAAGCATGGTGAAACGCCAGGAGTGTGGCCTCTTTGTAGCTGGTGGTCATATTTATGCCTCATGATGTCATCCGACAACCGTGTGTTTGGGAGGGTCATTACATACACCCACACACAGACCATCATACAGCTGTTCACTCCAACCCCGTAACTGTCTCTTCCCTCTCTGTTTTAGAGTATTGTCTGACTTTACTGGCACTAAGACCAATTCTCAAAGTTATTTCTATCGCTTCTGTCCACAGAGCTTTCTATTTGCCCTTTCTCTGTAGTTATCTTACTTTCACACAGTCTCTCACAGGTTTCACTCGCTTGTTCACACGTCGCTGTAACTTTTCCCCGTTTGTGCTCTCTCTCCCTCTCTCTCTCTCTCTCTCTCTCTCTCTCTCTCTCTCTCTCTCTCTCTCTCTATCTTCTTTTTAAACATTCCACCATTTACTTGTACAATTTCTGAGCTTCTAAAATAATTGACCAGAGAACTTAGATTGTCTGCTTGTGAGATGAGCTTGGATGTGCCCCCCAGTCTGTTTGTTTAATAGTGGGAGCAATCGTCTGAGGAGCATGGAAAGAATGAGGCCAGTTATTTACCCAGATGGTTTACTGGTGGAGGTGTGAAGCTGGCCAGCTCACTGTGGGAACACAACGCTTGCTTTTCTTGGTATCGCTGACCGTTTTCAAGACCTCTGTGTTTTTTCCCCTAGCTCTCTCCAGCTTTGTTTGCTCTGGATGGCATGTTTGATTATTTATCGTAAGGGAAAAGGGAGTAGCTGGAGTAATAAACATGTGACTGCACTGTATTTTGTTTTCCACTGAGAAGGCTGTGTCCTTTAACAGATATGTGAAGCAGCCATAAAGGCTGTTATTTGCTGTCTAGAGGGGAGTTTGACTGAGATAAAGGAGGATCAAAAGTACTGATTAGTGTCTTTGACAATTTGTGTTTTGCTGTTAGTTCAAGTTATCAACAGATAAATATTTCTTCTGGATGGCTGCAGTTGATTTTTTGTCTTCTTTCTGTCTGTGAATTTGTTTTGACATCTGATCATTGTTCCCGGCCTGTTTGTGAAGGAACTGTTTATGCCAGCCATTGCTTTATGACTCTAAATGGGAGAGTATGAAGAGATCGTCTGTGATGTTTGTTTGTTATCTATCAGAAGGACAAATGAAGGGTTTGTTTTAAGGGGATACATCTGCTCTGATAATAGGCATCAAAGTTTTCTCAAGGGACTTTTAGCAAATCTACTTTTAGCATTTCTGATGTACTTGTAAAAAATCTTCTTTCATATTTCTCCGTTAGGCTCTCCAAGTGGCTCGGCAGATTCTCCTCCAGCAGCAGCAGCAACAGCAGTCCCAGTCACATCAGCTGCAGTCTCAACAAAACACTGGGCGCAAATCACCCAAAGCAAATGACAAGCAGCAAAGCCTACAGGTACTGTAACTATGTTGACATTTTCAGAAACTCCCTTATTTATTAACTCATGATTATCAGATGGCTCAGTTATTTGACTTCGTGGTTGCTTAAATAAAAAAAAAAAAAAGAAGTGAACTTTTGCAACTCTCTAGAACACAGTGTTCGAGAAAAGCCCAGCACTAGACTAAGTTCACAAACAGGAAATTAAAATTGGCAGTGCAACATTTGCAGTAATGTATGCTCACGCATCATGTGTTATTTAGCAGCATACACGCACATGCACACACACACACACACACACACACACACACACACACACACACACACACACACAAACACAGTCAGCCATGTGTTGTCTAAATCTTGACGTAGAACTTTAGAAGCAGCACTATTTGGATATGGGGACTGTTGTGAAATAAATAGGCCAGACTGTTAGAAAAGGTTCTGTGTGGCCAGTTTGGATCACATGAGCTCACCCAGTAGTGCCATGATCATTCCAGTGAAGTCATACACATTAGTGTGAGTGGTCAATCCAGATTTCAGCAGCAGGACACGTTCTTGACAGCATCACCTGGTTTAGTGGGTGCACAGTCGGTAAAAGCAGGACAAAGTGAGGAGATGAGGGAGAAGAAAAGAGAGAAGTGAGAGAGCTGCATTCCTCCCACAGAGAAGTGAGTTTGGCCTTCCAGAGAAAGCGCCATGCTTTCCCTGTTTGCTTTCATCACACACACATACAGTGCAAATAAAAAAGGAGGCAGGACCCTACCACCAGCAGCAGGAGGTGCTATGGAGAAGCCCACAAGAGGGGTGGGTGATCCAGGTGGAGGGCTGCGAGGTGGAATAAAGAAAAAGAAGTGAGGGCTGGGAAAATGTGAAGGTTGTGAGAGGTAAAGAGGTTATATGACAGTTATTTGGACTTCTTTTGTGATGCAAAGAACAAACAGTTGTGATAAGTATCTTTTTTTCTCCTTCTTCTGCTTTTAATAAGTATAGCGCTGCATATCTGATGCAATATTTACATTATTTTTAGATCAGCTACCTCAAAGATGTATATCTTTGTTTGAACAAGAAGCAGTTGTTTGTGTCAGTGTGAAAAGGCAAACGACTTCAGGGCATATTTGGTAATTAATACGGAGGCCCTGTCCTCTATATGTGTATATATATAATATTTAATATGCTTACAATCCCATTGGGGACTCTTTTTAATGAGCTATTGTAGCAGCTAGGTCTAATGTCAGGTTGTGAAAAAGCCTCTTTGTTGTGCAGATGTCTTCGGAATAGCTCCAGAGGATGAAATATGACTGTGATGACCTTTCAGTTGTGTGCATATTTGTCAGGATTCAAATAAGTTGAAAGGATCAAACTAAACAGTTTCCTCAGCCTGGCAGGGAATTGTGCTGCAGAGGTCAACAGAGGGGACCACAACGGCAGATTCCAGCGTACAGCCAGTTGTTGGTACATAGTGAAGTACTAGACCATCTCCTGCAGACAAAGACAAAATTAAAATTCTAATTTATTAATGTATACAGAGAGCTTGGCCAAGCTGTCACTCAGCTACTGAAAAGAGAGTCGGGCCCTTTCCCCCACATCCCCTCCCCTCCCCTGCCCTGTTCTTGTAAAGAGAGCACAGGCTTGCTGTAGTATCTAACTAATACCATAAATTGCCTGTTCTCTAATGTTGTATGTTACATTTTTGCTGAGCTGAAACGGCCATTATGAAAAAGCCACAGGTCCAGACAAGTGTTTGTTTATCTCTGAATTACATATTTCTGTTAATTAAACACACTCTGACCACATACACACTGAGTTTAAAGCCAAGTGTTCATACATAAACATTAGAGTGCTGTTCTGTGTGAGGATGTATTACATTTGTTTTTTGTTGTTGTTTTTTTGTTTGTTTTTTCCTCCGCTCATGTTTTTTTGGCAGTGAGGTTTTTCTTGTTGTCTCTTTTTTTTCCACACATCTCTGTTCTCTCTCTCTCTCTCTCTCTCTCTCTCTCTCTCTCTCTCTCTCTCTCTCTCACACACACACATGCACACACACGTGCACACACATAAACACATTTTGTGAAGCACCAGAGGGTAACGGTCTGAGTCTCATCTCACTTCCTCTTTTAAGAACAAACCCATGCTTAGAGGAGCCCTCTACACACAGAACATTCACTATCTCCATCACACAGCCTGGATAATGATTCTCTGTTGAGCTGGACCGGGTCATCAAAAGACATGATCCAACAATTATGAGGCTGTGTAGTAAGCTGACACCCCATAAAAGCACCTGATCTGCAGACGAGGCTCCATTCATCTCAGCGGTCTTCCCATTAGGCACAAGGAGATGTGCAGAGAGACTTTTACTCATTTGGAGATGTGACTCACTTTCCAACTCATTCTTATTCAAATCAAAAATAATGAAGCACAGTATATACAGAACATCTGAAAAAAATGACCTGCATAGAGAAGTAAAGGGGGGAAAATATGAGTCAAACAAGCCTCAGAATCCTTGATCAGTATTAAATGGCTCTCTGGTTTTATATCTCCAACAGGGGTGTCCCCTATACCCACCTCACCCCTAAACCACTAACCCCTGCCTGTGGATGTAAATGCCTGTGCTGTATACACTGCAGCCAAGAGGTGCTTTAACCAGACTAGATATACAAACAGTTGCTATGCAGTCTGGAAAGCAGCTAAACATACTTGACTGGTCAAAAAGCCAGTAAATTACATTGACAGATTGACACGTGTAATTAAAAAGAATCCATGCCACTTTTACCTTTTGCGCTTCACACCTACAGCGGCAGGACGACGAGAGCCAGCAACTCCCACCCCGCTAATTACCATTATCAGTGAAATGGTAGGGTTTGACTCATTAGTTCCATGTGCATTTAATTAGAGGCAGGCTGAAATTGGATTTAACTTATTACTCTTTCATGGATCACGTTCTTGTCATCACTTCAAATTGGATTGCAGCCCCAGGTAACTAATTATGCCAGCTGCAGGATCAGGAGTGGAGAAATAGGTAATTAGGAACAACACTGTCGGACCCTCGCTGATAGTCCACCAGCACCAAGGTGGGGGGATGGGGAAATTGAAGCTCATTTGTGGCGTTGCTCACGAGCCTGGCTGGTTAACTACACCTCATTGCAAGGGAGCCTAGGTAGGCATCCACCTCCTACAGGGGATTATGTGGCATTCAGCTGGGGCTGAAGATGTTGTGTCAACATGGTGTCTTTGCTATCAGTGTAATGCTGAGATTATGCTTGTTTCCCATCCAGAATTATGCCTGAGATTGGCCTTCATTATTCCTCTCACTTGTACAGTGTGAGGTATGGCCGGTGGCCAGCTGAAGATGCCTGTGTGGACTCTGCATGAATGACATTTCTGTCTGCAGTACGTCTGCACTGATTGTGATGAGAATGCATGAATGGCCAGTTTGAGGAGACACGGGTGATAATATTGGAGATGAAGATAGGCTTAACAAATGCGTTTGTAGTTTAAAGAAGTTTTTACTTGGGCAGACATAGTCTGCCCAGTTAAGAGAAAAGAAAAAAGGAAATGATAACTTCCCCTTATGTACTTTTGAGAGCTTTTATGTTTCATCTTCAAGTGAGTAGCTTCTTTGGAGGAATTTGAAGCTACTGTAAAAGAACATCTCTATCCTTTTGGGTTTCTTTACTTTTTGTATTTATTGTAATTAAATGAGAAACACTATTCGGTATCATCTGATAAATGTTGCATTTAACATTTCCAAGATGTCAAAGATGCATTATTTCTTATTCTTCAGACACAAAGAAACTACTGATAATATTTCAAAAAACCATGGCAGCAGACATTTTCTTATCTATGCTATTATTAGCTGAAGCCACAATCCACACTTTTTTCTTCTGCTTTCCTTTTTTCTTTTTCTTTCTTTCTCTTGCTGTGTTTTCACACCATAGTGTACAGCCTCTCAGAGGGCATCTCCAGGTCAAAAGATAATGTCTTTTCAGTTTACAGGATGAAAGCCTTTTAAGTTGTAGAGTGCCCCTCCAATGCCCCTCCTCCCCGCGTTTGCTCTTCACATCCTTCATTTGTGGTCTGTTGGGGGGAAGCGTGATGTGACACAATCCAGGGGCCAAGCCTCTGTCTGACAGGACAGGGAAAAGCCGCCGGCTCTCTTTCTCTCCCTCTCCTACTGTTTTTGCAGTAGGCCCATGGCATTGTCCTGACACATGTATACCACAGTGCTCCAATCTGTAAGTCATTAGAACACTAGGCCGAAGCCTCTCAGCTGGAGCTAAGCCAGTGCTGCAGGGTGATCTGAGGCAGCATTTCGAGGTGTTCCTGCAGCCCAGTCGGCCACTGGCCCAAAGTGGCACGGCAGTGGTGGCCCACTGGCGAGGTGACAGCAAGCACAAGACTGGATTAATGTTCTGGGTTAGATGCTTTGAGATAAAAATTCTCTTTTCACATTGGGGGACCTGGCCAAGAAAACAGGAGTGCATATTCAAAACCATTTTAAGAATTTTAGACTAAAAAAATTCTGAGGAAGAAGGAAAGAGAAAAAAGAACTAAGAGAGAGAAGTGCTCAACATACAGAACATACACACAGAAGGAATGGTGGCACAATCCCAAAACAATCAAGCAAATCAAAGCATTGCCAGTTTCTAATTGATTCAGGTAACGACTGCTTTAAACTTGCCAAGATTAACCAGTCTAGGAGATAATTCACAGAGTATGTGGACAAACCACTCATTCCAACACAAGTGTTCATAGTTTGTACTGTATAGTCAATAGTCCCTTAACAGTTAAGCCCAACATTTTAGAAAATACACATTTTTTTGGACAAGAGCAAAATGCAAACACCGATTCCACCACTCTTATGTCTGTACAGTAAATCTGTAGCTACCAGCTGCAGCTGGTTACCCTATCTCAACACAGGGACTGGAAACAAGGGGACACAGCCAGACTGGTGTCTTGTTGTCACCATAAGGTTGCCAGACAACCATCAGAGAAGTGACTGGAGTAAAACCACAATGTGCTGTTTTTGCACTTTGCTCTCCGGGTTTTGTACAGATTAAACAAATGAGATATAATGTCAAATAATGAGCTTTGGAGGTGTTTCCAGGTGGAGAGTTACATTCTCTAACTGGCTGCTGATTCTAGTGTTATATTTAGCGTTCAGACATGAGAGTGGTATCAATCATCTCACCTAACACTCGGTAGGACAGCCGAAATATCACACTATTTGTAGTTTACCTGAATATACTCTAGGTAAAAAAGGATTTCTTTTTTTTTTTCTATTTTTTTTGTGCTGTCTTTGCTTCCTCATCTCCAGGATGTGAATGTATGTGTAAATATGTGTAAAATCCCCTAATTCTTCAGTTGTGTCAGAAGGATTTAGTCTCTTTGTGTTTGTAAAAAGTCTCAAGGTGATGCTGTAATGAAATCTCATTTTGACACATGCATTGCTTTGAGGTGATACAATCTGTCAGGAATGATCAACACAACACTAAGGCCGATGCTTGCGTGGAACCCCGGGATGAGGCCGTCTCTTTTGCTGCTTGTTTTCCTTGTCATATTGTAAAAATGTATTATGTGCACTATATAGATTAGAACCAGGTTTGGGATAATCCTGTCAGAATGAAGTCATCTGTCCCAATTCCACATAACCAAGTGGAGACGGGGGGGGGGGGGGCTCTCTCCCAGCCAAGACGATGACTGTCGAATTGACTCCAGTCACAGTGCTGGGAGCCACACTACCATTTTCAGGAACCTCTTTTCATTTGAGACCGGATGTTTCCCTTCAAGCAGTGCATCCTTTCAACCATCCACCCCACTCAGTCACCCACCCGGATACAGACAAACACAGACGTACATCAAATTTTTTGTATCTTTGTGTCTACCTCTGGCGCTACATCTTGATGCCAAGTGTGTGTTGTTCAGAGTGATTCACACGCCCTTTAGAGAGGGGTGGAAGGATGGGTGGATGCACAGTCAACCATAGCATTAACAGACACTAAGAGCTACGCAAGGTGCAGTCAAGTCAGATTCAACTCACGGGGCAGTTTCTCTTTGGGTGTTGTTGCAGACTTTTGACAGCTTGGTGACTTTCTGATTCCATTTTCACTTTTTGTTAGAAGAGGGGGAAAGAAATACTGTCTCGCTCAGACAGCATGAGAGAAATCCAGAAACCAAAGGGCCTTCAGCAACATGAGGACATAATTTGGAGTTGTATTTTATTTTTGTTTTGGACATAATACAGTAAAACATCGCAATGCACAACCTAGTCATCCATGTAGTTCCACCCAGTCTACAAAAAGCATAAAAGCAGAGTAATGCTCAATTTTTCTTATTACTTTGTTGAAAGAAATTTACATGAAAAGTAGGAAAGAATTACTAAGAATATTGCTCATCGATATCTATTACCTTGAGGTAATGTTTCTGTGGAATTGTTTAACTGAGAATGTCAGTTAAACAGTTAATCACACTGGTTAGTTGTGTCATAGGCTTACTGAGCGCTCTACACAAAGAGTCTTCCTTAAAAAGCAATGACAAGAGCCACCCACAGACACTCTTTCTTGTACTCTGGCCAAATTTGTCTTACTATAATAGTAAATCTTATGTATTTGTGATTGCATATAAAATCAGATAATTTACTTTATAGTATAATCAAAATAACAGGTACTTTATACAAACTTATTTGTTGCTTCATATTGAATGGTCAAGTTATTTTAACCTCCACGTCCCCCGCCGAATCATTGTTACTGCTTTTTAAAATACTGTGTATTGAGTTTCTGTGCATTAATATAGTGTCTGATTTAAATCAAAGATGAATCAATCACCAAACAAGACAAGGCAGAAATTCCCCCACCCCCTGAAATCGATGTTGCTCAAACCCAAAAGTGTTCTTGTTTTGACTTAGTGAAAAACCACACTAGACGGTACATGCTGAAACACAAGCTCTGTTATACACTGGCTGGCATATAACCTCAGGACATATTTTGCAAATACAGAGTTCACATGTGCTGACTAAACAATGTGTTCCTGAATGCTGAAATTAAAAGTAAATAACCAAACCCATATATAACAGACCAGGAGGAACATGGTGACTCAGGCATGACTTACTGTAACTCCACTCTGCTTCGGGTGATAACCTCACTCACTCTAAATATGACTTATTTCAAGTATCAGAGGGAGTATTGGTGATAAAAGGTGAGTTCACTATCATGTCATAATAACTGAAATATACTTTATTTCGATAGGACTCTTTTAAAAAACACATCGACCAGCATATATAGAACTGAATGCGTTTAAAATAATGAAACCATCTCACTTGGGTTAAGAACAAGAGCACAGAAGAATAAAATAAATGAAAAATACATATGGCTTGAATAACATTAAAAATTGAGTTGAAAAATCAGCTCCTGTTGTTTTAGTGCTGGAGAAATGACGTAGCACTCTCCTGTGTCATGTAGTTGCAAATGAGTTGCGCACCATAAATTATTTTTTGTCTCAAATCAGCTTCACTCTGAACTGCAAGGACTAAATGCTGCTATAGCTTGGAGAACAGTTGTTAAGTGTTTGATTTTTGTCTGTAATTAAATGCTTAAAATATACTGATATATACAAAAATAAAGAAATGATAGAAAGATCACACATTATGGTACTGATGTGAATCTAAAAAGTATTTTTGTTGCAATGGCAATACTATATAGAGATGCCGTTCTTATTTATACCGGTCCCACAGCTGCCCTGTTGACTCCCTCCATCAGTAAACAATGATTTACTTAACACACCCAGGGAAACGGACTGTGTTTGTTTTCTCATGACAATGGTCCAGGTCACCAAAGCCTTTCAAGAAAAGGAATGAGTGTAGTTTTGTACTTTCCTCCACTTCCTCTCTGCTTGTCTCCTTCTCTCTCACTCTGGTAGCAGTAAGACATTGGTTGGCATGCCGATGCAGCTTATTCACTGGCTGTGTTAGTGTTTTGGGAAGGCTTTGTAATTGGAGCTGAGTCGTTATCTTTAGCCAGAGCCAAGCGGAGCAGAGCTCAGGCCAGACCAGACATTAACTCATACTTTCACTCTAACTCAAGCAGGAAATGGGAGTATTTTATAATGTCATCCACTCTGTCATGAGCACAATCGCTCAGTACTCTCTGTAAACTATCACAGGGGACGTCGGTTTCGAGGCTCAAGGATATTGATATTTCTGAGCGCACGGGAACCAAAAAAAAAAAAAAAAAAATCTATATAGCATGTGTATCACATCGACACATATGTGTAATTATTTTACATAGCACAGGCACAGAGGCAATGGATTAGAAAGACAGTGTGTGAGAGGAGAAGCTTGAACTGTGTGTCTGCTAAATTTATCATGTGGCCTTTGGGAGCGTTGAAATGAGAACAGTGGCCTATTACTGCTAAGAAGGTGTTTTATTGAGAATACGCCGACATACTACCCCAGGGAGAGTGCTGGGGGGAGAAGAGTGTGGCCATAGCCTAAACCATTTGTGTGTGTGTGTGTGTGTGTGTGTGTGTGTGTGTGTGTGTGTGTGTGTGTGTGTGTGTGTGTGTGTGTGTGTGTGAGTGAGTGAGTGCGCACCGTTGTAAGCACATGCTTGCATGTCACTGTCTTTTTGTGTGAGCCATCTTGAGAGCGTCAGATAGAAAATAAAAGCGCCTTTTCTTCCACTTAATTATTCCCTATGATATGTATTGGAATTGTCACTTTTGACACTTAAGGTGTCCCAGTCAATAATTTATATAGGTCAGTCCAGCTTAGCAGAGCTCATTGTTAGTTATTAGCAGATGAGAGCTGTGGCTTGTTATGCAGGCGCTCTGTTTATTTTACCAGTGTGTTTGCGGACTGGAATGCATCCCATGAACATTCCTTCATCGCTGGCCAAGGGTTTATACGTAGCTGTTGATATGAGCTGTGTTTTAGAGCTCTGTTATTCAGCTCTGTGTTTATTGTTATGATAATTAACAAAGCGAGGTGTTAATCTTGCCTCTTGACTTTCATCTAATTCATTGTTAGGTGAGTTGTGCAACTTTTGAACCTGATTTTACTGTTATCGACAAAGGTAAACTGATCTTGTCCAATTTCTTTTTGATTTCCAAAATATATGCCACTGAATAAAATATGAAGGAGATTAAAATTACAGTAAATTTTAAAATGTAGCATTGTTTAGTCAGAAGATTAAAATTTACATGATGACAGGAGGCAAGCTTTTCATCCCGCCTTGCCTCTCTCCTGGTGAGTACAGGAAGATCTCCAGTAGGTGGCAGAGTCCTGTTTTCCTCTCTTGTCTTTTCCCCTTACTGAGTGCACATGGGTGTTAAAGAGTGTGATGATATCATGACAGCTAATTGCTCTCATTGGGATGGAGTTGGATGGATTGCCTGGTAGCTGGTGTAATGTTAGCTATTAATGTAAGTGGTTTTAGCTTGTCTGAGACCAAACTGTACTATAAGTGTTTAAAAACTGGAAAAAGTTTATGCTGCTGTGGCTGATTTTATGGCCAGATACGGACAAACGTGGTGTATTGCAACGAGTTGCATGTTATGGTGTAAGTACACACTGTATACACATTAGTGTTATCGGAGGAAATACAAGGCAAAACAAACTGTTCTCATAAAAACATTATTTCATCCTAAAATAAAATACAAGTGGTATCAGCTTGGGAAATGTAAAAAGAAGAAAAAGTCCAAATAACTACAAAGTGCCCGAATTGTTTGTGCATTTGTTGTTTTCAGCATGTGAAATGAGTTGTGTCTTTGTTCTGGCACTGTAAACAGTTCCATTTAGCAGAACAATAAAGGGGCTGATAACGGGTCCAGTTTTCTTTCTTTCTGCTGGATAGCTGTGTTTACTTATCTGTTGTTTAATTAAAGGGCCTCTTTTCTTTAGGCTTCCATTGTTTCAATAGCACGGCCGGAGTCCCGGCAGGGGTCAAAGGGTTAACAGCCGTCAACTGTGTCTTTTTTTTCCTTTTCTTTTTTTTTTTTTTTTTTTTTAAAGGGGCCCCCACACAAAGGCATGGGTTCACCTGCAGCCCAGCCCGCGGCTCCCTATTGTGTGGCCCCATTTGAATTGATTATGTTTAGAGGGCTGGTTGTGATTGGTGGAGAAAGGCGTGGTTGATTGGATAGTTTTGTATCTTGTCAGCCAGGGAGCAACCTTGCGCGTGCAATCTGTCTGTATCCTGAGGAAGGTTGGAGACTCCACAGCACAGCAGCGCTTGTTCTCTGCCTCCCTGCCTGCCAGCCTGTGTGCCTCTACCTCTCCCTACCTCTCTCTCTCCCTCACTGACTCACTCACTCACTGACTCTCCCCCCCCTCTCTCTCTCTCTCTCTCTCTCTCTCTCTCTCTCTTTCCCTTGCCGCTGTGCTCTCCGCTCTGCTTCACTCCACACCGCGTGGCCCGGCACTCTGTTTACCCTGCCAGCTAAATGGAGTTTGTCAGGTTTGTCAATATGATTGATTTCTGTGATTTTGCCAGCTTTATTGTGTGAAAACCTTGACAATTTAATTTGACCAGGGAAAAAGAGAAAAGGAGGCTTATTGTCTATCCATCGCTGATGTTTCATCATTGTAAGTGGTTAATTTTGTCATGCAGTTTGTATGAGAGCAGCAGTTATCCAGGGTTTACTTTGCTGGGTAGATATTGACAGTTCACAGGCTTGTTCTGAGAGGAGAAACACATGAAAGCAAGTGTCATGTACATTAGATTTACTGTATCAGAATGTGTGGCATCTCAACATACGACTGCATGAATTAGGTGCTTCAGTTTATCTGTGTCCTGTGCTGTTGGTGGTTGTCAGAAATCGTGCTTTTCACTTTTAGTTAAAGCAACAGTTTCTTTTACTTTCCCTGTTTGTCAGTTAAAGTATTAGGTGTCTTAGCTTTTACATTAAGTTTCTGACTGCCATTTTACACTGTTTGTTTAGTTTTGTTTACTTTGCTGATAGTGAGCTAACCAGTTAAGCAGGATCTAGTACTGTACTGTGTGCTGCTTGAATTATGGAAAGTTCTAGGAAAAACAGGAAACAGGTTTGTCTTCTCCTTTACATTGTTGTTTTATATTATTTTAAACATAATTTTTCTAATTATTATGTTTTATTATTTAAAACATTTCCAGGGTAAGGCATTTAGAATACACAGAAAGACTCTAATTTTTTTGTTTATGTGGAGCTGGGTTTTGCTGGTTGTGTATTTGGTGATGATTTTTTGTTCTGAGGTAATGAGTGCTGGTCAGACTTCGCCTGCTCTCAGGCTATGGCCTGGACTAATCCTCACTCCCCTCATGGTGTCACAGTGAATTAAGACAGTGGCTGGCACAGCTCTATATTTGACACCGTCACCACAAAACCACATTGGAGACACACTGTCACTCCAAATGTCATCGCTCAGATCTTCCTGAAAAGTTAGCGTGTGTGAATGTTTTTACATGCCTGGTTGTTTGTGCGTGTGTGTGTGATTGTGTGTGTGTGTGTGTGTGTGTGTGTGCGCTTGCAACAAGAAGATTGTAGAGTAGATTTAGGAGGGAAAGCTGTGGTCAATTTTCTTCCTTTTTTCTGCTGTCAACTTTGAGTCCTATTTGAGCTTTGAGGTTTTACACAGAAAACAACTATTGACCCTCTGTTCTTTAGTGACATCAAGTAATTTTGCTACAATAATTTTAATACACTCTGTCGTAAGGATTCACATGTGCTGTCTGTTTCCACTTACCGTTCAGCTGAAACTTTTTTTTTTTTTTTGGATGCAATGTTTCAGCACCTTGCATCAGTGCTAGAAAAGTGGGTGCCTGAAAGAAAGGAGAAACGGAGGAGAATAGTGGAGGAGAATATCAGATGGTCGAGAAGGAGGAGAGCGAAGCCTAAACAGGCCAGTGTGCACCGTAATGCCGTGCAGCTGTGCCGAGACTCACAGTTTGGGAGAGCTGGAGTGCGAGCTGATTGGGCTGACAGTTTGTAATCAAAGTTGATTTATTGTTCATTAGTAGTGCATTAGCCCTTTCAGGCAGGGGCGTTATTTGTGCAGTGGCCTGTCAAGGCGAGGGGCTGCCAGCACCTGTCATTTCTAAACCATGACATAGGCAACCAGATATTAGCTATGTACCCAGAGAGGGGGGCACGGGGGGTAGCTAGCAGAGCCCCACGGCTCGCTGGGATATCCTTTACAGAGACGGTCTTTGCTTTGTACTAGAGTAGGCAGGCAAGTCAGAGAGGAGAGACGGGGGAATAGTTTAGCAGTGATATAGTGAGCCACCAGCTGCTCTCTGCTGTTATTCTCTGGCTTTTCTGACTAAACATGTTTTTACTTGAAAAAGGGCTTTCATTCATTTTTTTAAGGGTCATTACTGCTCTGAGTGTGCGCGTCTCTGTTTCAGATAGAAGATTAACTCTACACTTGAGATGCCATGTGTTTCAAAGGGTCGAGATGGATAATGATGAGATTACATGGTGTAGAGTGTTTTGTGGCAGAAGGTCTTTTTCATCACTCATCACTTGAACTATATATTTTTTAAAAAACTAAGGGACATGATGGTATTGACGTGTAGCCCTCAGAAAATAAGAGTGGATACTAGGGATGTGTGGACATGTACGATTAAAACATACACTTATACTAGCAAAAATCCAGATTTTTACACTGAATATCTTTTTCTATATAATTTGATTAATTGGCTGTGTAGGTTATATGAGTCACATAAAACAACAACGTTAAGAATGTCAAGAAGCAACACAATTTGTGGCCCTCTTGTCTGCCGTCATGGAAACAAGGATTAGCTTTGCGTTGCTGGTGTGCAGAGAATAGAAACAATCTGCACGAGGATGTGTTGGCCATTGTCTTTTGACTACAGTTCCATTTTGAAAGGGATTTTAGAGGCTGTGATCTTAATTAAATCTCAACTGGCTCAAATAATGCATCTGAAGACGTGCATCATTGCATAACCCGTGTAGAGCTGGTAAACCATTGATTACGGGCACGCAGTTTACACCAAGTGACTGAAAGACGTTTTGGGGAAAAGGGAAAACAGTGAATGGTTGTGTGTAGGATAGTAGCTGTCACCCTGAATTTGTAGGCACCAGGTTTCAGAGTTCAAATGCTTGGTGGCTTGAGAAATGTGCACTTGGAGGTGTGGCTTGAAAGGTCAGAAAGAGTAACAGGACATTGAGTCACATGTCAGAAATGCAGTGAAGCACTTAGGATTTTTTTTATGTTTTATGTTGTTTTTTTTGCGTGTTTTCCTAAATTGCTCTCTTCTAAATAACTAAAAAAATGAACTACATTTTAATTTTACCACTATTAAGAATTATATTATTTTTCCAAGAAAATTGTTTTTTCATTATAGAATAAAATCACAAATAATTATTTTTTTTGTCATAAAAATAGCAAATTTGGAATACTATCCTAAAACATAATAATGAAGCAAAGGCTGCTGTCTGTGTGTGTGTATATAGAGCTTTTCCTGCATTTGCATGTGTGTGTGTGTGTGTGTGTGTGTGTGTGTGTGTGTGTGTGTGTGTGTGTGTGTGTGTGTGTGTGTGTGTGTGTGTGTGTGTGTGTGTGTGAGAGTGTCCTCAGCTGTGGTTACCTGCAATGGCTGCCTCCAGTGTGAGAAACAGTGTCCAGCATGCAGCTCAGCTATTATTGTTGGGGTGAGAGCTTGCTCACTTTGCCGTGCAGTTTGTTTGTTTAAACCCAACACTGGAACCAGCTCCAGCAAAAACCTGTTTGTTTGTAGTCGAAAAGTTAATTAAAATGCAATCTTAACTTTTGTTTTTACAGTTGCTGAAAATAATTTGCGTTTCAGCCCCCTCACACCCCCTACAACAAATGCAGAATATACAGTATAGTATATGGTAAATGGAGACAGAATGTGACTGTGATTATCCTGTTTATCTAAGCTGTAAATATTATTAAAAAAAGCTTGATTTTGGTTGGAACGAATTAAAGAGGTCTTAACATATATAGGGATGAGTAGTAGATAAGTAGTAGCTGTCCAGTTTTTTACATTTTAGTCTTCCAGAAGAATTGAACATGTATTGTTTTGTGTTTAAAAAAAAAAAGAAAAAAGATTTTGTTTTGTTTTGTTTTTGTTTTTTTTTATTTTGGGGGGGGGTCAGTGTGAATATACTAAATCTTTTTTTAGAGGGAATAAATGCTGTCCACCTCAGAGATTTCAATCAACGTAATACGGAATTAGTCTTTCCAGTCTTGTCGACAACTAATTATGTTCACACTTCACTTAAGTACAATAGCTCCCGTGAAATCCTCATTTTGGTGACATTTTCATGCAGGAGATCATAGTCAGGATGAGAAGTCGTTTCCTTGCACCACTGCAGGCCAAGGTAAAACAACAGCATCAAACGGACTAGACTCGGTGATTTCTCTAGGGCTGGTTATTTCTTTTTTTACTTCTCCATTCCATTTGATGCCCCTAGAAAACAAGATGACCCCAGGGAGCATAAATGAAAATTTGATAATTCTCCTCTTTGTTCCTTTTTTTTCCTTTATTCTTTCAGCCAAGCTGCACCTTGGCCGCCAGTGAAACGTCTGTGCCGGTCTCACTGATATTCACCTCCTTGTCCCTCATTTCTGTTCCTATTAATTGCCTCAGTGCGGGGAAAGGCGCTATCTTATAGCCTTGTTCACCCCTTCTGCTTTTCACCAGGCTTTGACCTCTGACTTGTGATAGGAGGAGGTGCTTGGGAAGCATATTCATTAACTCTGAATCAGTGATTCTCAGTGTTTTAATAAATGTGGTTTGTGTTCCTTCACTAGTTATCATATTTTGCCTTTTTTTATATTTTTATTTTTTTTACTCTTGAGTAGTGATGCATAAAAGAAAGGGGGTTTCTGTTGTTGTCCTTAATGACAAATGCCCTCTGTATTGTTGTGTGTGTGTGCATGCTGTGGCTGTGCAGAGAATTGTGAAATGAATGATCCTTATCATTTAAAAAAAGGAATATTTCAAAAGTGTTTTGTCATTGTTTTAAATTGAAGAACCTGTTTAATTTATTTTTTTAACTGTTTTGTCCCTCATGCTAAATATATATTTTATACTGAATATACAGTGCAAGCAGACTTCCATGCTCTATACGGAAATGTTGGTTTTGCTTCTCATATACATTGTCTTATGGGTTGCACATGTGCCTTTTTGTCCTTGCGACAGACAATACACTAATACACCACAGTTTAGATTTGTGTGCATACATGTGCGCGCGCGTGCGTGCGTGCGTGCGTGTGTGTGTGTGTGTGTGCGCTTGGCCAGCAGGCCTGTGCTGGTACAGTATATTGCCTCCAGTCATTCTGCAGCTGTGTGAGAATGTTTCAGGTTTGAATGTGTATGTATTGGAGGCACCTGGAGAGCACCACACCTTTTTGAAATTCATAAACATCAGCTATTTCTGGCATCTTCAGAATGTCCTCTTTTTCACACCCTCATATTGGTAGAGTAGATTAGAGCTGGGCTCAGTGGATCCCTCCAGTTATTAGCCCAGTACGAGCCTTCTTTTAGACTATCTTTAGATTGTGATATATTTTTGTGGATCATCTGGAGTCATGATGTTATCCAAGAGATAAGGGAGTGCACCATATGGGAGTGCTCTAAATGGCGACTGGCGTCCTGTGTTTGCGTTAAATGGGCATGATACAGCGGCCACGGCAATATTTTTCAGTTAAAGTGCTCCCTCCCGCCCTGCCTCTCAATAGGACCCAGTCTTAGGCAGATTTTCACTCCTTCAGCACAGGATTAAATGGTAGTAGTTACATTGATCAATAGGTTAAGAAGCATACAATCCCTCTTGCAGC
Source organism: Istiophorus platypterus (assembly GCA_016859345.1). Lineage (NCBI taxonomy): Eukaryota > Metazoa > Chordata > Actinopteri > Istiophoriformes > Istiophoridae > Istiophorus > Istiophorus platypterus. The sequence goes on from CM029117.1 coordinate 5,814,236, forward strand.
TAATGACCTCAGTAGTAATGGGTAATAAAATGGAGGTCTGTAATAGCCTCTTGCTGGGGCTGTGCACAGAGGAAGCTGCTCTAGCTGTAGTTACTGTGAGCCAGACACTCCTGACAAGGAAAGGTGTGAAACCATGATGAGATATACACCTCAGGTGTAAAGAATTAAGACAAGTTAAATTGAAGAAAATCTCAGTGTAGTTTGTAATGAAATTGGCAGCTATTGAGAGCTGGTTAAGTGTGTAAACCCTCTGTGTTAACTTGAAGTTTGCTCTCCCCTTTTTCATAGCACACTCTATATAACATGGCATGACAAAATGATTAAACATTTGAAAATACGACTAAATTTACAGCTTTAACACGGTAGTAAAAAATAGAGCATGACAAATATGGAGTAGATTTTTAATGCATGTAGTTAAAGTAAAGCTTCCAAAAAGGGAGGTAGCATTATTATTTATCCTTGGAGTGTGTGGGGGGGTGAATGTCATATTTAGACGGTAACTCTATATCACATCACGTATGGAACTGGCATGTATGACACTTGCATGCAGTAAGACAGAGCTGCTTGGTTGACCTTCAAAATAGTTAATCAAAATTAGCGATGCCCAGAAAAAGGGACTTCAGTGGATAATGACTGTGAAATTAGGAAATGGGAGGCCGGGGCTATGCAAATGACAGGACAAGTCATGTGCAAAAGTCAAGATGAACTGCATATTAAGACATAATACAGGGGGGAATTAATATTGCATTTTCTTCCCCGTGCCCCTATGCCTGGTGTTAGAAATGAGAAATGTGAAGTGTGTGTTAGTCCTGGGTGGGGCTGAGCCTCCTTCATTCTCTTGGGGCCAGAAGAACACGGCACAATGTAGCCTGCCACTGCTCAATAAAGTTAACGGAGAGCATCAAAAGCTGGTCCGTCCTTTTTGACATCACTGCCCTTTCCTCTGCATTAGTGGTACAAGCTGTTCATTATGGCAGCGCTTTGTTTTTGTTTTATGCTACAATGGGGAGAGTGAATAAGGTAATATGCATGCAGGGTGTGTGTCAAGAAAAGCCCCTTAGTTACCGGACAAGATTTTAAACAGCTAAATTACATTCAGAAATACATGAAAAATTCAAAGGGGTGTCATTAGCTATAAGGCAGCCACAATTTGGGTAACCTTGGTGAAGACAGACTATCACCCGTTATGTCTGCTCTATCAACTGCTGACATCAGCCTGAGACACAGAAAGCACATTTTAACACACGCTCAGGCGCATACATCCTGATATATACGTGCATGTACACAAAAGAAGGATCCACAAAACGTGTTAACAATGGCAAAAACGCAGCACTATCAAGAACATCTTAGTCGCTGTTTGTCATACAAATGTCAAGGAAAGGAGCTTTTAATTGTATTGCACATCATAGCTGTGAGTGGCAGCATCCAGACACACTCCAAGTCCCCTACGCCGCTGGAGCAATTAAGGCACCCTGACAACTGTGGGGGCTCTTTCAGTGTCACAACAAATCACTTGTTTTGAAGAGTCATGCACTCACACCTTTCTACTGGGAGTTAGTTAGAGGCCTGTGTGTTCTTCACCGTGGCTCCTCCTCCAGGCACTCTATATCTTCACAATAATAGATCGCTGTTGACAGCGTCCCTAATGAAACGTCCTCACATGACATGTCGTGCGTGTGGAAACAGCATTTTTGAGGCGATCTCTCAAAACTTCAGGTATGGCATATTTACCATGTGGTGTTAATGGCAAGCTGAAAAGCATTCTCTGTAGAAGCAGATGATCAGATCCAATGACATCGAAGGCTTTGTGTGAGAGAGGGGAACGTTGGGGTGGGTACGGCAGGCTGTTTACTCCACAGGCATGATCCATGCCCAGCTGTCCTTTAGCCCGTCTCAGTCTGGTGTGGTGTGGTGTCATAATGGTTAGAGGGGTTGATATGTGTGTGTTTGTGTGTTGGAGGGCATGTACAGACTTTAACACATGAAGATGACACTTGAGATTAATCCTAGAATCCTGTCAAAAGCAAGGGGGCGTGTGTTTGTGTGTGTGTGTGTGTGTTTGTGTGTGTGTGTGCGCGCGCTTGTGCGTGTGCACGCATATATGGAGAGAGCGATATCATGAAGAGCCATATCATTATTAGTCATCAGCCTCCACTTTTTTTCCCCATATTGGATCAGAGTTTGTCAGTGTTCTCCAACCTTTTGCCTCTTACATGGAGGGATAGCCTGTGGCCTATTTGTGACCATAAACACGAACAAGGATGGATTGCAATATGTCATCTGCATTAATTCACAACTGTTTTGTTTTTTTTTTTTTTTTTTTTTTTATATATATTTGTTGTTTTCTGTTTGTGCAGGTTCCAGTGTCAGTGGATGTGATGCATCAAAGTGATAACCCTCAACAGCAGATCAGCCAGCAGCAGCAGCAGCAAGTTCAGCAGCCTGGCGCTTGTCATATATATTAGTATATCATATGAAGAGCCATGATATTATTAGTCATTAGTCATCAGCCTTTTTTTTTTTTTCCTGGATTTGATTCAGTGTTTCAGTCAACCTTTTTCTCTTACTTTGAGAGGGGAGGCCTGTTGCCTGCTATTTGACCAAACACACGAACAGAGATGGATTGCATGTGTGCATGCATTAATTCACAACTGTATTTGTGGACTGTTTTTGTTTTTTGTTTTTATATGTTTTTCTTTGTTCTGTTTGTGTTTCCAGTGTTGTCAGTGTCAGCTGTGACTGGCCTGAACTCATGACACAGTCATGAGCAGATCCAGCAGATCCAGCAGCCTGAGCCTCAGCAGCTCAGCAGCAGAGCTCCAGCAGCAACAGGCCCTCATGTTACAGCAGGTAATGTACAACTGTCATTCACTTCATGAATCATTTTGTCAAACAGCGTATCACATGTTTCAAATCCTGGATGTCTCTTTTTGGAAAGAAAATCTTCTTATGTATAGCATCTCACAAAGACAAATTCACTTTGAACTGCTATTCTTTTCTTTTTTTCCAAGCCTCAAAGACAGCATTCCTCAAAGTATTGAAAATTCTCACAAAACCCACTGCTGAGTTTCTATGACTGACAGACTTTGACTTTCACATGTCGCCTTCCTGTCTCTTCTGCAGCAGCAACTCCAAGAGTTCTATAAGAAGCAGCAGGAACAGCTCCACCTCCAGCTCCTACAGCAGCAGCAGCAGCAACAGCAGCAGCAGCATGCAGGCAGCAAGCAGAGTAAAGAGGTAAGCTGACATCACTCCAACCGCCTGCCATTACCGAAGCCGTTGGCCAGACAGAGCATGGAAGGCATGTGTGCTCCCTCCCTCAACCCCATCTGCTTCCAGGCTGTGGTTAAAGCAGAGAGGAGAGGGGGGAGAATCAAGTGCACTCATGCTTCTGATTAGCATGTCAGACTTGCTGGATAAATGGTAACAACTGACTGATACTGTGCTAAGAATACAGCACCTCCTTTTCTGGAGCAGTCTCCACATTAAATGTATAATATTTTACAGAGCTTGAGCCTTAGTTTATTGTTATAGATTTTTTTTTTTTTTCAAGTAAACAAGTGTCCTGTGCAACAAAGAGATGACCGTCACCGTGAGCCTCGAGTTTGACATAATGAAAGGCAGAGGGGAGAAAGGCAGGAACATGGAGCATATAAATCTGAGAGGCTTTTCTCGGTAATTAACATGGAAATGGCAGAGGAAGAGAAGGCATGTAATTGTGAGATATCAGTGCAGAGAGCGCTCCCAGCTTTGTTGTCTGTGTTGAGTTTTTTCTTTTTTCTCCCCATCTTCCTCGCTCTCCCTCCTTTGCTCCCTCCAGTACAGCAGGGCTTGCTCATAGGCAGCAGCTTAATGCGTGTTAATGACTGGCGGATACAGGCATCACTGTGGACAAAGCAAATTATTATTGTGCGGTCAGAAGAAGTTCAAAGACAATCTGGGAATTTTTGCTGTTGTCCCCATTGAGTTCCATGTTTGGAGAGTAGAGGAAGCATAGTAAATTAAGCGCAGTGTTAAAAGCAGACACGCACACACATCTACATCCACGCATGCTCACACTCACACACTCCATGTGCTGTCGAAGCTCCCAACTTCAAAGTCGTAGCTCCCTAATTAATGAACTGCGGGCTTCAGTTTGGACAAGTTGTGGCGTGATGCTCCCATAAATCAACATGACAGCAGAGCTCCTCGGCCTCAGATAGGGCCTGTCACCAAGTCGCATCTGATGTAAACACTAGAGGAGCAAGGGAGAAAAGAGGGGGGAGGTGAGGGGGAGGCAAGGAGGTGCAATTGATCAGTTGAATGGAGCATGAGAATAAAAGAAAAAACAACTTTTGAAGCATATTATGTATGATCACAGGAAATGGATGCAGCCTCGAGAGGCTCTCCCCCTCTGCTGATGTTTTCTTTCTCTCCCCTTCGCTCTCTCTTTTTTCAGTAGCATTTCGAGCAGCCATCAAAAGACAGAATAAGAATTATGCAGTGACTCCCCTGTGGCTGCCAGACAATAACCCCCTGTTGTTGCTTTGTGCCTCTTTTATTTTAAAGACATCAAAATTTAGTTTTTCAAAGATCTTTAACTTTATATTTGAAGCTTGACAATAAAGGCCTGCCAGTGCCACTCTTTATCATTTGTCAGGGACTGTATTTTTCTCTCCCTCGTGCCACTTCTTGTTAACCTCTTATTTGGTCTATTGGGTCTGGGGTTTTTAATGTGTCTGCATGCTGGGAGTGCACAGGAGCTCCTGTCAGCTGATGGGACAAGAAGAAAAAAAATGTGACGGGAGAGAGGAGTTAAATTCATTTACAATACTTGATTTTTCCTTTCTTCCTTTTTTTTTCTGAAAAGCCACCCTCTGTTTATTTAGCCTTTTGATAAAAGACATTGTTCCTTGCAAACTCCCACCCCTGTAGTACTATTATCTTTGTCTCAGGCTGTCAGGGAGGAGCCGGGGAACAGAAAACCATAGAGGATATGATAAACTTCTCTCACACTGATGGAAGGGAAAAAAGAACCAACCACCTTTCATAAATATGACCGATCAGGGAAAATCTAAGGCCACCTGCATCCCAAATTTCACTGTGAGATCTCTGTGAGATCTCTAGCATGTCTTTCTTCTTTTTCCATCTTACTTTATCTTCTCCCATTTTGGCTTAGATCATACATGAGCCTTTGAATGAATGTGGTTACTCCTCTGTTACCATCCTCCACTACCACTGTCAGAGCACTTTCTTCCCCTGAATGATTCAATGAGATGACTTGCTGTAAGAGACCCCACTGCCCATAGCTTTATTTTTAGTGAGCCAGTGCAGGAGCAGCAGGCTGGGTGTGGGGTGGGGGCCTGGGAGGAGAAGGGAAAGGAAGGGCCGCTAGACCCCTTTTGACAAGCCAAATGGGAGTGGGCAGAGGGGACACATTTTATCTGGCTGTTTCAGTGGTCTCAGAGCCGCCAGCAAGTGACCTGACAGCCGCGTTGCACCAAGACCTTTTTTGTATGCACTCAATTGTGAGAAGTAAACAAAAGTGGTGTATCCTGTGTTTGGTAACAGGGTGCGGTGCACAGCTTGGCAGCCCCAACACTGCTTTTAGTGCCCCCTCCTCTCCTCCCGCCCGTCTGACAACTGGCCTTGTATACTCATAAACATGCCCAGTATCCTGTTGAGTCTCTTGCTTGCTTATTTTATCCTTATCTGTTATGAAACACAGAAGGTGTCCTGATAGATCTTATGGTTTAATTTGTAATGACAGACATTTTGGTGAGTTGACTGTGGATTTGTTGAGAGCGTGGATTGATGAAAGGGTTAAAAGTCATCTCTCTCTCCTCTGCCCCTGTTATCTAAATAGCATCTCTCATTTGTTTTGACTCATAGGAGATTGGGGATATTAGATAACTTCCTTCTATTTATTATTCTGACTCTGTCTGTCTTTTTCTTCTTTCCATTTTCTCCTGCACTCTCATATCATTTTTTCATCATATCGAAGTTCACATGTTTCACTTTTCAGAGCCAACAACCACCCCGCCCCACCCCCCTCCCCACAAAAAAAACAGTAAAGACACACCAGTTTTTCATTAAAGTTGTCTTGATGAGACAGCTGTAGCACAGTAAGACAACAAAGCAACTATCTCTCAGTCAGTCCACAGTATGTGATTGAACACAGCCTGCTGCGCTGGTCGGGGGAAGCGTGCATCCCCGAGCTCAGTGCCATGCCTGTGAGAGTTGTGAGAGTTGCCAGGGTGGTTATTAAGCACTTTGATTTAGTCACACGTTGTTTGCTGAATTATGAATGGCTGTAATTAAATTCCTGTGGCTCTTATTATGAATGATTAACTATGTTGTTTCGTTGTTTGTCATTTGCCTCACGACTCCTCGTTAATTAAGAGAGAGAGAGATGTATAGTCTACCTGTCTGAAGTGAGCCCAGACAAACCCGCACTAAAGGCAGAATTTATGAAACTTAAACTGTGCTGTTTTGTGTGTTAGCACACTGGAAATCCATTAAACTTGTTTTTATGAATGAATATTTTGTTCTAAAGTGTTTATTTTTACAACCTGAGCCGTGAACTCTGTGGCCTTGAACTTAAAATGTTTTTTCTTCAAAGGCATACATAAATCCAGTAATGAGCAAACCTCAAATTCATCCTCACATGTTTGTATTGGCTGATGTTCTTCCATGTACTGTTTGTATGTTTGCTGACGGTTTGCGTCTCTTTTCTTTGTGTGTTTGTGTGTGTGTGTGTGTGTGTGTGTGTGTGCGCGCGCATGTGCGCACCACCAGCAGCAGGTGTCAGCACAGCAGTTGGCCTTCCAGCAGCAGCTCCTGCAGGTCCAGCAGGTCCAGCAGCAGCATCTGCTCAACCTTCAGAGGCAAGGGCTGCTCACCATCCAGCCTGGACAGACGGGCCTGCCCCTGCACTCCCTCACTCAGGGTCAGTAACTAATGCCACAGCACTATACCAAACTACTAGCCTACAACACTTAAAATCTCCTGTCCATCAGTCCACTATTGCTCAGCAGAGGAATTTTACTGTAACAAAACAAGTCAGTGTCCGGATATGATCCAACACCTTTTTGCTCCAAGTACTAATGTTTGTTTGTCAATTTAAATTGAAGATAAGGTCTGCTGTTGAGTAAATATTAGTCTAGGTTATAAGACAAAAACAGTGGAGACTGAGGTTACACTGATAAAGTTTTTGATTGATATATTGATGATAAATGCCTAGTATTTAAAAATCCCACATTGGCCAGGTGGTTTCCTTCACCTGTTAAAATAGTTCTTCCCTAAACACAGCTTGTGATTTTGTTTTTATAATAATGATAATTCTACATTAGAAAAATCATTAAAATATCTATCCAGAGAGGTTAATCAGTCAGATTTTAATCCAATGTAAAAGGTACAGGGGCACTTATTTTTGACTCGTATTTTTAGAGCCACATGACAATCAAAAACATGAATGATATTTCACAGGCCTTTCATCTCCAACAGTTCTGAGACTAACATTAAAGTTTTTTGCCGGTCATGGTCCTGTGTATATCGATCTCTGTGCTAACTATAGGCAGCTTCACTCTGAACCCATTAGAAATTCTTATGGGTTTTAAAACACCTAAACCCATAATGAGATTACTTTGACTTTGACTGTCATGCAGAGCCATCGGAGGGAATTTAATTTTTAATTACATAAAAAAAAAAGATACCAGATACCAGTTTACCCAAAAACATAGTGTCTTGTGTAAGTGTATGATAAAAAGCGGTTTGATCTGCCAGTGTTATTGCCCTGCAACAGTACCTGAACAAATTTGCTTAGTCAAAGTGAACAATGCACCATTGAAGTATGAAACCACATACTGTGCGTGGTTTCACTGACACACCTGCTGTTAGTCCTCACTCATCACGTCTGTAAATTACTAAATGGCATCTTATACCTCTTGTGTGGGATAGTTTACTGTTTACTGAACCACTGCGGTTGGATTCTGGTTGGCTATACTTTGTTTATTACCATCCCAGACAGTAGAAGTAAAACCAGAACAGAGTTTTTCTTGGTCTACACTTTGTCCTTCAGCTTCTCTGTCGCGTGACTGTGATTGGCATCTTGGTGGCAGCCTTCTTCAGCCTGGGGGAAGACTGGATCTATTGTTCGTAAACTGCCGGTGGACTTGTCATTTTGAAGCCGCCTGTTACTCGATAGGGAGTCAGTCCTTGTTGTTGGGCCAGGAAGTTTATGTCTTTATTTATTCTTTAATATTATGTTAAGGAGTGTTCCCCTAATGACAAAGATGCCGTCATAAGGGATTTAGAACATGACATTGACTATTCATTCTCAGCTAAGACAAACAGTTTTGAAATAACAAGATAAGGGTGATAAAAACGGGAGGGTTTGGGGGCGTGCTTAGGTAATAGGCAAACACAAACATGGTTTGTACAGTGGTGTTATTGTTTGGACTGGGTATGGAATCACTCATCCGCTCGCAGACGATTGCCATGGGCACAGGCGTGGAGAGCTGCTGTATTGTGAGTGTGCTTTGCTGAATTGCTCTGTGTCAGATGTCTGGCAAACACTCACACACCCCTTGAGTAAAGCATTAAACGGGTGATATTGCTAGGTACTGTACTTTTGATGGATTTCACAACAGTCCTGGAACATCCTGTTTATCCTGTGTCATCATCGTATACCTCCAAGGCATCTCATCTTAACAAGAGAGTAGTTGTATTGAATTATTATAATTTTTATCTTTTTCAGTTTTAGCTACACGTTTACACTTTGTCAGGGCTGCACACTTTATTCTATTAAAACTGAGACTCAGATTATTATTTGAATTAATATGGAGCTCCAATGCACAATATCGTGTGCTTAATTTTCTCCTTAAGCTGTATCAAGACATGATGAAACAGAAATAATAGGGCGCGTCAACAGTGCATTACCATACCCAATAAGGTGCCATGGACAGAGTGAAACTAAAGGGGAAATATATTTTTAGTCTAAAAAGAAAAAGAAACCTGAGAGAAAATCTTACTTTTAATTCTGAGTGAGAAAATTGTAATTTTACTTTCAGAGGGATTTTTCACCATTAACAATGCATTAAAAGAATTGTGCTCAAAACTGACAGAATCATTTCTCTGAGGTGTTGCTTGCATAAACATCGAGGTGAGGAACTGAGTCTCCGCATGTACAATTAGTTGATTGTTTCAGTTTGTTACAACCAGTCAAACCTGGTTAGTTTGCCCTTGCAATCCATTGATGGTTAACTCTGTGCCTCTGACAGCTGTTACAACACTTAGGCGAGTGCTTCAGGCCCCCAGTTTGTCTTCCTATTCTACACATTTTCTGCTTGACTGTTTGAAGTTATTGATGACCTTTCTGTTTTCCACATCACTAAACTCTTTCATGCATCAGCGGGCCAGGCCTATGGTGCTCAGATCTAATCTGCAATATTCAGCTAGCAGTTAGCACTGCGTCGGAAGTGATGAGTTGTTCTGCTCTGTTTGGGTCTCAGTGATTATGGATTCAAACTTGGGGACAGTAAATTGCCATGACTTTTTAACTGATGATTTTTATTTCTCCTATTTCAAAATGTAGATATCAGTGTAATTATTTTAAAAGGCCATTGTTATCACTTGCAATCCACTGTATCCCTTTTTTCATGTGCTGAGACAATGAAAGGAACAAAAGGTTTTCAAATAATAGGTCTCTGTAGCAGAGTAATGAAAGAAAAGTAGGTATGCAATCTGTATTTGTGATGTGGGTGCTATGATACAGTTTACAGCTCGTTTTTGTATCAGTGTCCTGCTTTGGTGAATTGTACGCAAAGATGGATCAGTCATCTTTTCTGCCAAAATGATGGACTAAAGGAATGCATTTGAATTAGCCTTTCAGAATTTGATAGCACTAATTAAGTATATTCTTGCAGATAGCAGTTTTGAGTGAAAAACAATTGTCACATTATCTGGAGTATAATTTGTTTCTCTTGTCATAAATTCTTTTGACATTAATGTTCAAAGTCTTGGAAGCGGCCAGACAGTATCTGTTATAAATTACAACAATGTGTTTGGGGAGGATATAACTCTCATAAATATAAATTTGATCCATCCACCCCTCCCTCTCACTCCCACAAAAAGCCTGTCCTCTTGACCTGATAAGTGAGTCAGTGGTTGCTCAGGCTCATGTTTCTCAGGTGTTGTATGTGCGTGTGTTTGCATGCTTTTGTACATGTGTGGCTGTGTTTGTGCGTAGCACAGAGGTGGACAGTGTTTGTGCGCATCCTATCTAAAACGGCCCCTCACCCTCTGAGGTTGTTCTGCAAGAGAGTGAGTTCTTGTAGCTGTGCAGCATCATTTAAGCTGTCTAGGTAGAGGCCAGGGGGACAGTGACAAGACAAATTTGTCGGTAATATGAAAGCAAAGAATGTGGCGAGCCATGAAGTGCTCACAGAACAGCAGCACATCAGGGACAGCGGTAGGTAATGCGAGTGACCTGTCAGTGATTGATACATCCAGCAGTGGGCTACTGGTAATAGTTCCTGCAGCATTAGGACAGGACATATTTCAGGCCTAAGGGGTGCATATCAGCAGGCCAGTGATTACGGCAACATAAACAGGGGTGCAGTAAAGGTCCCAGCCTGACGGAACAATAAACTAATAGCGATGTCACTGTCCCCCCATGGCACCGGACTGTGTGTGAGGAGTAACAGCTCGGTTTAAAGAGCCCGGAGCACTGGGGGCCATTTTTTATTTGGGGGATGATGGCCTGCAACTGATGTCATTATGAACCTTAAATCAACTTTCTGCTTGCTTGAACATGGTCACCTGGGTACAGGGGGACAAGGACAGGAAAAGGTTGAAGAGCTCGGCCTGTCTCAGTGCCATAGCTACCTGCAGAGGTAAAATTGAGTTGGGAGGCCGGTGATCAATCAAGTGTCCCAACAACATACATTTTTTAAAGTGCCTGTCCGTATTTTCCAGTCGTAATGAGCGGAATAGTTGTGTTGAAAAATGGAAAGAGGAGGATAAACCAATCCGGCATTCAAAGGATGGACAAACTGGGGACCCAAGAAAGAGGATTTACAGATCAATATCATTATGTGTCCCACAGTAATCAGATGGAGAGAAACTCAATGCATTTTGTCAAAACACAAAATATAATACCTGCTATGTAATGACATTTTATTGTCATTTATGTGAATCATGAGCCATAGCTGTTGTTGGAAGAGGTTAGGGTTAGATACGATGAGAACAAGGGAAGAGGCAAACAGAGAGCAATAAAACGATGGACTAGATTCAGAAAGAGACAGCTTGGTCCCACTCCGTTACCTCTCTCATCAGACCGGTCTATCCGCTGCGGTTTCATCTGAGTAAACAGTGGTGTCGGGGTCACCAGGACTGCTGGGTAATTGAGCCAGTGTGGGCCGCCCTGTCAAGCACATCGGCTAAAAATACATCGCCCACTGTCACCGGGCACCAAGTGGGGGGAAAATGATTGGTCCCGCTGTCGGAGCACAGGACACTCGCATCACCAGTGACCTTCCCCTTCCAAACCAGCCATCACAGCAAAGAAAAAGAAACAAAAAAGAACTTTTGCTCCAAAGTCTCCTTAGACCATCAAAACGACAATGGATCCTTTGATAATGCATCTGGAAATCAGCAAGCCTTGGATTAGCATGCTATAACACAGACTGCAATATTAAGCATGTTTAGCCTGTCATGGACGTGCACTTCGATCAGGGCACATCAAGGAATTGAAGAGAATAAGGGAGAATACAGGCAGGCAGAATAGAGCAAGCGTGTTGAAATATCTGAATGAGGAAAGACGCCCCTTGGAACGTGGAAAGGTTATTGATTTGTCCTGCAATCATTTCCTGCTCTTTGATATGCAAACGATCTAGTGTGAATTTACAGCAATCCTATCAGACTCATTTCACAGTTCTTAGCCCCTGCGTCTCTCTGGAGTCCTCCGCCTCATTAGGCCAATGTTCTCCATTACCAGCATAATTAAAATCTTTAGTAGCTTATCAAATTAAAAATATTTTTGCTGATCGTATTGAGATCTTCACCTCACAGTTATTTTCCACAACAGGAATAAATTAAGACTAAGCATTTTGCACACAATGTATTACAATCTGGTGCTTGAAAGGAGCACTTCTGGTATCTATAGAGCTGGTGATGAGAAACGGGAGAGGTGGGGGGGGCAGAGAGTATAAACCCAAGTAGATAAGCATGTGCAAATCATCTTCCATTTGCCAGTGCTCATTTTGAGGATGGATTTAATTAATTGTAATGTTAAACGAGTGGTCTTGCCCATTTGCTCTGTGGTTAAATTCCCCACATATCCAAGGGCCTCTTTCACCATGCTCTAAAACATGTGGCGTATTTAAGCATGGATCTGAATACTCAATACAAATCCACACATATTTGCCTTATAGATCTTTCAGTATGCCTTTAAAATTTGGGTTACCCTGATGTGTTATGTTTTGACTGAAAATACAAATGGCCACAGATTCTCTACTCAAGAGGTTTAATTTTATTTTACATATCAGTTTTATCCTTATTCGTGTCAAGTGAAACACACTTCTCCAGCAAAGTAACAGACACAGCATAGATGGACACATACAGTATTTGTGTGCCAACAAAGGCTTTCTTCTCTCAGACATGGAAAGCACAGTGCACAAACACAGTATTATCCTTCTTCATCCTTACTCTGGCCCTGGGTGTCGGGATCGCTGTCAGTCATAGGCAGAAAAAACACACGCACTCTGCAGACGTGTTTCCAGCGTACAGAAAAATGTCTTCTGTCTTCAAGGGATTTTTTTTTTTCAAAGGGCTGTGTGAGCTGCAGTGTGCTTGACTTGTTAAATGAGGTTTAAGTCTTCTGTGTCAATTGGAGGCGGTGCAGAGCTTTAAGTATTTTGCACATTAATGCGCTTTTGAGAATATTACCCCAGGGTCCTGTTTCTCAAGGAGGCAGGGGTGGGATGTTTTCTAGTGTTGCTATTGTAAACTTTTTGTTGTGTGTGTTCTGCACATCTCTGTTGTTGAGAGAAAATGATGGTGATTATTCAGATTTCATGCCTTGTCTAGATGTTAATTATTTACTCTGGGCATGAAATTTGCGTGAATGCCAGGGATTTGTGTATACAAACACGCTTCAGATCACAGGGAAAATGGGAGGGAGAGGAGGAGGTGGTGGGGAGAAGGGGGGGGGGGGCAAGAGCTCTCAGTGCATTACCCTGTAGTGGAATATTTTCTAATTAATACTCGGCTTTGTTTACAGACGCTTTGATTTAATTAAGTGATGAAGAAGAGAGTTGGATTAGCTGTTAATTGATTTAATTATCCAATTTGTTTGTCGCAGGCATGATTCCAGCAGAGCTGCAGCAACTGTGGAAGGAGGTGACAAATGCTCACGTGAAGGAGGAGCACAACAGCAGCAACAACGGTCACCGGGGCCTCGACCTGTCCTCCCCGGCACCGCCAAAGAACCCACATCTCAACCAGCATGCCTCCACCAACGGGCAGTATATGAGTCACAAGAGAGAAGGGTGAGTCCCTCCATCTGCAAGGACTTATAATTTTTTTGTTTTCTTTTCTTTTCTTTTATTTGCATGTGTATTACATCTCTTGCATGCTTTCACGATGAGAATATGGGTCACTGAGGACATACAAGCTTAAATTATCACAGCTAACGCCTTTATACAACTGGAGTTTTCCAAAGTGTTGTTCCTTAAGTCATGTGTAACCTACAGCTGGTAATTAAACTGGTGAAACAGTCTTCACTGTCCTCTAAAGCAAACAGAGGGCCTATGTGCCATGTATTCACATTTAAAATAGCTATTTCTCACAGGGCCTCAGTTGATCGACACATGCCCAAAGGTTTGCACAGATTACTACTAATTTATAGCATCTAACTATTATTTGTTATGAGGCTCAACGCGGTCGCTATTCTGTGTTGCTGCATGCAGCTGGGGATTTCATAGGAACACCTGGAAGGAATGTAGGGATTTAGAGAAACATGCCTGCAGTCGAGATGGGATCACTGTACTATTAATGAGGGGGTAAGGGCATTGACCCCCTCCTGCTATTGTTTAAGTTGAAGTGCAGCTGCATTTCCTTGAGAACATTTGGTTTACCAGCGTCTTTTCAGAAAAGAAAAACATTTCCTTGTATACTGTGAACTTGTTGACATGTAGAATCAACCTGTCAGTTCAGGAAAAAAACATAGAACAACAAGCCATTATATGCTAAAACAAAACAAATCCTGGGTGTATCATATTTTCAATATGAAACATCTATGAAACGCATTTGCTCTCTGAGCTGTTTGTGTGTGGGTGTGGGTGGGTGTGTGTGTGTGTGTGTGTGTGTGTGTGTGTGTGTGTGTGTGTGTGTGTGTGTGTGTCTGTAAGGAAGGAATTAATTTGGCATCTTACACATTTGCTTGTTTTCTTGCACCAAAGCCTGATCTTTGAACTGCTAGTGAGGAGCCTCCAGGCACCATGAGCTCACTGTATAACATCTGACTTGTGTTTCAGTGATCAAAACCTACATGTCATTATGAAAGCAATGCTGATGAAAACATGTTTAGCAAAGTAAACCAACAGGCCTTTGGAGGTGAAGAGGGGCTGGTATCGGGGTGCAATGGAGGGTTGTAGAGAGGATCTGAGTGACACTGAGAGGAAATAGTATGATTCACTGATGGGGAGATTCAAATGGATAGCAGCTATTTCTTTTCAAGTAGTGATATCATTTTTAAATAGATTGATGACATACTACCAGCACAGACATATTCTCTCCCTGTATTTCAAAATTATCTTCCATCACAGACACTGGAGAAAAATAAAATTAAAAATGGCCATTATTTGCTCCCAGAGTTGACAGTATCCTCAGGCTTCTGGTCCTGCATCCAGCATCAGGCTGAATGTCTGTTTTTTGGTTTTTTTTTTCCAGTAGTTAGAGACAAATTACAGTGGAGGATATTGACTTGCTCACTCCATCACACATTGTCACAAGCAAGCAAACAAGGTGAGGAAAAGGCAAGAACCAGCCTCAGCTGAGGGCTCCATGAAACATCGGAGAAGACATAACGCAAGAGCTGGCAGCTCTTCTTCCTCATGCTGACTGTCAGAGATTAAAGAGGATGTCAACAGCAGTTTAACACAAGCTTAAGTGAAGAAGGCAGTCTCAGTCTGAATATTCTCGCAGTATCTTAGATCTGTCAGAAAAACGGAGCAGGTGATTCTCATCCACCTCATCTTCCAGGAGAAGTGGATTAGGTAGCCAGAGTTTCAGATGCGCAATTACTAAGGACAAATCACCGATATAAAGTGAGCACAAACAGTCTTTATTAAAAGCTGAATTATGTGAATTTAGATTCACGCAACCAATAATCCTTTCTAATGTTAATTTTGGAACACTTAAATTGCACAACTATCAAGGGCATTATTCCTCTCGTTTGAAGATGCAGACTCAATTCTAATCAGACTCCATGGGAAGAAAAATGAAATATTATTACGTATGATTATTCTAAGCAAGGCTCTGAGAAAACGTCTGTGTTATAATCCAGGGATTTGAATAATCAGGTTGAAGATAATGGGCTGGGCCGGCCTGGGCGTAAATAGAGAGCATCCACTCATCCTCCCAGTGCTGAACTTAATGAACTTTTAATTGATGCGGGTTTGCAAGTCCTTTTGTCATGCAACAGAAACAAGCCTCTCTGCTGATGGGCCTGTTTTCCCGACTGGCCTCAGATTGGTTTACAGCAGGCCCTAAGTACCATGTAGTTAGTTTCATGTGTCATATAAAATCTGCCCAGGCACAACGACGCCTGCAACTAAAACCTTAAGTGCATCCACAGGAATCACTCACCGGCTTTGCACTTCCGTCTTAAGGAAGGAGGAGAAATTCAATCACTGCCGGCTTGACACACCGAAGACGAGGCACGTGTGCCTGCTTTTAGTTGTCTCAAGAACACTCTGGCAAGTCAGGCTGGGGTTTCTGTTTGTCTGAATAACACCCCGGATATGACCAGGGTCTGAGTCAAGCAATAAGTCAGCGCGCGTTGTTTCCCAGCCCACGGACTGTGATGCACAGATAGAGATATACCCCCGTGAGCCAGGTCATCTTTATTCAATGATTTGCTTATTTAAATCAAATGTGCCTGATCTGTATCTGACACAAATTCCCAATACAGTTTTGCATCAGCTTTGTAAGGGGGAGAATCCTCACAAAGCACTTGGCCCACTTTACTTCCCAACAACCATCAGTAACCACAGCTTGGGGACTGTAACACAGCAATCTGTTAAAGAGATAAATAATCAGATTTGGCACAGCACTCCCATCTCTCTCTTGCCTTTCATTTGTCTTACACCAGAAAAAAAGGATAATTAAATCATTTAGGGTAAGGCACGCAGTGGCACAGAGTAGACGGTAGGAAAGGATCAAGTATAAGGCCTGGAGAGTTAAAAAGGGGAGGGGAGCCAGATTGGATGGAGGGTGGAGGGGGAGGACACAAGGGGATAGGTGATGTTGTGACTGGTTTCACACACTGTGGCCAGACTCTGACCTAGCATGGTGGACATCAATCTTCCCACTTTTACTGATAGATTGAGTCCATCAGCACACAATGCCATAGATCATGACTTTTTTATGGCCCAAAGCATCTCATCAAAAGAAGTGAACTAGAAAACAACTGGCTACCAGCTGTCGAAGCCATCTTTGTGTGCAGTTCCTCCTGTCTGTCTACACATAAACACAGCTCAACACCTGGAAAGTTCACACATTCTCTCTCAGGGTCTGTAGGCACTTTAATTTTCTTTCTCTTCTGAAGGAAGCTGATGACACGGTTTTCCTCATAGCTGTTACAAGATCATTAGACTATTCTGCCCCCGGGCCGCTTGACAATAATAACATCCTGACAGACCTGTCGTGGGTGCAAGTCAAATTTAACACAACACAGGGTGCTGCTGAGCTTTTTTTTTTTTCTCTTGAAATATTCTCAAATGGGAGAAAACCCCATGAATCCTACGCTCTTCTCCTATTACACTAATGTAGCTCATTTGGTGTAAATTCTGTCATTTACTACTGTTTAGCCATCCACCGTTTAAAAAGGCTCTTCTGCCGCCAGCCCCTCACTGCGCTCTGTGCTCACTGATTCCCAGCGCACTCCACATTTCAATATCTTATTAATACAAAATCAACCAACAAGCCTGCTCGTAAAGAATTAAAAAAGGATCTTTAAATTAAAAAGCAGCATTACCTTCACCAGTCCACACATTTCCTTGTTAAAAACTCATTATTACAGGTCTTTCGCCATCTATTTATTAGCTATATCAAAACAGAGGTCTTAATGTGAATGCATAATTCATAATTGAATAAAAAAAATTCTGACTTTTAAAAGAGGGAGAAAAAAAAGCTGCTAACTACATTCATGAATGCTTGGCTGCTTCCTAATTGCAATGCAATTATCACATGTTATGAACAATGTGAACTCTTAAACAAGTAATTATAACACAAGGAAACCTGTGACGACCTTTAAAATTTCCTACTTGAGGTACAGCTTTACTAACATTGATACAAATGAGATTCTAATCTGAACATCAGCTTGTTTAATCCTGCAAAATTGGCACATCACGGTTAGATTACTTTCTTTTTCGAGTAATTCATTTTTACATCCATTTTTAAATCCTAACAGATGGATGATTGGCTAAGCAATGACAAATTTTATTATTTTCAGTATTTATATTTCCTCTATCCATGAAGACTTCCCCTCAAGTAGTAGTATTAGACATTACCTCTCATTAGATCCATGTATATGAATGAGATTTCAGTGTCAGGAGTTATTCCCACGTGGCAGCACAACAGGTCGTGGTCTAATGAATCCACCTCTCTGGCCCGCTGTCTTAAAAAGCAGGGCTCAGACTGGGAAGAGAAGCAGCAGCGTTGTGCTCACGAGCCACCAGAAGCACAGGTGGTAGCGATATAGGCCAGTCCCCCAGGCTCTTGTAGCTGAAAGTTGTGTGTCTTGTATGGTGCCTGTGTCCATATGGTCGCCTGTCTCACCCTCTTTGCAGAGACTGCCTACACACAGGCCGCTTTCTCTCAGCACTGATCATGGTTAGCTGTGGTTGCATGGCTCTCGCCATATGGAAGGTGTTGTAAAGTTTGTTTTTCAGGGGATCTTCCTGCTATTTAGACTGATTGTACGAAGCCATGCGCTCCCCATAGATGTGTGCTTGTCAGCCCGTGGTGACACATATTGGTCAGTGGATAAATTGATACCAGGCCGGGATGTTTACAGTTTTTGCACTGTTTGAAAGGGCCAGATGCTTTTGGGAGTTTCATGTTGTGGTACAGACTTCTCCAGGTGAGCTCTGGGACACAATGCAGCAGGCAGTGCAGGAACAACAGTGACTGAGGAAGCCCCCTTGCAGTCTTGATCAAAGTGAATTGCAACATGGCTCAGTGATACTAAATAATTACATATTGATTTTGGTTGTGCTTTCACAACACGAGTCCCCTCGCTTAAGAAAAGCGCAAGCAGAGATCACACAGGTACACTGAATCCACAAAGACCAAAGCTCACAGATCAAGTAGAAGTCAACCTTTTTTTGGAAAGGTGGAAACAACATACAGCACACACAGGCTGGTGTTAACTCAAGGCATCAGCCTAACTATAGACGCCGTCACCCTCGACCTCTTGCCATGTTAAGTTACCAAAGGCCTATGACTGTGTTTGTGTTTCAGAAAAGTTGTGGTCTGTTTTTATTGATAACTGTCTCGCTTTCTGTGTATTCCTCTTCCAGATCCACGCTAGAAGAGCCTTCACCCCACAGTCACCCTCTCTATGGTCACGGTGTTTGCAAGTGGCCTGGATGTGAGGCAGTGTTTGATGATTTCCAGTCATTCCTCAAGTAAGTTAAAGTCATAGTCGGAGGTGAGTTTCTGTCACAGTCTGTGTGTTCTCGTGTTGGGTCGATTACACGATTTGTGACCCCCAGCAACTCGGAGGCACTACAGGTGCAGCTGGTTGTTATCCCTAAGTGTTTGTGCCTGGGTTGGGCCTCTCTTGACAAGGGTACTGTGGCGGGGTCTCCTTCTGAGAACGGCATGGGCCTCTAATTCCTGTGATAAGTGCAGTTCCCATGGTGACGGGGGCCGTTTTTCCCAAACAAACAACGGTGGGATGTTTATCTGTGGCAGCCCACACTTAGGGCGCTCTGCATGTTTGCCCTTGTCACTGGACAGAAGGATTGGTTTGTTTGTCTTTGACTGACTTGCTCAGCTTTTTCTGCCTTTCTGCTAGTTGACTATTTGTTTTTCATTTTCCTCTCCCATGCTTTACTCCTTTGGCTTTTTTTTTTTTTTTTTGGTTTACACCTCAGCACTATGTTAAGTTTAACCATGTATACATTTCTTAAAGAACTCCAGCTAAGTCAGCATCACCTGCTGTGTAGCATCTTTCCAGTGTGAGAAGTGTAACTGGTTTGACTCTGTCCAGCCTGACAAAGGCCTTTGTTTTGCACCATGGATCAGTGTCTGAGTCAGACTCCAGGTTTGCTAATCAAGCCGGTGTGCAGGGCACTCTAGGTAATCCAACACATTACAGCGCCATGGTTACGGAGAGGATGAAAATATCTGTGTTGTGGCAGCAGATCAATGGCTGACTGTCACCCCAGATTAGTCGCACTTTAAACAAGATATGACACAATTCCATTATCCTAAAACAAGCACTTAACGAATACACAGTTTCCTCACAGATACAGGAGAGAAAAGTGCTGCAGAGGACCACCTCAAGGGCCACCGAAAGTTTTGACTTGGTCGACACTTGGAATCCTCTTTTGACCGTTTATGTAAATCCACTTTGAGCACATTTAGCAATGCATTGCAGTACAGTTTCTGTTCAGAGAAAAAAGCAGCAGTTACTTATTCTAATTTTAATTTGATAAACATCCTTTGACATTGAGTTATCAAACCACAATTTACACACACAAACACACACACTTTCACTCATAGACACATGCATTTCAGCTTAGGGAGTTACCCCTTAAATCCATCACTATTTATTGTATTCTGACATTGCCTAACCCTTTGTTTATAGAAGAGAGGGGAATTAAATTCAGTGCGCCTGGTAGAGCTCTGCCTGAAAAAAAGTGTTCAAGTGCACTCTGCTATGTTTTTACAAGTGTTTTTATCATGGCAACATCTTGTTTACTTTAGTTGCCTGCTCAAACTGCTTGGAACATGTTAAGAAAACATTTGGGGAGAGTCTCCACAAAGCTGCCTTTGTTTAACAGCAGGCAAGAGTGCGAGCAGCTCACCAAGGTGTTAACTCTCAAACCCTTAAGCACTTCCACATGAAACCCAGAATCTGATACTGCAGGCCTCCAGAAAGAATCAAAAATAAAAACAAAGAATACATCAGGCATTATAGCACTCTTACAAAAGTCTCCTAAGGTTGGGAGAAATGTCAAAAATATAAGTGTGCATGTGTATGTGTGTTTCTGTGAGTGTTAGGTCAGCAGAACACAGTGTACTGTGTAACAGAGAGAAAGAAAGGTGAGGAGGACTCTAACGTCAACCAGATTTCAGTTCCACATGCCAACAGTAACAACTAACACGGGACTGAAATGTTGTTTTAAACTGTGTGTGTATTTATTCTATCTTTTAAAGAAAACATTACATACCTACACGCACTATCTTGATAAATACAAAGCACCGAATCCCTGTTCCTGTTTTCAGGTTCAGCGTGCAGAAGGGTGTGGTTGGGTTCAGAGCAGAGGCTGGTGTTTTTATGGGGGTCAAGACCCTTCTCTTCAGTGTCCAGTCAGAGGTCACAGCCAGTGAAACACTGTAGTGCCCTCTAGTGCTGCACTATCTGTCTGCTGAAACCACAATCACTTATCTCTCACACCTCCACATGATGTAGTAATTGTTTCATAAGTTACGCAGCCCTGGACCATTGCAAATCTATGGTCCAAAAAAGTAACCTACAATAATGTAAAATAAAAAAAAAAAAAAAAATGTTGTAAATCTAAAAAAACTGTCATCTGTAAAAGTAAAAGTCATCATTATTTTTTAACATCGATTTTCATTGCATTTTAAATGTAAATACTGCCGTAAAGATGTGTGCATTTAATTTAAAATTCCACCCAGGAGTGACGGAGATAAACCTTCCTCAGAGACAGCCTTAAGCTCTGGGTCCAGTCTATATAATTAGAAATTGTAAAAAAAAAAAAAAAAAACTAAGGTAGGGAAACTAACTGATATGTAAAAAGCCGACTGTTACAGGAATGTCTATTTAACTTGTTTTATTGTGGCAATTTACATTAGGGACGGTCATCCTGCCAGAGAGCTTTTATAAGTGGCTTCATATGAAGTCCAGAAAGTGACACATGCCAACGTTCATAGTCTCTCTCGATGTCAATTCCCCGTATCCCCTGCTTCCGTGTCCAGACACTCCTATCAAGGCTGCATTAGGGCCATTTGAATATTTCATTTCCTATTAATTATGCACTGTGACTCTCCATGTCATTAAAAGAAATAAAGTGGAATGTAACAAAGGATGAAAAGAAGCAGGGCACATGTCTCCTATGAACAGAGAAATTCCAAAGCTGCTCACGTAAGCCACCCTTCATTGAAAATTCAGTCTGTGCCAGTTAAATTGAAGCTGAAACGTCTTTACCTATTATTTTCTTCTTTGAAATTTAGTAAGATGTCCTGAAATGTTTACCAGTTTCATTTTCCGAGCTACTTAATTAAATGGGCATTTATTTGATTCAAGCAAATGGAAAGCCCAGAGAAGTCTGAATTGATTTCAGCAAAGACGGTTATTGCCCACGCTTTCTTTAAATATGCCTTTTTAATTTCTTTTTTCGCTACAATAATTAACATCAAAAGGCTGAGTGTATATCACAGTCATTTTGAAAAATGTATCATCAAAATAACAAAAGGGAGACCTGGAGGGGCGAAGAGACCACATTTCCCATAAAGATTTAAATCATTCACCTCAAGGTTGAAAATACCTTGGCTGAAGCGAAACTTTCACATTTCATGCAGAGCACTATCAATTTTCCATCCCTTCACACGTGTCTGTTTTTTGAGTGTATGTGTGGTGTTTAAGGCACAAATGTGTTGTCTGTACATAAAGCAACGGCATCTAATTTATTGGGCTATCATAACGCCAGCGCTGCAACTGTGCCTTCACAGGTTGACTCTGGCTATTTTTGATTTGCAGTAAATGACAGAAAAAGTGCATTTGAAAAGGCAGACGCGTTACACACCTCTCCCCCATCTGCCGGCGCCAGCTTGGTGACAGTGACCTACATGGTCACCGAAGATGTGATATAATTTATGATATATATAATATATTGGATCCATTAGCGAGCATAATGAAGTAGTGAAATGAAAGGGTATTTGTGAAATCAGTTCAAACATCCTGCTCGGATTATGATTAAATGATTAATGAAATGCCCCTGCATAAGCATTTTCAAACAGTAATTCATGCGGCGGCTGATAAAATTCCTCCAATCATATTTCCTTCACTCGTGAACCTTATCTCCACCATTTTATATAAATCACAGGGAAAGAAAAAAAAAAAAACTGTCTGCTGCCCGGCAAGCTACTTATTTAGATTAGTTATAAATGTACAGGAAAAGAGAACATCTTCCCTGTATAAAATAATTGCGCATAATTATATCCATAATTCAAGTTTGTGACAGATCCCATCTCCTCGTCCTGTTGTCCGCTGCATTTGGTCCGGCTTTATGGCTTTAATTTAAATTACAAAATTAACAGAAAAAAGCATCCAAAAAGGCAGATACTACCTGCAACGAGAAGAAATGGCATCAGGCCACTGGTGCATAATTTAGCAAAGGAGTCCAACCTGAAATTCCTCAATCATACTTCTTATCTGTGAGCTGTAGTTGAAGCAGACAAGACTGTCATGAAATATTGAGTGTCATTCTTGTATGTTAAGAGACGCATTTCGTCTGGTTCTGCAGACATTGTATGGGTAATCTTTGCAATACACTGTTCGTTTTATGTTGAAGCTCTGCATAACATTTACCTAAATAATATCACATATTCTCTGTGCATTGTGCTTTACACAATTAACAGGTTGTGTGATTTAATCAGACATCACAGGACTTGTGTTTCCTACATCTAAAAGACTACAGAAGGTGAAAGTCAAAATAAAATATATATTTTTTTTTATGTGGTCTGTTTTTTGTTTTCCAGGCATCTTAACAATGAGCATGCCCTGGATGACAGGAGCACGGCCCAGTGTCGGGTGCAAATGCAGGTCGTGCAACAGCTGGAGTTGCAGGTATTGTCTCAGCGTTTGTTTTGGCCCAAATATTTATGTGCCGTCTCCCTGTTCATCTGATAGCAGCCACGGGGGTCACTCATTGGTGTGTGTGTGTGTGTGTGTGTGTGTGTGTGTGGGGGCAGAATGAAATAATTTTGTACAATTGCAAGTTACCAGTCATTAAAAACATGTTATGTATGCAGTCAGGAAAAGATATATGAAGGACCCGGGGCTAAGTAGAGAAGATAATTACATTTTGAATTTTACTGGGTTTTAAAGTTATTTATGACTTTTAACTGTTTGGCACCAACAATAAAACACTGGGTGAAATGACTCGGTAGCTTAGTGGAGAAAGATGCTCATTTGTGGGTGAGTTAATAGAAAAAAAAGGTTATTGTAGCCCACTACAGAAAACTGTTGAAGCAGTAATCAGTGGTTTTACTATTTTGTCCGTTATGATTGGTCTTGAATGCTCTTTTTATAGAAAGAAAAATGTGCATGTGTACATTAAGAATGCACTTAGAGAAAAAGGTTCACTGTCATTCCATTAGTTAGGCTTTATAATGGCCACTGACTCATGTGTGTGTCTGTGTGTGACACTGGTGCGTTGAATGTTGAACGTGACCTTTGCTAATGTAAGACTTCACTTATTTGTTAGTATTGTAGCAGAAAATAAAACCAACAATTTCATTAAACTGTATTTTTATTAATTAGTTGCTGCTACATTGGCAAAGCAAATACAGAGAGGATCAGATGTAATGCATTCCAGATTTAATGCAATATTCACTCGTGGTTTAAATATTAGCCACATAATAACCCAAAAATGACTGATAATTACTTAAAACAGTTGTGGTTTACAGCATGTTAACCTTAAACAATGAGAATTCAGTTTCTCAAACATTACACCGTACCAACGTCCTGTTATTCCCGCTCCGGTGGTGTATTATCCAGAGGGAAGGAGCGAGGGTTTATCAGAGACAGACTTCCTCTGCATGCAGCCTATCACCATAATTTAGGCTGGCAGCTAACAGCGCTAAGGTTTAGACAGGTAGAAAGGACCTTGGCCTGTTATTGGCAATGAGAGGCAGTATACTTTAACCTTGATTTGGGGACAGTAGTTAGATTGTCTGAAGCTCAGAGTCATTGACAGCATCCAAAAGTGTTTTAAAAACAAATTATTTGACAGTCCCAGGGGCAAAAAAGATCAATTTGTTCAAATACACTCTTTGTGAAAGATGCATTCACTGCAAAGGGATGTATGGAATTAATAAAAGTACAGGAAAATATTTTTTTTTTTTCCATTTTGTCCATTAAAAATTTAACATGTTCTCTTTCTTCATTACAGCTAGCAAAAGACAAAGAGCGTCTGCAAGCTATGATGACGCACCTTCATGTCAAGTCCACGGAGCCCAAAGCCACCCCACAGCCGGTGAGCAGCAACCCTGTCATACGTCTCTCTCTTGTCCCTCCCCCATCCTTTTGTTTGTCTTAATTGGCACACATGTATTCATTAATTCCTTCCTCCATCTTCTTATTTATCTGCTAAATAAAAACAGCTGTTCTCTTGAGGGAGGCAGTAAATATTGTTTGGATCACATCTGCTGACATCTGAGATTCAATTTGGTGTCTGTGATGAACTGGGTGTACACTCTGTAACAGCCCCCCTATCAGCTTCAGAGAACGAGTGCCTGTTTGAGGAGTATGAAGAGATGAGAAAGCTCTAGAAAATTTTAAAAAATATTCATAATGAATGACAGAAATTATATTGTATAAATAGGTAAATATAAAATATATTAGGATTATTAAATGCCAAACAATGCTCACCCACATGGAATAATCGAAAATGAAGAAAAAATATTGCTAATATGAAATAATACTACAAATGAAAACACCCTTTATATATATTAAAATTGTAATATTTGAAATAACAGCTAAACATAATATTGATTGTTTGATACTTAGGTATGAGATATTGCTTACTGATGTTGAATGAAAAATACTAATGTTGCTTGCAGATGTCATGGAGCCATTATAAAATACTGGTGGTAGTAGCACCTGACAATTTTCATTTTAATATTGATTTTGTATGATAACAGATGCTTCCCTGGGGACATTCAATCCACACTTGAAAAAGTTGTCAGGAATTACCCTCAACTGCTCTAAAAAGATTTCAAAATTGGTTGAATTAGATCTGACCAGAGGCTAATCTTAAGGTCAGCATTTTTACTTTAGTTTAAGTTCTTCAGTTTTAATTTAAATGTTAATTGAACTGAGTTTGGCATGAAAGTCAGTACCAGAATTTCCAATTGCACTGTTAAGCATATTGGACAGTGATCAAAGGTAATTTTATAAAAATTAAAATCTTGCAGGATCAGAAAAGAAACAAAAATGCCTGGAGTATATTTGGTGAACTGGTGAGTCACCAAAATTTGCTGGAGGTGAACAACTGAAATCTTTAATAAATGTAAGAGCAAATCGACTTACTATCTTCATGACAAATTCCAAACATCGTGCTTATCACCCTTAATACATGCCATGCCCGCTGCTAAATCCCTAAACTATAGGGGCAAGGGCTTAACATTTGGCATTCAAGTGTGTGCGCTATTTGTAATGTTTAAGAAGGGCCTCACAACCGTATTTCAGTCTGTGTGACGGTTCATTCAGCGATCCAAATGTGTAAAGATCATTTTACTGCAGGGTGTGAATTTGAAATCACGCACGCACGCAGATGCACAATATACATGCAGTCCTGTCTCTGAACACTCAGTGCAGCTTGGATCATTTATTTACAGTCAGAGAGGTGGCTGTTGACGTGCAGGGGCTGCATGTGCGCTCCACACAGTGCAGCCGGTCAACATAAAGCGCCTGGAGATGTTGAACGACAATAGGCTGTCTGTTAAAGCTGCGTCTGTGTCACACACACTGATTGTGTAGATTAGAGTGCAAAACGAGGGCTCTGACACAGGGACATTTGTATATGAAAAGTGGTCGGGGCGGCAGATAGCATCTTGAGTTCGCTACCTCTCCTCTCTCCCCAGGGCCCGTGGCTGTGTCAGAGCTCAGCGTTAACACTCTCAAGGGGGCGAGCTAGGATTTTTATTCAAATAAATAGACTCCCATTCCCCAGCGCCGCTTTGCTGCTGGGAGCTGCTATGAAATGCTATGATAAATATGTCTGGCTTCAGCTGGGTGAGTGGTGGACTTACAGAGGTCACGGCCAATGGCCCCACTGAGGCTTTAGTGAGATTGCAGCATCAGATGTAGCCACCAAAAAAACCCTTCTCTGAGCAGATGCAGTATTCTCAGAGCTGTGTGGATACAGAGCCGCTCTGATGAAACAACTGTGTTCTTGCAGTAATTGCCAGTTCTGTTTTTTTGCTGTTCTGTGCTGTTGCATATAATAAAGGCATGTATAAGTAGCCAACTGTCACAACAAAGTAGCGCAGATGAGTTTGCTGGTTTACATTTAGTTATAATTAAAGACAAACAAACTGATACTGTGCATGCACAACGTCAAATGAATAGGATTCGTTTTATTCTTCTGAGGTGGATGGGAGTGGGGGGAAGATCAAAACAAAATGTGCCACATTAGCAGTGCGTGTCTATGTGTGTGTGTGTGTGTGTGTGTGTGTGTGTGTGTTTGTATTTGCCTCTGTGTGGGTGGGTGGGTGTCTGCACATGGTGTCACTAAGCATTCTTGTCAGAAATCTGACCTTTTACGCCATACATAATTAAGGAGGGACTTTTTGTTTATTTTCTTTAGCAGCTTGCCGAGTCAAAGCCAGTATAATTAGATCACCAATTACCATTTAATTAATTTCAGTCTGAAGTCTCATTTTGTCTAGGCACTGGAGTGAGCCCAAATGGTGAGGCAAACAAAGGCAAGGCTATTACCAGCCTGTCTGGCCTATTGTTGAAGCCTCTCTGTGTTTATAGCCAGGGAATATGGATGAAACATGAAACAAAGCCTGCTAATCCACAGGAAGAGAAGTCAACACCGCAGCCCCATTCTATTGATAGTATTGTGTCAGAAACATGCAAACCCAAGTGCGATTTATTTTGTTCTTGATTTAGAATAACACGGGCTTCTGCTACTGTTGGTGAGGATGTAGTCTGCATATGTGCATCCCAGCAATAATCCAAATTATTTGGGCAGACTCTGCCAAAAAGACAGAGTTCAGCCCCCAAAACATAAATACACATTGTGAGGACTTGGACACATGTCTGTTTAAATGGGAGAGTCAGAAAACACAAATGTCATAATTTATGGGCAGAGCAGTTTGGAACTTAATAATTAGGAAAATGAATCTTTTTAATAAAATGTAAATGAGTGTAAAATGAAATAACAATAAAATAAAACAAAACAAAAATAATGTTATGACAGTAGCATGTCTGCGATCAATTCTGGGGATTTCACTCTTGTATTTCTATAACCATATTAACAATAACTATATTATACCTGTTGGTGATGAGTGTTAATAACGTGATTAGTAATTTGGTGGCTGAATGGGATGTAGATGAAGATGTTAAAATCCACCATCATCTCCCTGCCATTACCAGCAGAAATTAGACATCTGATCCCTCGTAATAAACAATTGATGTCAAAGATGAGATGTGTCCGACCCACACTGTCCTCCCTTTCTCTGACTCTTTATTTCTCCTTCTGTATTTTTTCCTTTTTCCTTTTTCTCACAGTCTGAAGTCATGTTTAATTTGGAAACTGGCCTCCTTCGGCAAATTAGCAATTAGAACAATTTTGTGGGAATATGTATATGTGTCATTAGTTTTCCTGCCAATTAATAGCTGGAGCAGCGGGTCAGGCTAGAATTTTCCACTTGACTGCTGCTTCAGTGCGGAGGCTTGGCACTTGGCTCGGAGCCGCCACAGCTGCTGGAAGCCATGCTATACCTTTGGAGCACTTGCCATAATTAGTTTACCTTGTAGCCATTATTACTTAAATGCCTCCTTCTCCTTAGCCCACCCAACCCATTCACACACGCGAGGCCTCAGTGGTAAAACCAAATGTTGTCTACATAAGGCTGTCCATGAAAATACTTCACCATGGCCACCTTTACCGTCGCCATTGTGGCCCTGATGATAGAGGTCAGTCAGATACAGTAGTTAATCATCAGATCACCTCTGTACACAGCTCCTAATTAGGGTCCTCATTATAAAATTTCAACTTGTAATTAGCCCAGATTGGCTTCTTCCTCTGGCTGCCTTATTAGCAGGGCTGCTCAGCGGTAGGTGAGAATCCCACTGTCATTTTTCAGAGCAGTTTGGGCCGCCCATCTTCCCCTCACTACTCACTGGTTACCACGCTGAAGACCCAAAGTGGGAAGAAGGGGGGGGGGGTGTTGTCCAAATGGGACAAAAGATTAAACAAAGTCCGTGAAACAGAAAGCTGGGAACGCTGGGCCTGACACCGCGGAAAGCGGGAGGGAGGGAGGGAAGGAGGGAGGGAGGGAGGAGAGAGCAGGGTGTAAAGAATGGAGGAGGTGGAGAGTGGAAGAGCGGGGCTCCAGGGTTGTTTTCCAGACATTTAGCAAACGATCATGGATCATCTCAGGTCCCGTCTGCAATTAGAGAGAAGATATGCATAATCAATGAGGTGTCTGAGAAACAGGGGTAATTAGAGGACTAGCTGAGCTCCTTTCTGTCTCTGTTTCTCTGTTTGTTTGGTCATGGTCCGACTTCTTTTCCCTCAGCTCAACTTGGTGTCCAACGTCACATTGTCTAAGTCAGCCCCCGAGGCCTCTCCTCCTCTGAGCCTGCCCCAGACCCCCACCACACCCACAGCACCGCTCACACCCCTGTCCCAGACCCACTCCGTCATCACACCCAACAGCCTACACAGCATGGGCCCCATGCGACGGCGCTACTCAGAAAAGTACAACATGCCCATCTCTCCAGGTACTGCAGGATGCTCACACCTAAACCTGTGTACAAATAAATACATGGAACAGCACACTCGCCTGTCCTGTTTAATAACCACATAACCTTACACAATGCATCTGTATATATACACACACACAACAATGTCATCATGCTGTAATTTCTGTTATGAGTTTCTGATTGGAACATGTTGACACCTGAACATTTTATTCCATGCTGACACATTTTTTGTTTGTTCCCTGTTTGCAGATATCAGTCAGAACAAAGAGTTTTACATGAATGCAGATGTTAGACCGCCGTTCACGTACGCCTCACTAATAAGACAGGTGAGGACTCTGCTCAAGCTTTTATTCTATTTGATTTGGAAAGTAGGAGCTTTAACATCCTACAGCCTTCAGAGATATAGCAGCTGTATATTCAGCTTTTGAGAAAGGTCACAAACTACTTCTGTTCAAGTTATTTCTCTTTTCTTGTTAAATTCTGAACACAATTTAAACAGAGG
The DNA here is from genome assembly GCA_016859345.1 of Istiophorus platypterus. Lineage (NCBI taxonomy): Eukaryota > Metazoa > Chordata > Actinopteri > Istiophoriformes > Istiophoridae > Istiophorus > Istiophorus platypterus. Next base: position 5,843,920 of record CM029117.1, read on the forward strand.
AGAAGATTAACCATCTTCAAATGAGTGTGAGAATGCATGCAGGATTCAAAAAACAGCCACATATGACAATTGCATTTGATTAAGCATTTCAGTGGCTGTGATTATTACCAAATTCATTTCACACAACAGTAGGGATGAACCTGTTTTAAGATGGCCAGTCAATTATCGCTCGGCCGCAGTAATCTGGGATCTCAGGAATTAATCTGAGCCGGCCATAATTGCTGCCCTGTAATCTGCCTGAGAAATGTTTTCGCTTGCCCTTCATTTACACCCACAAAGAAAATATATTCAAATCTGCCGTTTTGAATAAGAAGTGCAGAAGACCTCTATAAACAGAGTACACGTTATATAGACAGTTTCTTTGCTGTTGTCTGTGTTTTTTCTCCGTAGAGCACACAAACCCACATGCCTCTTGTGAATTATTGATCATTTTGTGAAGGGAGCAAAATTATAAATGTTTGTTTCTGTCACTGTTCCTCATCCAGGCGATCCTCGAATCTCCAGAAAAGCAGCTAACACTAAACGAAATCTACAACTGGTTCACACGAATGTTTGCATATTTTAGGCGCAACGCAGCAACGTGGAAGGTAATTTTCCTGTTCCTCCTGACTTTTTCAAGCCAGTAACAGAGAAGAAGGAGACACTGTGTTGATGTTAGGGAGAATTAAATGATAGCCAGGCATAATACCTTTAGAAATGAACCTTTACACAAATACATAACAATCCCTCATTTATTCTATCCAAATGAACCACCCCTAAAACAAACATATGAACCACACAGAAGAAAACCAAGGAGAGGAATATGTGCATTCTTGTAAAAAAGAAAAAAAGGAGAGAAAGAGAAGGGGGGAAAATGAAGGGAAAAAACAATCTCCCTGTAATATGTGGGGATGTTCTGGTGGTGGGTGGCATTAGTTTAACATCGCAGTGCACTGCCAGTGACTCCTGGCTGAGTCCCTTGCACTCACTTCTGAAGGGAACACTCTGTTTTCTGTCACACCACAAAGACACACACACACACACACACACACACACACACACACACACACACACACACACACAAAAACAAACATTAGCCAAAAAAATAGAAATGACTACAGTCAGAGAAATTGAGATTTGAATGGGAAAGGCAACAATTAAGCACTGAAAGCCACTTCTTTGCCTTTGCTCATCTGTGAGATGAGTCCCAACACACACACACACACACACACACACACACACACACACTACCACCACCCTGCTCCACCCCCATCCTCCATCACCTTCCACACTTACTGACAGCTCTTCCATAGGGGCACATTGGTGTTATAAACACCGGATTCCACAACTTTCTTTCTACACACACACACACACACACACACACTTATATACACATGCACTCAGTGTAGCTCCTGGAATAACAAGGGGATGAAATTTGCAGGTCACCTTTCAATCCTAACTGATTTGGAGCGGACCCTGGGTTTAGGTTTTAATATTTCTTTTTTCACACATAGCAGGGGGGAAGTGGCAGCTCAAAATGACCAAAACCTTCTGGAATCAGTTAAAACTTAGGAATGAAATGTTAAGTTTCAACATTTGCTTTTTGAATGATAAGAGAAAAGGATGTCACTTACTCTATTGCCATGGAGACCAAGAAATATTTATGTGTTGTTTAAGTCATTTGAAACTCAAGGACCATTTACTGCCAATAATAGTCGGGTTTATTTATTGTTTTCATTAAGGTTTTATCCAGTGCCTGTCAAAATATTTTTTCTTTGAAATGAAAATTTTTCCCATGCAGACATGTTTACTGTACTGATAGCAACCTTTTTTCTCTCTTTGTCTTTACACCAACTGCAGAATGCAGTCCGGCATAATCTTAGTCTTCACAAGTGTTTTGTGCGAGTAGAAAACGTAAAAGGGGCTGTGTGGACAGTCGACGAAATAGAGTTCCAAAAGAGACGGCCTCAAAAGATCAGTGGGTAGGTTTCGGCCTTTTGAGCCCCGACTAGCGTCTGTCTCACCGTTGACTGCTGGGAAGAGGCTGCTGCTGCTGCTGCTGCTGCTCCATCTCATTGTCTGTGTGCCATAATGTCCAAAGTCCCTGCTTGCTTTGGCGTGCCTCCTCCTCATGCTTTCAGACGCCTTTTGGTGATGCCTCGTAACCAACAATGGCTTATTTTCATTTTGATCCTCACCTTCTCCCTTCCTGCGTGTGTCGTCTATCTGTCTGTCTGTCTGTCCATCCTGTGTCTGTCCTGTCAATCACTGCATCTGCATCCCCCCCTTGCTGGTTTGCTTTCCCAGGGTGCCATTCGCACCAACCTTTCCCTGCATAAGTGCTTTGTGAGAGTAGAGGATGAGTTTGGGTCCTTTTGGACAGTTGATGATGAGGAGTTTAAGCGCGGCCGCCACATACAACGAGGCCGCCCTCGGAAATACGCCACTGATGAGAACTTTGACGAGCTGCTCGTACAGTAAGCACTTCCGCCTGCCCTGCAAACTCCAGAGGCTCCCAGCCCCACCTGCATGCCCCCCGCCCCCCCCAAGTGTTGCCATCATGCTTTTTGTGTTTAGCTGGCCATCCATCATGCTTTCACAAGTTCTACCTCCATCAACTTAGTCCTTCTTCCCATGAAATGCAAAGTGGTGATAATTGTGTGGTATTGTCAAGTGATTGAACATTTCAGATCTATAGCCTTAATATGCGTATTACTACACCAGTAAATGTATTTAGTTCTTATACAAAGTGCATTGATTTCTTTTTATGAAATAAGATACCGTAGCCGAGGAATACAAGCTAGGTGAGACAAGATCTGCAGTGGTAATTTGATTTTTTTGTTTGCAGAAGTCCAGCCTTAGTGAAGAACATTCAGACCAGCTTGGGCTATGGTCCGACCCTCTCTGCTGCCTTCCAGGTAAAAATGAAAAATAAAACATGACTTCATCTTTAGCTGCCTCGCTTTAAAAGAAGTTTAAAGGACAAGAAAATAAGAGTCGCTCTCCATCTAATATGCCCTGCCACCCAGTCTTTGTTTTTAGTGGATGATACTGGTATGAAAAGAATGATGGGCGACTGAAAAAGTGCTGACAACTCTCTTCCGTTTTACATTGAATGCTTCGGGCTTTGCTTTTCAGGCTTCAATGGCAGAAAACAACATACCTCTATACACTACTGCTTCCATTGGAAGTCCCACCCTCAACTCCCTGGCCAACGCCATCCGTGAGGAGATGAATGGAGCGATGGACCATGGAAACAGCAACGGCAGTGACAGCAGCCCAGGACGCTCGCCCCTGCCAGCTATGTGAGTGGCACACATGCTTTCTATCTCCAACACAGTCTGTGTAAGAAAAGAGAAAGGATTTCAGCTCCACTGAGACAGTAACACTCTAAATAGATGTAGACAGAAAACAATTTAAGCGCCCACCCAAAAGCACTAAAATTACCTAATACATGGCTTGAGATGAAACAGAAACAATGCCAGAGGGGGCAATAAATAAAATGAAGAGGGGTGATATTGGAATGGTGCATGGGGTCACGGCCAGAGCTGTGGCTGGCCTCCCTGCAGAAAAGGGAAACTCCACCTTTTCAAAGCTTCCATCACCAGACCCTTTCGGGAAGAAAAGACCGGAGCCCCTCTGTTATTTTAACAGCAAGTTTATGAACTCTCCTTTATGCGTCCCGCTGTCTTTCGCAGTCTCTCCATAATCAGCATTCCAATTTGTTAAAATATTTATAAAATGCCAGAACACAGAATGACAGAGCTGCCGGCTCCGACACGGTGCAACATGAGCTGCAACACATTCAGAAACGCCTCTGAGCCGCTGAAAGAAAAACAACACAAAAGCATAATTAGTCTGGAGGACATCATCCAAGATTCACATGTAGGAAAGTTGCGGTCGGCCTGGAAACCGCAGCTCCCCATTCACTTGTTGTATAGGAGTGTCTGCTAAGTTGTTTGAAGCCTAAAATAATACAGCACACGCTGCATCGTTTCCAGATGTGGGGGCAGACCACCGATGTGAAGCGCGGGTAGACTCAGGGATGGCCTCCTGAAATGTCTGAGCTTGGGGGAAATTCTGCCTGAAAACAAAAAAAAGGTGCAGTAATGAGCTCCTGGCCAAATGGAGGAAAGTGCCATCCCTAATCACTGTGAACATAGCTCTAAGCATGGCTGTGGAACAGGAAAGGCAGAGACAGGATGGGTGTGCTGGCCTAGAGGCAGCCTGCTTCTCCCTCTGCCCCTCTGCTTCTATCTTTAGGCTGATAGAGCTCACTAACTCTTTCTCCATAATTATGTCTATAAGCTTTATGCAAGTACAAAATGAGTTAAAACTGTTTTCTTTTGCTTTTAAAGAACTTTATTCTCTTATTAACAAAACATACCCTCTGTTTCATGCCTTTGATTGAGCATTAAATGTTATATACAGTAGCGCCATAACTGGAAGTCTCCTCACACTCTGGGAGTAAGCCTTAAAATAACATGTGCAAAAAATGCCCCCGCTCTCCCATGATGCTTTGGCTCACACTGGTGCTAATACAAGTTCATCACCACTGTTAACTGTGTAACAACATGTGTTTTCCACATGTGCCAGCATGCTGCTGGTTGACAGGATGCAGCTTTTTAGCACTGTGAAGAAACCAGAGCAATTCTCTTAACCAGCCAGACGAGAGTCGGGTATCCAGAGAAGGCTAATTATGAGCAAAGTGTAGAATCAGCATGCAGTTCAATAGCATAATAATAACAATTTCATGTCTGCCCTGCAGCCACAGAGTCAGACCTCAGGCAATAGCACTTGTGGAGTTACTTTGATGTGAAAATGATAGAAAAGCTGACTTTACTTTTTCCCCTTTTTATAATTTACACCAAAATATGTCAGCTCATTTGCATATGAGTGTCTCCATCACAACAGTTGCAAATTAAACAAGACATCCTGGTGTGAATAAATCAAATGTGGGCTTTGGTGATGAAGAATATGCCCCTAGTCCCTTGTTGTTGTAGTAAATGAGCCCAGTGCCTCATCCTGACACTGCTCTACCTTCGCTACAGCAGCCTGGCACCGCAGGTTAGAGCGGCAAGTCCCCTGCAGCTGCTCATAATGTTTTTTTGCTTTTTTTTCCCTCCTCTCTGCCACAGCCAGGCCTCCTGTCCCCCTGTGCTTTATTCATGCTCTGTGTCTGTAATAAGAAATTTGGCAGATCTCATCTCTTTAGTGGCTCTTTTGTTGCCCAGGCTGTAAGCTTGGGGGTGGGGGGGGGTCATGTTTTTGCCTTGTTTACAAGTGACAGCGTTATTATTCTCATAAGGGCTCTGTTTCTTATCGCAGTGTTGCGCCGAGTGCGCCGCTGCTGCGCTCCTCACGCGCCTTTCCTGCCAGCGCTTTTCTTCCCTTATTGACACTTGGTTGAAAATATGCATTAATTCTGGAGTTTAAAGCATGTATGGCAGTGTCTGGTCGCTGTGTTTGCTTGAAGTTGATTAATGATAGAAGCCAGCTCGGGGTCGTCCTCTGGAGACCCGCCTTGCAGGTTGTGCATGTTAACGAGCAGGAAGGGGAACACACAGCGCGCCACTGATCCTCCGCCACCAGGAGGCTGACAACGGCAGCCCACTCGCTCCGCAGAGTCCATTCTCTCCTCTTCTCGTCTCACATTATTAATCTTCCTCATTTATCAATTCTAAGTGAATACCCTGTTGTCGGTTGCCATGAAAATAAAAAGCCTGCAGCTTTGCCGGGATTGGAATACCTCAAAAGAAAGCTGAAATTATCATCGGCACCACTGAGGCCCCCACTCATACTCTCACTGTAGCCAGACATTTGTTTTTGTCCCTGTTTCCCTCTTTATAAAGAGAACCAGCACAGGTTTGAATCATTTTGTGCCTGGGTGTGTAGAAAGGTTATTAAAAAAAAGAGGATGTAAGAAAGTTAAAGATGGCAGAACTGGAGCTCCATTTTTATTCCTGTCTCCCCCTCCAGGCATCACATCAGCGTTAAGGAGGAACCACTGGACCCCGAAGACCATGAAGGGCCCCTCTCCCTGGTAACGACTGCCAATCACAGTCCGGATTTTGATCACCACAGAGATTACGACGACGACCAGGGCCACGACGACATGCTGTAAGGCTAGCGCCACCCCTCCCCAGCCTCAGAGGCCAAGGCAGTCTGGGTAATCTGGGAGACAGAAACGCTCCGCAGATAACAAACACTGAACTGCAGTCTCAGCCACTGATGACAGCTCTCAAATGTCTCCAAGTTAACTTTTTAGTGCCATTACAATACATAGCAAAAATACACACAAAAAACACAGAATACACCCCCATGTGAGGGTTCTTTTTTCTGATTCCTTTCTACTTTTGATTTAAGTAAAGCTTAAAAAGTGAAAACTTCATTTCTACTCATGTGTCGGAAGGACTTGTTTGGTACGGGGGGGGACCACGTGTTCATGGTCAGATCCTGGGAGACCCTCACTGTGCAGCCAGGACGTACTGCACACTGCGGACCGCAAGAGGGGTTGTTCCCCTCCCCCCCACTCTCTCTCTCTCTCTCTCTCTCTCTCTCTCTCTCTCTTTCTCTCTCTCTCTCCCTCCCTCTCTCAGACACACATATAACCACAGACTGAAGAGAGAGAGAGAGCGAGAGAATGACTGACGTTTAATTTACACCGTGTGTGTGCGTGTGTGTTTGTGTGAGGGAGAGCGAGTGTGGACCTCTGTTCATTGTCACTGCCTTCAACACTTCTGATTGGTTTGATTCCATCTAGGGTGGGAGGGATGGTGTTTTTATTTGGCTGTATTTTTTTTGTTGTTGTGGGGGGGGTGAGAGGTTATACAATATCAACATCATGTGTCCTTTCCATCATTCAGTGCTGTTTTTGATGTTGCATTTTTGTTTTTATTTTTATTTTTTTAACTTCTTTAACTGATCAGACCTCATGCCCATGCTGTGGAGATTCTGTGTGGTCAGCACTTGATGATGAATGTTTATGATTTCCTTTCATGTTGTTCTTTTAAACACACACACATGAAGCAGAATGTCAGATACCGAGCAGTATTTTTCTGTCATTTATTCCACAATCTTCGAAAAAAAAAAAAAAAAAAAAAAAAAAAGTCACCACTCACCCCTGGCCCCTTCCCTCCCCTTCCTCCCTTCCTCCTCTTCCTCCTCCTCATCCTTCTCATGAAGTCCATTGGCAATGCACTACTCATAATGAAGGCTCTCTCCACGCATCAATGAAGCTTAATTTAAGATGCGAATGAATGACAGAGAAATCATGCAGGTTATGGTTTATCCTTATGAAATTATACTTTAAAACAGCCCCTCGCGGCAGAGCATGCTTAGCTGCAACAGAATTTCTGATCACTTACAAGCTCCGGGTTCTTTTAAAGCAAAATGAAAATGTCAGGTGTGCACCAGCGAGATAATGATTTAGACCAACTAATTGTGATTCCTGAACACAACTGTCATTGTTAATCAAACGTGTCTGCTTCTGCACGCTGTAATTTCATTCAGAGCTTGAAGATAAACGTGCATTCCCCATAGTTTTATTTGTATCACACGCATGACTAGTTTTAAGTTTTGGTGAGTATTAATAATTGCACACCAGATGAAATGCTCATTTTCTTTCTTCAAGGGAACAAAATCCCAAGACCTGCAATAAGACCCAAACGTTGCACATTCCAGCATTTGACAGCCATCGTTAAAGGGCCCAGACATACAGTATATGCCATGTAGGGAGTGTGGATACCTCGATGTTCAGTGTCACCCAAAAGCCAATAGTTGTAGTCCACAACATTGAACTGAGTGAAATCCACATGTGGTTTTGTGATGCAGCAAATAAATAAATAAATTTTAAAAATCCAGCCTTGGCAGAGAGTTAAATTTTAAAGAGACCATGAATTTCAAGACTGCAATCAACCACTTTTAATTTTTTATTTATTATTAGTATTATTATTATTTTATGTTTTATTTGGCTTATTTTTAGTTGTTAATGTGTTTTAATATCTTGTTCTGTGACTACCAAAGATAAACTACAAAGTCAATGTTGTGTGTTCCATGCAATAGCAGATAAGGCCAAATATCTCCTCCATTCTCTCCCATGGGACGATCTCAGCAGCTGTGAATCGAGCCGGTGGCAGACCGAATAGAGGGAATCGCTCCTCAAACTGGTGTTTTCATTCATTTTTATAAAAAAAGGAAAATAATAATAATAATAAAAAACCAAAGGGGGTGTCTCGGACAGGACAGCTGCAGTAATGTTGTGCAGTGACCAAAACCTGAATGGGAGGCACTGACAGTCTGACTACATGATGACCAAATTAGGGAAACTTTTTTTTTCTTTGTCTTTTGGCCAGTGAGTGAAAAAGGGAGCTTTTTTGGTGAGGAACGGATTTGTGTACAACATAAAGGGTATTTAGAAAAGGCTGATGAGGAAAAATATACTGGTAAATGGGAAAAGCTTTGCAGAGAACAATGTGAAATGGATTCTATACTTCAACTGGACCACACAATGATTCAATGTTTCTCTTTCTTTTATTTCTTAAACATTTGTATCCTTTGAAATGATTGTATGCCACTTTCTAGGGGTTTTAGTGTCTTTGTTAAGATTGGCAAGACTTTATGATTGTGTTTAGTTACTGTCAACTTATTACTTTTTATATTAAAAAACACTCCTGTCAACTAATAAGCTGGGTACAAGGTACTTTATGGCAGTTATTGTTATTGTTATTTTTTAAGTTCACCGCTCATTAACTAAAAAGGAAAAGGGCAATCTGTGGTTTCCAGAAGATGTATTTAATATCCAGGCAGCTGTGGGATGGGTCAGTTACAACCGGGCTAGGATCGTGAGAACAGTGCCGAGCTCATCCACAATCCCCCAGTCATCTGGCTGGTTTGTTTGGTATTGAAAAGGAGGAAAAAAAGCGCTGGTAGATTAGAACATTCTCAGCATGTGTAGCTTGACATTACTAAAGATAACAGCATGAGAAAAACCGTTAGTACGCATACCTCATCTCAGACCTATAGGGAATGATTCAATTAAAGGAGAAAAAAAAATAAACAAACATTTCACTCAGTTGCACTTAGTTGTATGTCTTGCATGTGTAGTCTGATACTGTAGAGAGAAAAGTAGAAAAAAAAAAAGAAAAATGAAATTAGAGCTTGTTTATCTTAAAGGTTTCATCCTTTTTTCGCCAAACCAATCCAAACCTCAGGCCTTTTGTTCATGGAAATATCACCCAGCTGTGTGTGGCACCATTCATCCAAAGTCTGTTCTCCGATGGGTTGTTTTAAGGGCGTTCAAATATTAGGTTGTACATACATGTCAGTATAGCCTTTGTCTTTTCCTGTCCTTTCCTCTCTCTCTCCCTCTCTCTTTTTTAAGATCAAAAAATACATTTGTGTTATGATGTTTGCTTTATCGCCACTGCTTTGTATTAACTATGAAATAGCTATGAGAAAAACTGCTGTATGTATTGGAATAGCAAACTGTGCTGCAAATGTATTTTACTTAGTAATCCTTGCTTTTTAAAAAAAAAAAGGAAAAAAAATCACATCATCCTCACAGACATCTGGGTGAGCTGGGCAGGGGCAGGCTGGGGGGGAGATTATCCCCGATTTTGGATTTTAAACTGTAATATAGAAAACAGACTTTTCTCTGTTATCATTGACCTAAGCATTTTGTACAGATTTTTTTCCCTCTTTGTGTTAAGCTGTTTTTTGATACTTCCTTTTGATGGTCCAACCACTGCCTTCTGTGGCTGTATGTTAAAGATTACTGCTCTGAGAAAAGGGCAGACAGGTATATTTCCTCTACAAGATGGAGATATCTTGCATGACTAATCCCAGGGTCACAGAGATGGGGGGAGGGTAGGGGTATGGTTTAAGTGGTCAGTAATAATATAAGGGTGTATCAATCTAATGATATTTTATATGAAATTAATAGGAAAAAGAAGAAAAATATGCAGTGCCAAGATGTAAAGAATATTGTTAAATGCTGTCTTCTTCTTCTTTTCTTTTTTTTTTTTTGTTTGAGAAATTCATTTTACTCATGCATCAAAGATGTGTCCTTCTCATCCATGTCATGTAGGTAAAACACATTTTGTTTGGCATCAGAATATTTATATTTTTATCTCAAGGGTCATTGTGAATGAGTCGAACCAAGCACAGCAGGCAGGTCAGAGGTTGAGACTCAAGACTAACGTCCTGCAAACTGCGGCCGTGTGGCATCGGATCCCCCAACATCACACACACCGGCACCCGAGCTAAAACGCCATCGTTTCATCCATCACCGACCATCCAGCCCGCTGTCATTCCGTCCCCCTCTTTCTCCCTCTCTCACATCACACTTTGGTTTTTTTTTTTTTGTTTTATTCCACGTCGAGGGGGAGGGAGGGAGAGAAGAGGGGGAGGGGGGAGGGGGGCAGCTGAAGAGCTGTCACGGTGCTCTCATCTTGCAGCAGCTTGTCTTTCTTTCTCTTTCTTTTTTCTTTGAAGATGTACTCTGTAGTTTCTTTTTTCCTGTTTTTATAGAGAAATATTATTGCTCATCATTTCCATCAGTCTGTAACCTCCTCATCATTCCTCGTCTGTCTGATGCAGACCACTCTGTTGTAGTCAGTGGCGATGACTGACGTGAGCATTCTAAACATGCAATAAAATGCTGGTTGTTCACATCGTTTCCTCCGGTCTCTCATTGTATCCGTTCTGTATAGTGGTAACACTGAGCTGTACGTCTTTATTGTATCACATGAGATTGAACTCTTAGTGTTGACAGAAGAACGGTTTGTACATGACGAAGAAATCATCGAAAGTCATCCAAAAGCTATTTTTTATTTTGACTCGCACATGGAAGATGAACCTTTTGCAGCATTCATTAAGCTACTTAATAGCACACGCAGCGTTTTTGTTTGGCTGTCATCTACTTTAAAGGTACCAAAAGTTAAGAGAGGAAATTTCTCACTTATACAAACTCTTACTACCAGATATATCACGATGTTTATGGCTTAAAAGAGCATAAATATTTCAGTTTTGCAGATAGCACCTTTCGGGGCTATTCTCGTTTTTTTCCACCTGTTTAACACAGGCCTGTGTTTGTCATCATGCTGCAGGACTCTCATCACAGTCTCAACATTAAATTATATCGTAATTAAAAAGAGACAGTTAAACTGTCTTTTCCTAACAGCAATTTAGGTAACTGCATTTGATAAGCTATAAATTGTAACGGCATTAAAATTCCAGAAATAATAGCGATATGGATTTGGTGACGGGAGCTAATGCTGATGACCAGGACTTGGGTTTTTACAGCAGAAGCACAGGTCATGTTGGCCACTAAACAGGAGACAAAGATCAAGTCTAAGCACTTTTAATCTTGTGAAACAAGCAATTACAAATAGTTGCATTGATTTGTTAAAAAGCTTTAGGTGACATAAATCGTTTCTTGCTTAGCTTATTGCTGGAAAACATAAATGTCAAGTGTATTATTAATTAGGGCCTTTGAAGACAAGATTTAATGGAAACGATATAAAATCACAAGCAATCTTTCTGTTGGCAGTATTTCACTGGACGCCCAGGCTTCATGTGTGTCCGCGTTGTTTTCCTGACAGCGATCACAACCTGGATCAGATAAAATTAGAGGGAAAAGAGTAATGGAAGAAGTTTCCGTGTTAAAAAAAAAAAAAGAAAGAAAAATTAGCCATTAACAGAAGCATTCACATAAATTAATTGCACAGTAACTTACAGAGAGGCACTAACATATGATATTATTATAGTCCATAAAGTTGGATGAAATATTATGGGAACAGTGGGTCTCTGTAGATATATTGACACAGTGACATGATCAGCCAATACTGGCCTTCCACACATAAATCTTAATATCCTTGTAGACCACTGACAACACACCGGTCTGACTAGATGAAAGTTTTAAGACCAAAATTTTGGTCTTTGTGAAAAATTTTCACATGTAACTCCAGAAAAAAGGGACCCTTAGATAACGCAAACGAGTGTCTACATGTGGTTTCAATTTTTCTAATAGCTGTGAGGGTCTGCTCACATAAAACATATTATTTCTTTAACCTCAAGTGGCATCTAGACATTCACATAGGCATATTCACTTTGTAAGATTCTTGCCTCAAGTTGGAATGGGCAATACCAAGTAACACCAACACCACAGCAGAAACTTCAATATCGATACCAATACCGATACTTTTGAACACAAAAGAGACTAATGTCTGGAAGAGATGTGTCATGATTTATGTAGTGCATCATTTCCTTCCCCCAAATGATCTGCCGAAAATAGAGCGCCTCTTTTTGCCATGCTAAATTAAAAAAAAAAAACAAACAAAAAAAAAACCAAAAACATGTTTTTTGGTAGATCTCTGAATTACACACACATAAGTTTCATTCAGTCTGCAGTCTCTAAAGTTCTAAAGATTGACCGGAGGTAATGTACTCAAACGTTGATCTGCAGGACTTGAAACGCAGGATTGCTTTCGAATTATGAGTGTGTGGCTTTCCCCTCCTCTATTTTATGTCTGCTTATGAGCTAGCGTTAAAATAGGTGAATGTTTTACGTCACCAAATTCTCTGAATTAACAAGGTTACATGCACGCATCAGCAGTAGAGAAGCAAGTGGTGCATGCAATGAGAAAAGTTGCAAGAAAAACGTTTTCGGTATCAGTACTTCAGGTATTGATCCACCCACCCCGAGCCTCGAGTCAGTGGAATTTTACTTGTGTTATTGTCACACTTTCTACAGTAATACAAAAACACATTTCACCTGTATTTTCATTGCGATAAAAAATTGCTTCCTCCTTTGACGCTAACTCAGCAACTAACACTCTGGGTTCCACCAGATTTTATCTGTTTTGGTCAATTAGCTCAGTTGTTAGTGCTGTTGCCTCGACAATGCGAAGCCATGAATTTGGGGCTGCAGAGTTTACTGAAGGAAGGGGTATATTTGTTTGGCAGTTGAGTTAAAAAATCCACAATCTTGCCCTCCTCCTTTAATTTTCTTCCACAATCACAAATGCTGCTTTTAGTCCCAAAGAGACGCTCTGTTGTTGCCTTGTCCAGCCCCACAGACACCAGATAGCTCACAGTGATCTTATTTAGCTCTGTTAGACTGCAAAAAACAAATGTGGATGGCTGCTGTTCACTTTATTCTAATTAAAGTGTGGCACAGCCTCATCCATTCACACAAGAGCTTCAGTCAAATAGTCAAAGCTGGCAAACTCCCAACATTGCAGCGAGGCAATTAGCTGTCCTGCAGTGTTTGTTATTCATGGTTTGATGTAAAAATTTGTTTATTAAGATGGGCTGCAGGCGCTGGTGTGCAATAGACCTGCTTGTAATTAGATTCCAATTATTTGTCTGTTTCTGATATTGTAAACTGGCACTTACCAAATCAGTTAAATTGACACACTGCACTGCTTGGTTTACTCAGTAATTAAAATGTGTTCTGTTAATTAGATGATGACCACTTTATTCCAGGGCTCTTGTGTTTGGGCTCCTCGGCGGCTCGCTGTTTGGATCATGAGTTGCCAGACGCTTCCCTAATCAGCCCTTGTTTTGTTTCAATTACCACCTGCTGTTCAAAAGGCATGCCTCGCTGCCCCCCACCCCTTCACACACACACTCACACACACTCTCACACGCACACAACAATAAAACAGGGCCCGTTTCACTACCAGCTCCGGCTCCAACACAACAATCAGTAATTCACAGCTGGGCCCACTTTCTTCTTTATTAGAAGGCACAGCTAGGTTTCAAAGAGAGTCCAAGCAATTAAAAAGGGAACTAAAGGAAGATGAAAGTATAAAGGTACTTATCACATCCGTTAGCAGGCCTAGTGTGAGTAGCCCATGGTAATTACGTTCATTGAGTAAATAGCAGAGAAGCTCAGATGTCACCTTCTCCTGGTAACGGAGGGTTAAGGGTGGGGGAGCTGTTGGATCCGCTGATGGGTTCACTAACTGAAGATGACTAACAATATGATGCAGGTGCTGTGATGGGAACTTGATGCGGATGCACTGTCGGGGAAAGAACCTCTCGCTCATGTTGCTATTGTTACCAAAACCACAAATTTCTTCCCTCTGAAACTGGACCGAGAACCGAGTTGACTTCTCTTGCCTAATATCAACAGTTTCAGTACAGTCCACTAACTAGTTTTTTGGGTTTTTTTTCCTTGGAGTTTTTAACCACGTTAAACAATCATCATCAACCGAGTCAGCTCAGTTGTCATGGAGATGGATCTGTCGACATGTACTGTGAGCTCAGTAACTTTTATAATTTAAATGATAAAACTTTTAGAACTGTTCGTGTCAGCTCCCAGTTCAGTTAAGTTCAGGACTGATATACTCAAACCTGAAGATGAACTTTCCTTTATAAATTTAAAATCAATACCTAAATACTTGTTGCCTAAAACCCATTAAAAGCAGATTAATGAGCCAAACTTCTGCGTGGGGTCACGTGTTCCTACATTAGCCTCGGCGCACACGCACCAGTTTATTCTGACTAAATCTCGTACACCCTCCTCCTGCCAAAAATATTCATCCACTGCTGAAAATAGTCCCCAACAAACGCACTTTTTGCACCTGTTTGAGCCACGTTTGCTAAAAACCACAGCACTCATCTAAAAATTGTATTACAGAGCCTATTTAAGAAATGAAACTATATATTTGCGAGCAGTAGGAACCAATTGGCCTGGAGGCTGAGTACCACAGACAGGGTAGGGGTGTCAGAAAATGCCTATGGATGGACTAGCACGTTGTTGGCTGGGAATATTGTCGCGGACAATAAGAAACAATGTAGAATGACACCAGTTTTATCCTCTAATGCTCAAAACAAATGCATATCAAGAATACTGAACCTCGCAGCATCCAAACAGTCAACAAACAGCACCTTCCACTATGCAGAGAAAACATCATGCAGGTAAAATCTTTCAAATCCTGCAGGCCCACTTTATGTTTTGAGGTGAAAAATGAGTGAAATAGCCTCCTCTCAGTGTTGAGACTGGACTCCAGAATAATAATCCAGCATCCTAACCTGCCGTTGTGAAGCAGGTGTGAAACATAGCACCTCGGGTTGATCCCGCTCTGCTGTAAACAAATTAACTCCAGTTATGAACTGTACTGCAAGTCTCCACTCGGCTCCGGCCCTCGCCGGCCTGCACTCATGTCACAGCATCCAGCCCTACCGGAAGAAATGTTTGGCTTGAATAATTGAGGAGCTGCAAAACAACATGAATAATTATGTCTGGCTCTCGCACTTTGTGTCACAGTGAATTAACAGAGAAACGGCTGCTGCTGGGTTTTAAAAATAATGATAGATTTGCGATCAGGAGAGGAAAACAATGTATTACCAAAAACAAGGCACTGATTACTTGTTTGGCTTCACACAGTGCGCTGGCCATGTTAGAGCTGATGTTTAAAGAATGAAAAATGGTTTTATGTAGGAAAATACATTAATCTTTTCCGCTGATACTGATGGAACCAGCGCAAGATGCTTAAAGGAGCAGTCCGACATCACGGGACAGAGCTTATTTGCTTTCTTGCTGAGAGGTAGATGAGAGGACGCTTTAATGTCTGGTCAGTAATGAGAGAGTAGCACCGGCAGCTGGTTATCTTAGCTTAGCATTAAGCCTGGAAACAAGGAGAAAAAACTAGCCAGGCTCTGCGGAAAGGTAAGAAAAATCTGAGAACCGGCGCGTTAATCAGTGAGCTTCAGAGGTGCCGGTAGGCGGTTTTGTTACCTTTGGACAGAGCCTGCCAAGCCCTGTCCCCGTTTCTCGTCTTTGTGCTAAGCTAAGCTAATGGGCTGCCGGTTGTAGCTTCCCCCGCCGCACACAGACATCAGAGTGGTGCCGGTCTTCTCATCTAGCTCCAGGCCAGAGAGCAGATACGAGTATTTCCCAAAACGTTGGAAAGGGCAAAAATCCAGCTGTCAAAACACCTGCAACTTCTTACTATATTCAATACATCTAGTGCTCATGAATCAACTACGTGTTATGTATTTTCCTTGATAAAATGACACGCAACACACGGGCTTTCGTGTCACTTTTTGGCCGGACCCCGACAGTGAGGTCAGGCCTAGAAAGGTGAAGGTCCATGGACGACCGAGCTTCCCCATGGGCACAGTTTCTATTATGTCATCAGGGGGCCATTGCAAGAGGTGTTGCCAACTGCTTACAGATCCCTTTAGCATCTGTCCTGTTGTTCTTCTTCGCAAAAGCACCCAGTGACAATTCTAACCACTTTCTATAGGAGAGAGTCCTGCTTTCTCTCCGCAGTCTCATCTCTCCATGCACCTTATTGAACAGACATGACCGAGCACCTAACTCTCTCTCCACTGTTGTTGTCTTTAAATCATGTGAAGTGACGGCCGGTTAAGGCGTCGTGTTAACGGGCCACGTTTCAGTCGATATTTAACTCTCCCGTCGCCAGACGACAGAAAGAGAAACGCGCCGTTGGCACAGACAGTAGGAGAGAAGCGGCAGATGGAGGCTGGTCCAGCTCCGTACTACGTTTTGACCTCGTCCTCTTGATTTGGAAGCATCACTCATGCGGAAATTTATATAGTAGTTTGGTGGTTCTCTGACAGATTGACTTTAAAAGAAGTGTATTATTATAAACTGTAGATAGCCTTCAGTGGCAACAGTCTGAATTTCTTTTCACTTCTCTCCTGCTCTGATTCCTATATAGGTTTTCTCTCACTCCCCTGTGAATTTAATGCTTTTTTTTCCCCTCCTTTCTTTGAAAAAAGCTATCATTTAAACATGTCATGGGTAGTGTTTACCTGCAGTGAACCTTGATTGAGGAAGCCTGTGACTTTACACTGATGCCCTCCTAATCTGTATGACTGGCATGCTAATTTCTCTGACGCTGCCATTCAAAACACAAACATGAAATGTTGGTTTTAGAACCGGGAGACCTGGTAGAGTGAATTTCAAGTGCTTATTCAAATATTTCATTAAAATGTAAATTTTTACAACGCTGTACGTCTAGCTGTGCACAAGGCATGACTTAAGAAGTTATGAAGTTATAACAGCATTTCTCTCTCTGATGCCAATTAACTGGTGGGGAGACTATAATGTCCTTACCTTGTTTTATCGCCACATAACAGCGTGCCAACAAATGCATCTCGTGTAACAGGAGTTTCAGGTATTGACAGCTAAGATTGGTGGACTGGAAGGAAAAAAAAAGAGAAAGTCAAACATGAAGCCTCCTGAAGAGTGGTAGCTAATCAATTCTCTTATCTCACACAAAGTGCAAATGAAGTGATTAAAATTAGGGGTATGCAAAAGTAAGGAGTGAAAGTGAATGGTAGGAGTCAGGCGGCCACACAGCTGGCTGCTGCTGCTGCCCTGCATCTCTGACATTTGTCAGGACCAGAAAAACAACATGTTAGAGGTTCACCTCACTCAGGCTGGTATGGAAGAAAAGAAAGGCCCTAATGATTGCACTTTTATAGCCATAAGAATTCAAACACTCATTACTCAGTGTTGAAATTTATATTTAGAAACATATGTATTTTTACTCTGACAAACAAAATCTGAACTGATGTGGTTTGAATTTTTTGTAATTTTATTTTTCAGAGTCACAAACTCTGAAAAGTCTTTTAAAGTCTTCAAGTCTTTAAGTTGACCTTGTCTTTTTTGGACTGGAAGAAAATTACCTGACATGGTGAAGTGATCCTCCATAGCTCAGGCCTTTAACTTTCTGAGATCTGAGTCCCTCAGAGTAGTAGAGAACAGAATTTTCATATGAAAATAAATGAATAAATAATCAGGGTAAAAAAAAAAAATTGCATAAAAAAATTAACAAAACAAAAGTAGAAATGATAATAATAATAATAACAACAACAACAACAACAACAACAACAACAATAATAATAATAATAATAATAATAATAATAATGACAGTAGCAACTTGATATTTCGACTTGACTTAAATTATTAGATGTGGAAATGATGCAACTTGCAGAGATTCAAACCACACGAATGTTGATGTATGGTTTTTAAAGTCAAGTATTCAGGAGCTATAAACGCAGAGATATTAACCCTCAGACACGGGTCAAAAATGACCTGGCTACTCTGTTTTTTCCTACATAATGTTATTTTTCTAACATATTTCAGAATGTTATAACTAATTCTTGTAAATGTTTTTTTTAACCTTCTCACTATATCAGGATCAGAATTTTTACTTTTATATAATACTTAATGCTTTCCTATTATACGCTCAACTTTCCACCAGTGAGTCATGGCTGTATACATTTCCCATGAAACTTTTTTGAGGAACCTTTCATTTTTATCATTTATTTCTGTCAGGTATATACAGAATTTATGTGAACCACAGGTCAGATGCCTTTAGCATTTACCATTTAATATCAACATTTTACAATATTGACGTTATTTTACACAGTGATACAGATTGGTATGAAATTACTGGATGTTTAACATCCTGTTAATGAAACATGTTAAACACTATCTGCTATGGCAATCACATCAGCCTACTTTATCATATATCTACTATGTCACATATCTAACATTACTCTTCAGTAGTTGCTTTGGATGTATTGACGTAACTAAGGAACGTTGTAGCTTAGATGTTAGCTGCTACTTAGCTACTAAGTTATGTAACATACTAGTTTAACTATTTGTTGCATTCATAATTTGATGATAGGTATCTATAAAAAACTTTTAGACTGATAATGATACAATGGACAATATGTACAGTAGGTATATATTGGTTTTCCATTTATTTTGGATTTATTCATATGTTGTGTTAATATGGAAGCTGCAGTATACAGCTGAAATGGTCTAAGAGAAACAAGAGGACGAGTCGGCGACGTCAGTGAAGAACCCATGCGGTTACTAAAGTATTTGAAAAAAAAAAAGAAAAATGTATATGAAAAAAGACACTAAAAACTAACTCTAATTGTTTTTGAGGTGGTTTTCGTGTCTTGGAGCCCTTCTGCTTGAAAAATGCTACAGTTTGAAGGAACAATATTTGATAAAGTGAGGATACACAGAAAACTCCCCTGCAAGGCTTTTCCCTGGTCAATCAGTTATTCATCATCTCAACGTGCGCTCTGCCAAAAGATGCATGAATGAATAAACAGTGGCATGTTGACTTTTAGGGTGTCTAACTGGCTTATATTTGCAGTTTCCCTGCCTTGATCAGAAAATGAAACTTCAGTGACAAGAACCTCCGGGTTCATATGGCCCGAGGCGCTTCACTCTCTCCCCTTTTATTTCTTTATTTATTCTCTCATTTTTAACTTGCAGGGGGGAGAAGACAAAACGGTTGCAGGTGGTGATGAAAATAAGAGCCATCCATCATTATTTATTAGGCATGAAAAAGATACACAATAATGTAATTTAATCTCTCAGCAGACAATTATTTCCACATATTGATAACGCAATGCGAAAAGTGCCATGAATCCTAATATGATGTTTGCTTTTATTGGTGTATGATACAACCAGAACAAATAATGTAATTGTATCAGGGAGAAAATGTGATTATTTGCACATGCTAACATTATAATACCAATCTGCTGCAGACAATGGTATCATATTATTTTGCTGTGCTTAACTAGTTACAATTTGCATTAACTTATTATGTCTGGGTGGCAATAAAGACAGCGCTCTCCCTCTGGTCTGTCCTTCCCTTAGTTTCTCATAACAGCTCTGCAAGAATTTTGTGAGGTTTTGAGTCCACCAGCCTGCACGATTTCTGATTTTAAGAGGGAAACTTTTACCTGGAGTTTTAACTGCAAATGATTATAACACACCCCATATGTGTGCTTTATCCTTTATTTATTTTTTGCAGTTCCATTCCAAGCACTGTGTTCATCCAGGCCGGTGTGAGGTTAAAGAAACACAACACAATAGACACAATTACCATGCAAATCACAGAGCCCGAAACAAAAACACCTTTTCCATTAAAAAGTAAAATGCTTTAAATATTTGCATATAGGTGCTCTGATCTGGTTATTCACAATTTCAAGATGATTAACATTAATGAAGGAGCAGCTTGATGCACTGACTGTCAGGCCACATCAGGCCACCTCTGTAACCTCCTCTGTGTTTTGCATGGCGAAGCATTCACGCTGTACTGAACTAATGACCAAGTCAGCCCATGTAAAATTAGACTGTGCATCTACACAAGTGTCTTTCTGACATTATGAGAATGTTTTATTGATGACTCATTATTAGCAGTCCAGCAGTGAGGTGAGTTTGATCCACCCAGAAGATGCAAAGTGTAATAATAATAATGTCCACTTAATTATTAATATCCAAAACCTAATCCATCTCTGCAAAGAATATGTACATATTTTAGAGTCTCATTTGAATTTCTGCAACAAACACACACCTAAAAACCATTAGATGGCCGTGGTAATGACAGGTTTAAATGGGCTGATTTTTAAGAATTAATGTCTTACTGCCACCGAATGGCCCGAGCTGAAAGACAGAGGTCTTCCTGTGTATTCTGTTTGATTCTGAAAGCATGCAGC
Organism: Istiophorus platypterus; assembly: GCA_016859345.1. Taxonomy (NCBI): domain Eukaryota; kingdom Metazoa; phylum Chordata; class Actinopteri; order Istiophoriformes; family Istiophoridae; genus Istiophorus; species Istiophorus platypterus. The sequence goes on from CM029117.1 coordinate 5,864,410, forward strand.
ATCTCACTGCATGTCCCTGTAGAGAGGCGAGCAGAGCACACACTGTGTAAAGGCGTCATTCTGCACCGGAGGCTAGAGGAGTGTTTGCAAGTCATTAGTGGTTTGTAAATGATATTTGTTCCCATGTGACATATCATTTGAAATGGTTTTCTAATAATAACACCCACTGATAATAAAATAAGGGGGCCCTCATGTTGTGATTATGCTTTTCATAAATTTGGTTGGGGAAAAAAAAGGGGGGGACATTTCAGTGTGAATAAGTGCTCAATATGTTGATATGAATTTTACACTCAGATGGGAAGCATTGCACCGATACTCTAAAAGATACCTCTGCTTTAAGCTCAGGTTCAGTCTGACCAGTTAGAGCTCGTGACTTTGCTCGTAATCTGACTCGGCTTTGTTGTGAGGAAAAAGCATCTTTCCTCTGAAGCTCTTTTTACTGTATTCTAAAAGCAAAAAGCCTGAACTGTCACCTCCTCCCTTAATGGCTCCTGACAAATACCCCGTCTTCCTGCAGTGTGTTTCCTGTTTGCCACTGCACACAGCCAAGACAACTTGGCACAGGACGCAGTGTGTCTGGTGAATAGGGAGCCATACTGCTGCTCTAACACCATTTACCTTGTATTTTATGAAATGAACCAGCGGCTCAGAGATCAATAGGCCCCCGTGGTGAATGCGAACAACGCTACTGGGTCCTTATCAGGAGCCCGCTGCCAATCTGTGGCAAGCGAAGCCTGCACCTTCCCTGGATACACCATTGGTCTTTGAAATTAAAGTTGACGCCTGTAATCCAGGGAAATGGTCCCTCTACTCTCGCTTAACACCGGTTTAGTTTCACCCCAGCTGATGATAAAGCATGACAGAAATACAGAGCACTATCTTCTTCCCGGGGTTGATAGGTTTTGCCAGCTTATCAGGAAACAGGCAGCTAACCTTCTTATGCCTGGCCCGTGGACAAAACTGAGGAGTCAATTTACAAAAGAAGCCATGCTGGGTGGCTTGTAAATAAAACCATTCTTTCTCTACAAAAGACATAAAAAGTCAAAAGAAAATAACCAATTTTTATAACCCACCCAAAACTGAGTAAATGTATAACACAGGAGGCTAAGCACTAGTGATAGAGTGTATTCATGTAAATCCGCCCAAGCACAGCTGCAGGAAATTGACAGGGATCTACTGGAGCGCTTTGCCTGTAAAGGGTGGGATTTACATGCCTAACTAGGGCTTAACCACCCTCCCCCGAGTTTACCTGTTACTCTCTGGCCTCTGAGAATGTGTCTGGATGGGCTAAGGTTGCACTGCTTTTTCTTAATGCCTTTCATCCCCCCTCATATCTGTCAGTCTCAGAAATGAACTCATAAACTCCACCGGGGCTACTCACTATCACAAAATTGGTTTGGCGTGACAGCACGTCAGGAGTTTTGTTTGTTTCCTGCTCCCAAGGCCTCAGAACTTTTTCCACAGCAGACATCAGATCAGCTAAAATTAAAACGCCCGTGTACAGCAGGATGTGACCGACGCCGAATGAGGCTGTGAGGTGTTATGAGTGCTGCTGCAGGACTGCTTTATGGGTAATTGAGATCACATTAATGCAAGTGTTCCTCCTGAGGAGAAAGTGCAAGTCTTTTCCTTTTGGACAGGATGTGGCTTTGGGCAGTTAGGGGATGGTGGGCGTCGCTCCTGGGCTCCACAGCCTTCAGCTGAATCTTAGCCCCTGCAGGCAGACTCTGCAGACCGCTCATGGCAGTTTAGACTAAGCAGAAAAACTGTTTGGCTTTCTTTCTTTCCTTTTTTTTTTCACAAAACTTACATCTGTACACGTAGTGCACGAAGCAGCGGGCTCATGCCAAAGCAGTCTCAACAAAAACATCGAAATGTTGCCTCGTTTGTTTTTTTCCTCTGAACCTAAGATCCCTCTAGATGATTAAAAACACAAATAGCTAGCACCAATTCTATTAATGCCGTCGTCCTATCACACAGGAACCGAGCGCAGATGCAAAGCATTCCTTTTTGCCTTGTGTGTTTTGTATTTTCCCCCCTCTAAACAATGATTTTCAGAACTGGAGCCGCCGCCAATAAAATTAATGGGAGACTTGCTGAGTCCATACAGGAAGTGGGCTTTTTAAATAAACACATTGTTTCCAAACTAATCCACACCCCTATTGTTTACAGACTGGGCTGGGTGCAGACCAGGCCGGTCCACCCCGATTAACCCCCCCCCCCCCCCCCAATCAAGGCCACTCCATTTCTAAACAGAGGAGGAAAATGATAAAACTGTCAAGCAGGAGTTCACTTTGAAGTTATTTCAGGTCAGCATCTGTGTTCAAGTTTGTTCTGGAAATTACATAATATTCAGAGTGTCCTATGACCAGAATAGTCAGTGATGAACAATGACACCTACCTGACTTTTGCTCTACATTTGAACTGAGATTCAAATCCTCCTCTCTTTCTGGGTAGAGGAAACATAAACTGCCATGATGTAACTGGACAGTTCTGAGTTTTTTAAAAGACGATAAAAACATCTTTATAAATGTTTGTGGAAAGCCCGAAGCTTCTTGGTGAGCATTTACTACCGTGGCAGTGTTTGGGATGTGGCTGAAAAACATCACACTGTGAAGCCTTTGAACATTGATACGGTGTTCTTTTTCTTTAATCTTTCAAGTCCACATGGTTTTACTTATGAATGACTAGTGATTTAAGCTATCTGTCCCTTTACAAAATTCAACCTACCTAGTGCTATCTAGCATTCGCTGTCCCTCTTTCATGGGTCGGGGGGACAGCGAATGACCAGGACGTCAACAGCTAACAATGTCAGTTGAATCCTTGAAAACGTCATTGTGATTTTGAATGAGGTTTTCTGAAACAGAGCCCAGAAGTTACAGTTACAGTTAAAATCCTAAATCAGAAAGCATCCCATTATCAGAACATCTGGTTTTCAATGACCAACTACAGTAAATATGAACTTCATAGAACACACTCTCCTCTATTAGCATGCAGGGGCCCTTATGTAATGAATATATTTTGCACGATCAAATTATCATCCCTGAATTTGAAATATCTGTGGGTATTCAGAACCACTCTGTCAACCACTCTCACTTATCGCCTCCTGCATCGATTTTTGTTTCAAATACTACCAGTCACTTATCCTTCCATTTACATAATGTCCGATGAGAAAAATTTGTCAGACAGATTGTAATTCGTATCTCCACTCTGCGTGCTCGCACGCCCTAATACTTCAGTTAGCTACCTCACATTTACATTTCAATCAGTGATTATAGCCTCTCCTCCTCTCAACCCGCTGAAAGTAAATACGGGACTCCACTATCTCAGACTGAAATGCATTTGGTCAGACCTGGAGGGATAGGCATGAATATTCTGCTTGGTACATATTTACCATGTGCTGCTAAGTGTCACATGCTGAAAATGCATCCTTTAGTAGCTCACTGCTCTGTGTATAGCACAGCGTGGCTCTACCACTGCCAGGAGCCTCACGCGTGCTAAAAATGTCTCATTTTGGCTTAAAGTGGCCACCAAATGGCATGTGATATGTTTTCTGAGGCTGCTGTTCAGTGTCCAACGCACTCACTCTGTCTATACTGATAATGTTGTTTTGTTTGTTTAAACCTGCTGCCTTATTTTTTTTTTTTTTTCACACTCTGGGTTTATCTGCGGTGTGTCTCTATAATATTAATGGGCACACAACGAAAAACGACAACACAGAAGCCACTTCCTGCAAGTTTTAATACAGCTGCGCACATTAAACACATCATCATGGAAAAGGTCAAGCAAGTGGAAAATTTGTCTCTTGTTAGTTTACTGTTGACCACAACTGTGAAATGAACATTTGAAATGTTTGTTCTTTGGTGTTTTTGCATAGATGGCCTTTAACATAATAAAGGAACGAACTGCTGTGTGTTTTATAAAGCTGACACCCACACAGGCAGCCGGTGATGACAAATGTTGGGCTCCCTGTAGTCAGACACGAAGCCTTGCACAAAAAAGCAGGTTATATCTTCGCTGTGTTGGAAGCCACCATAGGAAAGTCTGCTGCATTTGGAAAAGCTCACTTCCATGTCCTCCACCGCTGGACGCCTGCTGTCTGTTGACTTCTCTGTCAGTGGTAACCCAATATCCAACTTCATAGGGAAAAGTCTCTCAGTTGATGAGTCATCGTGAAGCTTACAATCATTACTTTTTAATTGCTCTTTGAGTGGAATTTTCTTTGTGTCGGTCCTGGCACACGAAGGTGAACCGGGAAACTCTAAAGCTCAGAGGGGAATTGTTTGCATGTTTTCTTGTTTGCTTGTTTTGGAACGACTTTGCAACTCATCTATCATGAAGCAAGGAGAAAAAAAGGACAAATCATAATAATCACACTCTGCCACAAACTGCTCTCCCCGGCCCTCTGTTTTCCAAGTCTGGTTACACACATGTTGGCTCCACAGAATATTCAATAGACATTTATAGGAAATAAATTAAGAGATGAATGCAAACCATATGGCATTTGGAGGTTTATTTGTAAAGCCCCTGCATCAAAGCTTTTTCCAGATCACACCATATTAGCTATGTTTTTCCAGTCCAGCAAAATCAGGAAGGTAACCACAGACTTCCCTGATGGGAAACACATGAGCAGCGGTCCACCGAGTCAAGGAGCCTCATACATGGACAAGGCATCGTCAGGGAGCATCAGTAAAAACAATTATTCCCTGCATGTCTGGATGTCATATGTCACCCTGGGTTGACTTTAATAGGAGAAGAGCACGATGGAGCTGCTTTGAGAAACCTTTTTAGCCTCACAGTGACCCCCAACCCCCCAACGCTACCCCACCCCCACCCCCACCCACTCCCCCGCTACATTCACACTTCTTTACATGTGAGACGGCCTGGATGCCTGTGCGAGGCGTGGGCTTGAAGACAGACGGGGAAGCAAGCCAAGAGGAAACAGCAGTGCCCAGGGTATACACTTCCACCCCTGTGTGAGCACAAGACTGCCCCCCACTGCCCCCACCCAGTCTCTCTCCCTCCCAAGCATTTCATATAGGCCAGACAAGTTTATGGTTTCGTGCATTTGAGTGTGACAGCAGCAGCCCTCCTGCGTGTGATGGGCCCAACAGCAGCGGTCTGCCGACACCCGGGGTGGTTTCCCTTCTTCGCTGTTGATCTTGGGCTAGTGCTGCACACATGCAGATGGCCTGCCAATGTCAGACGTGGAGTGCCACACCGCCGAGAGTCCACAACTTTAACCAGGAAGGTATTATTTTTGCTGTGGAGACGCACACTTTCTACAAGATGCCAAGAGCAAGCTTGGGCTGCGGTTGCTTTTCCAGCGCTTCAAAGTCTAGAATCTGCATAAGACGTAGGCTGTGGAAGCTTTAGTTCTCGTGCCATTTCACAATGTGGACAACATGGGCTCAACTCTCTCTCAATCTCTTTCTCTGCATTACACACACAGATATATGCACTATATGCTCAGAGTGATGAGACCCTGCTGTGCACCACTGGGCAGTTTACCTCAGGACCAACAGAAAAGCGCTTTCAGGGAAAGAAAAGCTGGAGATTCCTGCTGAGGGAAAATGCATCAAAGTGTCTGACTTAAGGCTATAATTAGCTGCTGTGGTGCTTGAAATGTAGAAGAATGAAGTCTTTGGAGAAACTGAATTCTTTATTTATTTATGTTTGTTGTTTTAATTTTCCCAGAGCACATTTTTCAAAAGCATTGAGTGATCTCTGGCATACTTAATTTGCTGTTTGTCTGTGGTATTGTGCACAATGGAGGTTCATAAGATGGTAAAAAAAAAAAAAAAAGCAGGAGAGATGCTATGTTACAATAAATGATTTTGTTCTGTATTTATAGGAATGAAACTGTACTTTTTTTCTCCCCTCAGTCCTGTCTTTCAGGTTGCAGAGGAGGCATCCTTTTGGAAGACCAGAGCAGAGCAGAGCAGCGGTTATGGATAAATACAGTCAGTCCATTCTCTAATGATGTATGAAATCCTAAAGTAATAGAAATGTATGAGCTGCCCTCCCTCTGTCTCCTGTCTAGTGATCCAGCCAGACCAGTGCCCCTGCCGCTGGCGTACAGCACGCCACTGATGAAAACCATGGCCTTCAGAAGAACTTGGGCATTGTCTTCCCTTGAGAGAAGAGGAAAACTCTAATCTTTCTGCCACTGACACATCTGCTGACGGCTCACTGCTCCACCAGCTTTTCTTGTGTAAAACGATTTATAGATATTTAAAATTTACTAATGTTTTCATGCACTGTGTGTGGGGAGGTTTTATATAAGGCTTATTCGACAACCTGTTCGAAAAAAAGTCCCGGTTGTAAAATAACCTTCGGTGCCTCGGATTCCATAAAAAGGAAAACATTACTAACAGCATGATCATTTTTTATGTATGAATGATATTTGCACATGTCAAACTGTTTCACAGCTCTGGTTTAATGTGGAACTGCGCTTTAACTAAACACTGCTGTCAGAGTGCCTGGGGACCGCCGATCGGCTCACATGGAAGCGTTTCACTGCGAGCAATCACGGCCCAGTTTATTCTGGCTACTCTATATGTTGCACCTTTTGCAGCACCTCATCAACACAATGAGAAACAGAGAGAGTCATTTGTGTTTGTTGGCAGCTGAGGAGCTGTCAGGCTCAGAGTGGAAGCACGACCATCAGCGACGCTAGTGGGGGAACGTGCAGCGTCCCCATCGAATTGCTATCTGTGGCTTTATCAAATCTTCACACTGGCATGTTTCTCAGTACAGAATCAAATAACCTTGGGCTGCACTTTTTCTTCCAGCACATGAAGTCAGTGTGGACTCCATGAAAGCTAAAGAAAAACCACCTCACCACATCTGAAAAGCTAAAGATAACCATAACTCTTATAGACTTAATTTGAAACAGGTATACACACATTGTCCACCAGGAAGACGTGTTTATAAATTGTTTCACTCTGTAATTCCAAGTGACTGGATCCATAAGGAGTGTAAATTTGTTTCTGTTTTTCCATCTAGAATGGCAGAAGGTAGCAGCAACTGTTTGCCTAGAGAGGCCTGCCAAGTCAAATGATATTCTTGGGTTTAGACCAACTTTTCTTAAATATGGACAACAGATTCTTGGTTTTATTACATTTATATCGTGCCACGGTGGAAGGAAAGGTATGTAGAGAATGGTGATGATAAGATGTTTTACATTTATTAACACTGAAAAATCAACAAAAACAGTCCAGATGACTAGAATATAATCCAGACTTTATGTATTTTATCACAGTTTCAAATTCACAGTGCTCCACATGAGAATTACTTTTATCAAGAAGACTTGCCCAAAATTTAATGCATTTTTTTTTTTTTTAAATAATTTTTAACACCCAAATAATAGCTTTTTTCAGCAATGTGGCAATGTCCTGAATACTGATTCAGTACTTATGTGAGCTTTTGTGAACTGCTGAAAAGATCCTGCTATCACCTCTTGTAAAGCAATGAAACCAAGTTTTCAAAAAACAAGTCTCCTGGCAAATTCCAAATCAAATGCAAACACTGAGGTGGATGAGAGTTTGTGTTGTGATGTGCCTGTAAATGTGTTTCCCCTCATTATTTATTTTGTTTGCACCTACAGTTTATTGACTGACATAAGCCACTACTGCAGCTGATAATACAAAAGTGACGGCTTTTGTTTTTAACCTGATGGTATTATCCATATTCTGTCATTCCAATGTGTGAAAAAATATAATATTCGGCCTTTTGAGAAATGTCCAAAAAAAAACCTTGGTGTATGGCTGGACCACATAGGGTCAATGTACAAAATTGAAGACATAAGTGAAAACTGTTGTAGACCCACTGTTAAAAAAATACTTTCAATGGAAAGTAGGCAAAGCCTGCTGGAAGAGTCGCCGAATTGTCCCTGGATGAAGTTATATTCTAATTAGCATATTACTGATGTCTTCGCATCCTATTTGCATTCTTCCTAGTATTAGCCAGTTTCAGCTCTTTATCTGTTTTCTTCACTCCTATTGTGTGTGTTCACATAGACATTATTTAATACAGGTGAATTTCCAATAAAACTGTTCTCATTAAATGTTTTCTGTTTCTGTTGTCAAACAACAGAACAAGAATGAAATAGTGACTGAAACATGGCCCATTAAGACTACGAGCTAACCAGCTGTCACTTCCAAGTTGCTTCTCTTCGCTGCTAAAAACCTGATCAATTGAATTGAATGAATTATCATTAGAGAGAAAGTTAGAAACTCTAAACATCTGTGTCAGCTGCCGTGCTGTTGATTGAATGAGAAGCATAGGGAGGTGTACTTGTGGTGGGAAAGCCTGACCTGGCACTTGCAGGGCAATATGGCAACTAGCTTTTAAAGAAAGTAGCTAAGGTTTGGTGCTAGATGATAAACTAGGTAAATCTGGCAACAAAGGCACTAATTTGGCAACCCTACCTGTAAATGCCCCCTGAAGAATAAAGAAACAGAAAGAGCAAAGGCCAATGGGCAAGAGCCAACTCTCAGATCGCCAACCAGTGGTGTCACTCAGTTGGTCAATCCTCTTTTCATTATTCTTCGTGTCCATGTTGGTCAACTTCTGTTTGGCGGATAGGGTCATTTATCTTTGGCTATGTATGAAGAAGACATAGTCATTCTTAATCTCACCTACTAAACTTGGCTCAGTCAATTTCTTCTCAAACTGGGGAAACAGCACCAACAACCCAATGCCAAAGTTATTTAAATTTCTGAACGAATTGGTGATTTAGGTGGTGACTCAGAAAATGATAAGACTCAGACTATCATTGAGTTCAACTTCATTCCACGTGCCTGTTAGCCTAAATCTTTTTGAGAGGGAGATAATTTTTACATTTTGTTGGGTTTGTTTTGCCCTTACTAGTCAGTAGGGAGTGACATTTTATTCAGTTTGGTTGTTTTCAGATGTGCTTAAAAAAAATTATTTTGGAGGGTGCTAAGTACAACCCACGCATATCAGTTAAGATTTAACATAAGTACTGTATATTGGTCAGCAAGTGAAATATATATAATAACTGGTAAATTCTACCTACACTACCCTTTTGTTAACAGTAACAATTACAATATAACAAAATATCATAAAATATACCCCAAGATATTAGCCCTGCACTGCAACGAGCACATGCTTCAGTGTCCAGGGCTCAATGCCAGAGTAAATCAGTTCCACTGGACTGGGCCGTGTGGAGCTGCTGGTAAGATTCCTGTTCAACATGTCGCTCTGTATTATACCATGAAAGCAAATGTTAACTTACTAAATGGCCAGATCTACCACAGATTTGTAGTTAGCATGCCTCTGTGTTAGACCAGGAATTTAAGTTTGTAGTCTTCTCTAGGCACTGGCAGCCTGTCACTGATAATTAGAAAGTTAATTAACACGTGCAGAGTTAACGCCACGGCTAAACATGGCGGCAAGGTGAGCTACTTAACTTTAATTCAAAATCATTGTGAAGAAAGCTTGGAACAATGTGCAGGTTGACGGCAAGAACGCTGGTTACTTCAAACTAGCTATATATGGCAGTATATGATGGGGGAATCGTCTCGGTGTGTTGCTCTCACTGCTGAACCTACATACTTAAGACTAGCTAGCCAGCCAACTATCTTGTCAGCACTAAAGCCTGGTATTGTTAGGTTACAATTTATAGTCGGTCGATTTGGCTCTTAATAGCAGACTGCAGGCCTCAAAATTAGGACCTGTCACTCAACAATTGTGAGTAAAAATCTATGTTAATAAATGAAATTAATTAGGTCAGCAGCTATTAGCAGGTTGGACCTGAGACCTTGATGCAATGTTTTGAAATGTACCTTATTGTTTATGGTGAATCCTTTTGTCTCTATTTTCTCTATAGAGAATAAGTACCAAGGAAAACTGAGTTGAAAATATGCACAGTGGGAAGCTCCTGTGTACGAGTCCAATTTTATTATTTTGTCAGGTGAATTGTCTATGAATGGAGAGGGGCCTTTTGTTCCTCTTTTGTTTATGTTTTCGACATTTGTTTTACTTAAAAGTTATTTACATCATCAATATCATCAATATGACAGTCATTTTTCAAGTGAAGTTAACCTTCTGTGAATGACTAGTGTTTAATTAGCTATCTACTCAAAAAGACTGAGTGCAAATTGTTATTTCATGTTTATTGTGAATATTCTATGGTTTTGTTTTAACAATGTATAACATAGTATTGTGTAAGACTATTTGTTCGAATGATTTGAAATGAATTACATGTAAGCACTTATTCATTCAAACTTGATTTTTTTGAAAAACTGACAACTCCACTTCAGGGACTATCTACAATGATTAGATGTCCTTGGCCATAAACAGAGCATAGAGCATAAATTCCTAAATCAAGTGGTATTCTTCTGTTTCAGCCTAGATAAAACATCTCCTTGTGTATGATGACTGCCAATTTACCTCAGTGTCCTTATGTAGTTATTGTCCAACAAATGTTGCTCTAAATTATCTCCTTGCTTTTATTTCCCCCATTTGAATTTGCTGTCGCTTGAACCTACAATTTATTTTTTTCCCAATGAATAATGTGACACTGAGTGTCCCTTGAGCTTCACTCGATATTGTCTTTCTTATTTGTTCTTTCATTTGACTCCACTTGAGCATCATTAAAAAAAAACAAGTAGAGAGAGAGTTGTTCCTCATCCTTACTTTAAACCCTCTTACATTAATCATCAATTCATCAGATCTCTTGTCTTTGTGTTCACCCACTTCAGTAACTCTTACAACAGATGAGAGTCACCTCCAAATAGTGTCTTCATCATACAATTGCCGAGCACAGAAATCCCCACGATTCCTTCTTTCTTTATCCAATGTCAACAGCTGACAGTCTTTCGAAGTCAAATGTAGTGTCAGTTTCAATAATTAAAGCTGTTTGTATTTCAAATAGAATATTTCATTTACAAAAGAAAAGTCATATCTGGAGCAATACCATTGGATGGACAGCTTTGCATCAATGATAGAGAAGAATAACCACACTGAGCCCATCCCCCCACCTGTGAAAGTGATTACATTTCATGATTAAAAGGAAAAATAATTGAATACCCCTGAAAAACTCAAGTTAATATTGACATTTTTACCGCTGTGGATTTTAGTTGCAAACAACATAGACTATTCTGTTATTGTTGTATTCGTTAGATCAAAGGGGGCTTTAATAAGGCCATTATAAATACATCTGAAAATTCACTCTGATATTCAGCAAACAAATCAATACAGGATGTGCACCGTTCATTGGTCTTTTATTGTGGCACTGTAGGCTGTTGCTGAGGTACCACATCATAATGAACAAAAACCGTGCAGGGCTTCGGTGCCCCCGCTGTGTTCAAAGTCAGCCATATCCAGTGTACTTTATAATTGAAAAAAAGGTAATCTTTCCATTCCTTTGAGCTGAAGCTTACATTCTTATGTTGCTGTCTATAAGAAACATGCAATGACCAGGTGGGGGTAGGAGTCCATTAAAGAATAAGGTGAGCTATGGTCACCACAACAGTCAATTGCTTTGCTGTTGAGTCTTGAGATAATAATGTCCAGTACTCACCAAGAGCGTAGGTGCTCCTCACTGACTGACTGACATCTCAGGCTAACAAAACCAGCATGATGTACTGTCTGATGTACTTGTCTCCTGACCTTCTGGTGAATTTCTTTAGGATGTGCAATAAACCATATATTTCCTCATAATTTATTTAACAGCAGTGGCAAAGTGAATCCCTAAATCTATACCGCTGTTACGCTCCTCGTTTGGAGCACAGTGATGGTTGATTAGGCCTAAACACCCCTGTCCTTCACCACCAGCCTACTTTATTCCTTTGCAATATTGATGAGCTGCAGGCCCCTCAGTGGAGGAGCATGGCCTAAAAGCCCCCTCCTGGACCCCAGGCCCGCTGGGTGGGGAGGGTGACTTCAGTGGAACCCACTGGCAACTGTGGGCTAAAGATGGCAGAAAGAGCAGGTATGATCAGAGTGAAATAAGAGTGCAGCATCAGTTTGAATGGATTATACCAGTTTATGGCCATGAAACTAGATGCCCAAGATGATTTGAAATTAAAAAACTTAAAAATCAGCCGAGTGGAGTTGGGTGATAATAATATAATATTTACAGCAAGGCAATTTAATTTTGTCATCTGTCGGAGATTTTGCTGTTTTTTTCCCAAGGTAGCTCTGACTTTGCATAATATTTCTACGCTAAATTTCTTTGGGCAATGTTGCAAATTAGCAGTGAACAGAATTTAACAAGATTTTCCATCAATATCATGCAGTATCCTTATTTTTCAGATAACTAGTTCAAAGGATTAAGAGCTAATCCACAGACAGTCCAGAAAATGTACAAAATCACTATATGCTGTATATATATTGAAAAGTTGGCACAGATTATGACTTTTATCCATATCAACCACTTCTCTTGTCAGGTTTTCAATATTTAACATTTTCTAAATGAGTTGTCACATTTACCACAGCCAAATTAATACAAACAAAAGAAACTAGATTTCTCAGAATTTTCTATGTTACCCTGTCTCATACAATCAGTATTAAGATGTCGACTTAGCTGTCTGATGATTTCCAAACCTCTCATCATTATTCTTTTCCAGTGTGTCTCATCAGTTGCCGTAACATCTGCTTGGATGATGAAGTCATCCTGTCAGAAAATTTGGAGATTTTTAGCAACCTGGGGGAGTTTACAGTTCAAAACTAAAACTTTACTTAGACAGATTTCAATAGTCCTACTAAATAATTATTTTACTAATAATAATTAACAACATGTAAGTTTGACTACTTATGCACAACAAAATAAACAAGCATAAGATTCAGCACTAAAATTCTACTCAATGTATAAAACAGTAACAATTCATTTTATGAGTTTGTAATTTCTCAATAGTGTCCTTGGAAGTTTCCTGGAACGAACGTGGTAATGTGGTAAAAATTAGTGGGAAAATACACATAAAGTTCTGAGACAGATGTTTGAGGGCTTTGAGTTTAAAAGTTGAATTCTAGAGAAATATCCTTAATAGAAATGACAGAAAATATAATTGTGCAACTAACTGAACAAAAAGGGAAAGTCCAAATACTAATAATATAAAAAAAAGAATAGGGACTTTCTTTTTCATGTCTGAGATGTTGGTGGGGGACAACTCATGACCTCATTATTTCTGCGATCCTGGATGTCAATGTCTAACTGAAAGATTGCAGATTTCAAATAGCTTATGTTGAAATGGATGTGACTGTCATTTACTGTCCATAACACCAAACTATAGTGCCAACAAACCGGAGGCCTCGATCCACAATCAATCTTCAGTCGAAATAACTGTTGCTTTGGAGCCGTCGTGTCATAATTAGGGTAATCTTTATGCTGCTGTATATCTGAGCCAATACAGAGGGAAAGCTGCATCTGTCTTCCTCTGTTTGTTACTATTACTAACCATCACAGGTAATTTGTACATACAGCATGGTAAAAAAAGAGTAGAGAACCTGAACATCACTTGATGGACAAATTACCTAAGAATTTGTTTTTTCTCTCTTGCCATTCCTGTACTGTGGCTACTGCTAAATATATTAGTTTCCCTAAATGGAGCGATTGGTTGCAATAAGTCCAGGCCAAACCACTGAGTGAAACAATAAATAGAAGTAGGCTAAATAAGGTAGGATGGGCAAAAGTGTCTAACATTTTGGAATTGTTGGATATCCACACCACATTTTGATTTTGTCAGCTGGGAGCTTTATTAGGTAACAGCAGATTTCTGTCGGCCATTTAGCGATGAAACATAACAATAACGCAACAGTGTTAAAAAGCTATCAAAACAGTGCAACATGATCTTGTTTACAAGCTACAAGAGTTATTGATTTAGTTTGGTTCTTTTATGTTCACAGAAACATGATCACACTGTTAGTATTCCTCATACAGTCTATTTTAACAATGTCTCACACAAACAGAACCAGTGCACAGTGTGTTTCTGTAGCTGCGTCATTACACCCCACAACCAGAGAAGGGCTCAGCTTCCTCTCTCACCTACAGCGCATGACCGCACCACTCCTCACCTCACTATTGTGCACTGCAGTGTATAATAAACCTTGTTTGAAGTACATTAACCTGGCTCACAACAATGGTAATGTGCACCCTGAGGGGGATGCCGGCATTATTGACTTCCTGTTCCTGGAATGTTTTTCTCCTGACTGTTGACTGAACTTGTTTTAAGTTTACAGGCATGTGTGGAAAGTGAATATATTAAAGACATATCCTTAGCTTTAAATGTATGAATGGGAATTAGCTGTTGATTACAGTGAGGGCTGGGGTACATCTGGACCTTAGATAAGACCCAAGATAACAACATTCCTCCATCTCCAAAACTTGTTGTTCTGGAGTTTGGGGTCACAATTGGATTTTAAAACATTTAAACATTAACTCTATTCTAATTTTCTAATTTCACACTATTTCAAAATCAGGAAAAAAAGGTTAATGTTATTGTTTTCATGACAAAAATGAAATGATAGCGTGACTTGATCAACATCCTTGCCTTCAGCATTTGAGATGTAAAAAAAAATAAACATTGGTGGAGGCTAATAATTGATTTACTGATTGAATGACTGATTAAATAATTGATTTTTGTTTCAAACTTGTTACAAAATAATGTATAGATCAACTGAGCATTCATGTTGTTCATTCACATTGTTTTTATAGTGGTGACCTTTTCACGCATTTGCCCAACCCCACCCACAGCATGAGTTATATGAGATCAATGACACAGCTTTGATAAAAACATAAGAAGTTTACAGGGACCAATAGCATCAAGCTTTAAATTGATTTGTATTGCCCAAGAGGGAGCAGGGTTAAAAGCTGAGGATAACTCACTGTGGCTGTTAGCTAAGAGATTTTTTGTACCACTAGTTCAAACAGAAGCAGAACAAGAAAGTCAGTTGACGGTACTAGTTGAACAGAATGTACATTAAGGAATGTAGTGACTTTGTAGTGACTTTCAGCTCATTGTTTCTCTGTCTAGCATACAGCTTAACTGTTTAAGTTCACACTCGCTCTGCTCATAATGTCATCTTCTGCAGCAGCAGCAGCAGCAGCAGCAGCAGCAGCAGCTGTTTTTAGTGGAAAACCCAACAAAAAAAAATGTACAAGACCTGCTCAGCAGCAAACAGTGGACAGACACCGTTAGTGATTAGCTGGTGAGCCCAGTGGATCATTTCACAGCTAAAGAACCAGATATTTCCCTCAGGAGTTGGTGGAGACCAAGTAATGAGCTAAAGGGAGAGTGAATACTGGTTTTACTTATACTGGGTGGCCAGAAATCATCATACAACAACTACAAGTTCATAGTTATCAATAGTCACATTATTTAAAAGATGAATTCACCCAAAAACATGGTGTTATGTTATTAGTAATATAGATTTTTGACTTGGTTTGTCTGTTTGGGTTCTTGCTTCTGACCGTCCACAACTATTCATTACATTCCCAACCACGCAGACACAAACTTTAGCCTCTACAATGTTACCAACATTACATTACATTACAACTGCCTGTTATTGTCATCAACTTGTGTTGTCAGCAATTTTCTCTGGCTTCTGGATGTCATTTTAATAAAAACCAAAACCAGGATCTTATTTTCCAGATGACTGCAAATTATTTCCATAAATTCTACATGATGTGATATTATTCATGACAATTTCTCCAAATACTTCATTCTTTAAGTGAACCCAAACCTGTATTGTGTTAGTCAGTTTTATTTCCTTTGATGAATGTGTTTTCAGGATTTCTATAATGAGATTCAAGTTACCTAAAGGAAAAAGCATTTATTTATCATGTAAAGTCACAGTATCAAACTAATATTGTTATGTTGCTATGCTAATGTTGCATATTATAGCATATTAGGTAACCACAAAATACTCATGAACCTTACAGCAATAAGGGGAAAATTTGTGCAAAACTTTGAAGCAGAACCCGACCACAGTGCTGTGGAAAGTAAACTTTTGCATTAATTCATGCTTTCAGAGCAAACAGATGAAGTGACAAGCTTCTGGGCAGGTTACATCCACAGAGCTGTTTATCAAAATAAGCAGCCAGTCCAGAGTGGTCAGTCTATTGATTTTCCTGCCAAATATAATCTGTTTCACCATCATAAATCTGTGTCTGACATCTGCACAAAGCCCCATTTTAGCCAAACACTGCCAAGTAAGACTGTTTATTCACCGATGGCCTGATAGTCTCCATGACAACGCTCACTACAATTAGACAAATGTAATCCCGCCTTCAAACATGCACGCAGTTAATTATTTCAGCACAAAGTGTGAGGCAAAATGCGAAGAGGGGAGATACAAAGGCAGCTGTGGAATCCTGGTCTGCTGCTGTCACTCCGCCTCATGCAGTGGTGTGTGTGTGTGTGTGTGTGTGTGTGCGTGCGCATGCACTCTGAACAGAGCACAGCTAGCCTTTAATGAGGACTGAACCAAAACTACATAATAAGAAATAGAGGATAAGATGAGAAATAAACACGAAAGTGAACCGAGAAGTTTTGTTGTCAGTATGCATCTACACTGAACGCACAAAATATAAAAAGGGTCATAGCATGCAAATCACACACACAAAACAGACTTTAATTACTTCTATAATCACTAATTACATATTTTGAGATTTCTGTTTACATACCTTACAGTGAGGGTGGACGGAATTCCATATGTGGTGCTCCACAATATTTCTTTACAGACTATCTCTCTCCCTCTCTCTCTCTTTCTCTCTCTGTATATATATAAATATATATATATATGGATAATACATTGGATAATACACTGTGGATTTCTAGGTGGAAAGTGAATGAAACTCTTTATACAGAGGTCTGAGGACTATACTAAGGAAACAGTACAATTTTCTTGAAAGACAGACTGCTATTGAAAACTTTGATTGTAATTTTTTAAAGCCAAAATGCTTTTTACCTCCATTGCAAAGAGACAAAGTGAACATTCTGGCAATTTAGAGTTGAAAGAAACAAAAAAAAAACCCAGTCAGAACTGACTTTTACAGCGGACTTAGTACTATAAAAAAAAATGTGTCGAGCTCCAACAACACCGGATTCTACACTTCACACAATGCAATATGAAAGCATCTTTCATTAGTCCCCTATGCCGGGTGTCCACAAGGCTGGCAAGCGTGAAAAACGTCCTGAAATGGTTCTTTGTTTTAGCAGAATTTGATCCATTCAGTCCAATAAGATTTGAAAATGTATTCTGTTGGTTAGGTTGTGTTTTTTCAGTTGTTAATGTTATTCGACACAATGCAGCGCCGCATGCTTTCTCTCCTCCTCAACCTGCTCTCTTCAAATGTTGACTCAGACAGCACCCTTATTCCCGGGAAGCCCTCAACAAGCACCATTTGCTCCTGCTCATACAATGTTAACAGAAGAAACTCATTTGCAATGTATTGTTAAAATTTTTATTAATAGCAATTTATGTCACTCAGGCAGGGCCTCTGCTGAAAAAGAAAACATTTGGGCCTTGTACAAATCTATCACTCAAGTTGTCAAAAAAATTTGTTCTCATGCAATATAAATAGGCCCTGAGTCTGTGGGTAGCGAGATGGGATCTGTTTCTGTGAGGGCGACGGGCTGGCTGTTTAGAGACTCCCAGTAAAACAGGTCATGCTGTTCACATCATGAAGCCTCAATCACAAACAAATGTTTTATTTAAAGAGCGAAAGCGTTGTTTACTCCAGTCCGCTTACTCTCCTTCCCTTCTCTTCCTCTCCCGCCCGGGCGTGCTCTGTGTGTTCAGCACATTTGAATGCTGGAAGCGTACTAAGAGGAAACAAAAACACTCCTGACAGGAAGCTCTACCCCGTCATGTAAAGGAACAAATAGGTAGGCATGTAGCTAAGTGAACAAATTGCGCCGACACAGTTTAATAAATGAAGCATTCAGGGAGAACAAATGTGTTAACTGTTGCAGAACTCGCGATTGCTGTAAATAACTTCAGCAATGCTTGTTTGCTGAGTGGACGGGAGGGTAAATCTGAGTAAAGTACACAAGAAGTGTCGGCTTTTGTTGTATTTGTCACTGACAAATATGAGATGTTAATGTGCTGCTCCTGTCTGCCATATTGTCAGAATCTGTCAAGTTATTGTGAGTTTACTGGGGGATCTGTCCCGGGTCACGGTCCCTGCTGTTGCCCTAATGACTGCAGCTGTGACCAAAAGCCAATCCTATTGACAAATCTGTACAGGAGGTATGTCCACTATCAGCATTTATCTATAGCTATAGTTCCATAATTCATCAAGGTTGTTGCCTCCGTAAAGGGTAATTCCCCCGGCTCTTCTAAAATTTGCATTTATCAACCAGTCTTTTGCAACAACAACTCAATGCTACTTGGATTATTTACATGATTTTTATTTTTTTTTAACTGATATGTTTCATTTGTTTTCTACTTTGGGCAACCAAAGCATATTAAAGGAATGTTGTATTTTTTTGGAGAAATGCGCCTATTTTTTTCCTTGCCAATAGTTAGATGAGAAAATCAATACCACCTTTATATCTATCCTTTCAACATTAAGCTACAGCCAGCAGCTGGTCATCTTAACTGGGGCTGAAGTCTTGTCATCACCACAAGGTTGCCAGACAACCAGTTGAGTCCCCAGTAACTCACCTAACCTACAATAAAACCAAAATTTTTCATTTTTACTCTTTGGTTTTTGCACAGATTGAATAATTGAGATATAACGTATTAATCGGTGAGCAAAAGTGTTGGTATCTGCATTATTTTAACTTCAGACAGATCCACAGTGGGCATTTCTCTCTGATTACAATCCTTATGCTAAACTAAGCTAACTAACATATGAGAGTTCTGTCAATAGTCTCATTTAACTCTTGGCAAGAGGGTGAATAAACATATTTGTTAACATGTCCATCTATGCCTTTAACCTTTCATAAGGTTATGCTTATAAAACTCAAAGGACTTGGTTAGGAGGGGTAATAAAAGATCAACCTCTTGATCAAATGCTGAGAAAGTCAACAACAACACAACAAATTAATTTTTTTTAACCAACCAACGTTGGAAAAATGAAGACATCAACTGTCCATTGGAAACATCCATCTGAGTTCACAGAGCAATGTTCTGGTTCGACTTTGACTGATTACGTTTATTTTAGCTGTGTGCGCACAAGTTTTTGCTTGACTGGCTAAACTCTATGTGGCTACTTCTGTTTCTTGTCCTGTTGATCAATTTTCATTGTCACTGTGTTTCCAGACCTTGACAATTACTAGTGAGTATAATGTTATCATGGCTGACAGAAATTATGGCCAACTTTAAGAAAACAAGAACTAAACTGTAACTAGAGATCATCTTGTAATGGCAACACGTCGGCAGTGATCCCTGTCAACAAGCTGACGTTCCGATCTATGAGAACTCAGTAGTTAATACTACATTATTACATGAGTACTCAGTACTCATCGGTCAAACAACACCCATCTTTGAACTCTGCCATTATTTTGATCTCAACTACACACCTGCACAGTTGTGACACTATTGTGGTGATAAAATCTGTCCACAGACAGATGGTGCTTGAAGCTGCAGTAGTTCCCCACTATAATAGGTGTCTCCAGGACCGAAATTTGCCAACACACACACTCATACGCCTGACTCAAAAGGTGAAAACAATACCAGCCCTGCTGTTGTGGCTGGTAATACACAGAATCATCCTTTAACCAGCAACAGAGCGTACAGCACTACAACCTGCACTTTACTCTGTGTTCATGTTCAGTCACTCTTCCCTTTGATGATATTCTTTTTAAAATACAACATCTTTTCATCCTCAGCAAATGACATTCTACTCAGAAGCACATTAAAAGCAAGTGTTTCATTAGTGCGGCTGTTGTTGTTTTTCACACTGGAAGGCGCCTGTTTTGCATATGATGAGATGATTGTGCGTGTGAGCTGGAGGAAACGAGTGGTGCTTAATGTGGTGGACAGTGATCAGCCCCCCCCCCATCCCACACTCCCCTCAGGACTGCAGGCCATCTCATTTACATTCCCGTCCGTTTGTGGACAGAGCGCTGCAAATCTAGCATATTCCCACTCTTCCTGCCTGCAGCATCCACCCAATATGTGTGTGCTACTTCCAGTGCCAAGTCAGCCAAGGATGATTTTGCACAGGTTAAAGCCTCTAAATGAAAGCAGTTATTCTCATGACTAATTCATGAGATGCTGAATTACGGCTGACAAACAAGAGAAATTTAAGTATGACAAGCAAAATCAGGCATAAAGGTTCATATTCTACAAACTGCAAAACGAGCTGATTGAGGGAGGTAGTGAGGAAGTGAGGAAGCCATGTAAAGTCTGAAAACACTGACTGACCTGTTCAAATACTACTACATACTCCATCCTTGGGCTTTTGATGTGTTTGGTTCCCCTCCTCTCTACTGCTCCCGCCCACAATAGAGAAAATATGTGTTTTTAGCTGCAGGACAGGAAGATGTAGTGAAAGAGAGAGAGGGGCTGGGGGGTAGTGAAAACCCAGGCAGGGGTGCCATTCTGCTGGCCAGTGTCTGGCTCTTCACATGTCCTCCTCCAGCACTCACAACAGCACCACACAGTGAGACAAAAGGTGAAGGGTAGGCAGGTCAACACACACACACACACACACACACACACACACACACACACACACATTAACACGCGCACTCATGCACAACACCTCTTCCACCTTTTTCCCAGTCTCCCTCTTCACCCCCCCCACCAATAACCAACGTGCATCCATTCTCAAGCAATGGATGTGAAGGTTAACTGGCCTCTTATCCTGCCTCCAACAACAGCAAAAGGAACGAGGAGTGATAGTGGCGCTTTTGAATAGTTCAAAAGATGTCGGCGCACATAAACCCCGTGTCTATCTTGATCACAAAGGAGGGTGACATGAGGGAAAATAGCACTTCAAATGATGCAACAAGACAGTGGCGACAATTTGCAGGGAGTTTCTGCAAACTGTGATCACTTGTGTGAAAACAAAGACCCCTTGACATTTGAAATGGATGAAATGGATGGTTTGTTCAAACTCAGATCAATGCTGTGGGCAGAAAAAGAAAAAAGAAAAGAAGAAAAAAGGATACAACACTCAAGACTTATTTTTCTTTTTTTTCTTACTGTCTGATTTTTACCTGCTAAGCAAACATGTCATAACTGAAATTTTGACACCAATTGCTCTAGAGGCTGGGAGGAGATCTTCCCTCAGGGCATAAAACATCATTAACATTATTATTGTTTGAGCCGCTCCCCCCTCCCTTTTTTCTGTTAATTCAAAGGAGTTGTATTTACATGATGGATCTACAGTATTGACTGAATAATTTCTATAGAGTGTGAATATGCAAATAGCTGCTCAAACATTAGAAAATACATATCCTATGTGCAATTATGTAAATCATCTTTGGTTATTCATTCAGTTATTCACCCTTGTATTCGCTCATGCATTCATTTGCCATATTAGGGGCCTGCAGTGATGCCCTGAAAGCGGCAGGCTCTCTCCGCAGGCTCTGTGGACAGACAATGGGCAGGGAGAAAATCCCCCTCTCCAGAGTTGTGCTGCAAGTTGACCCACTCACAGCACACAACACCATATGGAGAGAGATTGCTTTGAAGAGGTCTGCCTGGCCCTGCACACTGGTACACAACAAGGAGCACACACATACAGACACATACACATACATCTAAGCACACACACACATACACACACCCCTGATATACACACGCACATAGTGTACGTGATCTCTTTCTTGTTTCCGGCTGTAAGTCACACACACTGTGCTGCAGCACTCTCCTATAAATAAGCTATTTGGTTTTATATTTAAGATCTTTTCAGAAACATGAATGAAACAACACTCTAGATAGATAATGTCATCAAATTCCTGCTGCTTCTATGACAAAAAAATAGGTTTTTACAAGCATGGGAAACACTGATGTGGTAAATGATGGAGGAAAGAGATGCAACTTCTTCAAAGTAGATCAAAATTAAACTGCTTTTAAACAGAGATGCTGCTATATAGCTATTAAGAAGACCCTTCGTTATACTGGTTCTGCTTGTTTACACTGATCCAGACAAAGGCAGTATAATGACGCCACAGTGTGTGATTTTAGATAACATGCAGGCATTCCTTTTACATAGACATCAATCGGGCTCTGGGACAACCCTGCCACCGGCTTAATGCTGGAACAACAATGCCCCCCCACTCCGTGTTCATACCTCTTACATAGAACAACGAGGTGAAATAAACAGTCCCGCCGTTAAAACGCTGTGGAAATGGGGCTCCAGTTTAATAGCTGAGTAACCTCAGGTGTGTTTCATCAGTATTGAGCCGTTATCTTAGTGAACAATACTTTTTGTGGCCTTCTTGATTTTATGTCATGCCAGTGTGCAGTAAGCTCGTAAGTATGCTCCCAGGTTTTTGAGAGCACATGGGTGGGTCACCGAGAGGATTGATTTCCATGAGGACTGACGTGAAAAATGTACACATAATGTTCACAACACATGGTTCTGATCAGACTTTTGACCTCCAAGTAACCTGCAATCACTAATTTTAAGCTTGCTTCCATATGGAGAGGGAGTGTGGTATTAAAGGTGACATGCAAAAAAGGGGAGAAAAGAAAGAAAGCTTAGAAAAATAAAGTACTGAACTGTATTGTGTCATAAACTGGCCCGTCACAGTGAGATACTTTCATTCTTGAATAGCTTCACTGTGTAAAGTAATGATGCTCAGGCCCTGACATTATGTGTGTGTGTGTGTCTTTGTATCCATCATTCTCCCCAGCATACTCTTCCATTCATTAGGACTCATGCATTAAGACTAAGCTGGTATTGATTTGGAAAAACAAGAAAAGCATAGCTGACATGCTGGTTAACTGGCTGATATTCAGTATGCTCTGTACCCAGCAACTACAAAAGTATGAAGAAAAAAAACAACAAAACCACAAACTGATGATGAACTGTAGCATTACACAACATACACTGAGGCAATTGCCTGATATAAAGCGTTGCTGGAGGGTGAGAGAACATCCCATTGCGACACCCAGGGTGACTTAGAGTTATGTTTAGCGGAGGAACAAAGAGCAGGAAGGAAATGCAGAAGACACACTGAGCAAAGAAAAACATTTTCAAACACGACAGCAAAACACACTCTCCTCCAATCTTCAGTATTAACTGAGTTAATGAGTTCAGCTGCCTATTGGTCACTGATATCATTACTGGCTGCACAATGTCTCATTACATTAACCAATTAAAGGTTATGATTTTTTATTATGAAACTATATCTTCTTTCTTTGTCCACTAGTCTTTTACTTTTTTTTTTTTCCAAAGGTTTATTTTGGAATTTATACTTGCATGGAAGCTGCTAGTGCACATTTTGTGCTGTGTGGTTCAAAGTACATTCACTCAGCTATTGTACTTGAGTAAAAATTTTGAGATACTTGTACTGTGCGTAAGTAATTGCTTTTAATGCCCCCATAGTATTTTAGCTATTAGTTATTAGTTTCCCTACAAATTAGGAATTTATGTACAAAAATGTGATTGGTTTCATAAACAAAATTCATTAGATTACAAGGACTTAACTTCACCTCGGCCAGCTCAAATTTTACTTAACACATTGATAATAAAGTTATATAATATATAAAGTGGTACACAGTGTAAGGTCTGTCAGCAAAAATGGTAAAATATATGAATGGACCAAAAACACTGACTTTTATTAAAAAATAATTGACAAAATCTCCATACAATATTGTTATTGACAAAAGACGAGACAAAATTACATAGACTGATTTTTTTTCAAACAATCACATATCCCGCTGCACGTTTCTCTTCCTGCTCCAAAATCCTCTTGCTACTGACTTCGACCACCAGCAGAGTCTGCAGCTCGCTGAACAGTGAGCTTGGTTGGAATGAGCAGGCCAACACTTGGAACTACTTCAAATAAACTGTGAAGCCATGGAGAGGAAAGTTAATATGTAGTAATGTTATTGTTCAATTCAGTCTCTTAGAAATTATGTTTCTATACATCTAAACAGCAACAGCAAATATATTTTATAGGAAAAATAATTGCAACCTAATTATAACATAACATTAACATAATGAGGGTATGTTGTTAATTTAGTTATTTGGCAAGTGGCAAATATGTTGATACTTAATGTATCAGTGAAATGTTTCCCTCCAAACTAACCAATCTTCCAGCACAATATAAGCTCTTATTCATTGAACCATTTTCTGGTTATGTTTACGCACTCACAAGCACTTGGTTAAGGTTAGAGAAATATTGTGGTCTGATTTAACACAGAAAAAGTTGACTGTGACTTCAGACGTGTTTATTTACAGTGCATTTAACTAAAACCATGATCTTTCCCGGACCTTAAGGAAAATGCTTTCATCGTCTAACCACAGATTGAACTCTGGATGCAAACCCCAGTCTCTGGTGTGACAGTCCTGCCTTTTGTATGGGTGCCATCCGTTCATAAATGTAGCAATTCATTCGTTTTACGAAAGTAGTTCTCAGCCTAAACCTATAAACAAACCCTGAGTGTTCCACGAGCCTGTTGGTTATAGTTATCATGATGACAAATGTGTTTAGTGTCAGCTGCTGATACGAGTCGTATTATTGTGACCAAGACAACAAAGGTCTGGTACACCTGTCACTGGTAGGGTAGTGACAACTGATCTAAACTATGTGGTTATTTATGTGGTAGTGTGAAATTTACTTAAGTAAAGGATTTGAATACTTCCTGCACCACAAGAGCTTCTGATACACGTAGATGATAAATAGACCCCGAAACTTGAAGAAACAACTTAAACAACTCCTAAAGGCAAAGTGAAGCAGGAGTCAGTGCAGTTTTAACAGACTGAACCTCCACTGGCTGCTTAGTTTGAATCATATTCTCACTTCTGTCATATTGGCATGTTATAATCTAGTTTTTACCCGTAGCCAAATGTCAGTCAGATAATCCAGCAATTCAAATCTCCCAACCCGGTGTCCTCAGCAATGGCATCCCTTTTCAGTTGCACAAAAAAATGCACAGAACAAACACATCATGACATAGTCCCTACAGCACCTCTCATGATTTGAGAGACAAGTTTTCCAGATCTTAAGGTTTTCTGTTCCTAATCATGTCAGTGTGGAGGAATGTATGTGCTACAGAAAACTCTAATGAGGAAAAACAGCTTTTTGTTTGAAACCTGTGAGTCCAGACACTTTCAAAGTTGTGTATATATACACACTGAGTGTAAGTCGTCCCTGTGCGTCACTGCATTCGCCACATGCAGGGCCTGAAACACTGCATGCTCCATGTTTGGGTAAACTGCGTAACAAATTGGAGAAAAGAGGCTGGAGCTGGAGACACACAGTAAACTCCCTCCTGGACAATTCCATGCTGTATTATTAATACAACAGCATAGGCCCCGGCGTTGTAACCTGCTAAGATGGGGGAACATGCTCATCGATGATATCAAGGTGACTGAACACACACAGAGCAGCGGGCCGGCTGCTGTTCAGGCTGCATGGTGGGGCTCACGCTGTGGACTAGGTGCCTGGCTGCATAATTGGGAATTATTAAACATGGCTCTAGCAGTGAGGTGATCATGAAATTGTATTTTCCGTCTTGAGGGATGAGAGCAAGAATTAAAATGTTACCGTTTGTTAGGAAGCGAGGAAAAAAATTGAAGAGTCTTGTCCTAAACCTCCCATGATTCAATTTCTTTTAAGAAACAAAGGAAATGCATTTGGACGAGCGGGGAGATGGATGATACAGACTGCTGTCATAAATTGTGGATTGTTGTAAATTGCAATCTGGATAAATATTTCAGCAGTAACTGGACCAACATGATGAAATGTGGGTTAAGACATTTAAAAACTATTTACCTAAAAATACGGAGCCCGGTCCCTTTTGTTTTAATAAATCTGAAAGCCACATTCCAAACAAACACTAAAATTATAACAAGAAAAAATTACTGCACGTTGAATGAAAGCTTGGAAAGTAAACAGTTATCAACTGAGAACACGTTTTCTTTTTACAGTGTAGATAAGTCATGTCGCACTAAAGCAGCTGTTTTCTATTATCTGCCAAAGGTAAAACACCTGCTCTGAAAACACTGAGAGGTGAGAACTGTCACAGTTGCTCAAAAGTTTCACCCACAGACAACAGTTTAGATGCAGTGGAAGCAGAAGCATGTGATCTCTATTGTGGATTTACACGTTAGCAATAACAAGGTTTCTTTGTTCAACGCATGTTTTTCTGACTCACTGACACGTTGATGCACTGTTGCTTACCAGTGCTGTTCCACATTTCATCCAGTCTCTCCCACCATAACATCACACAACATACAGTATAGTCTGGTAAAAAATTACAAAAAGAGGATTCTCATTTTAATAAAGATTTTTGCTGACATGAAAATTGTGCAAAAAGTTGATAAAATTGTGTAGTGTATTGAATTGATTTACAGACTCAATTGAATTATTACTCAGCCCTATTTCATTAAAAAACAATGACAAAATATTGTCTGGTACCTTAAAAATCAATGAAATATAAAATCTGGCAGTTTATGAGATGGTGTGTCTTGTTCTGTGGTGTCATGCAAATGATTTCCTCTGAATGTCTGAAATAAATTACAAAAAAAGACATCTATATTATTTCAGTGCATACATGTTCAGGACCATTTCAAACCAAAATAACTCACAGTTATAGAATTAAATTTACATTTAAATTTAAATTAAAAAATGTAAACTTTGCTGATGCATATATTAGTACTGCTTTATGACTCATGCATGCAGGCCCACACTTTAAATACATGTGATACTCCACACGATGTCAACATTAAAAGATTCAAAAAAAATAATACGACAACCAACAATCCCCTGATGTTCCCTCGAATATTAACCTAAACTTTGCAAATCAGAAATGTGTGACTGGCACCACACGTCTTTGAAATGAGTTCATCTCACCGGAATCATTAGTTTGGAGCTGCAAGCAGAACATTTTCCTCTGTAGCAGCAGTTTCAAATCACAATGCAATAATATTTTCCAGCATAATCTAAAATGGTGTTGGAGGGAAAAAGAAAAGGCGGGAGGCTTGATGTGGCAAAGGAGCAGAGGATGTTAGTGATTGTCCTATATTGCTCATGCTCTCATGGATTACTTAATTATCAGCCCGTGCCGACATTCTGCTCTGTTAATGGTAGGCAATATGGCCTTTACCTCACTTAAGGAATAAATTGTATTGCTCCATCTCCTTCCATCTTGTGACGAACACACCCTCCCACACACATATAAACACCCCTTTCCTCCTCTCTTCACTGCTCATATAGATCATTTAAACTGGAATGGGATAGTTACTGAAGCAAAATCCCGATGAGATCCGGCACTATTTCACAATAACAATTTCTTTAATTGGGCATCTCTGCCTATTTCCCTGCAACCTGTTTTATTCATCTCCGCAAAAATCAGAGGTGGGATCCTCATTGACACACGCTGGGTTTATGATTTTGAATCATGAAGAGCGCAACTTCTCAAAGAAATTGTTATTGCCTCAGTGGGAAGCATTGTTGTGAGCAGAGGTTCAGAAGATCAAAAAATATATTAAGTTAATCATGAGCTCAGTCAGTCGTAAGCTGTGGCAGCTGGGCCGACATCAGAGGAGGAGTGCGCACCTTGATGAGGAGGAGGGCAGGTCAGGGGATCTTCCTCTGTGTCAGGAGGTCACTGTCCTTAGCAACGACAGGACAGCAGCGCTGGACGTCAGCGTCGGAGCTGTGCCG
This sequence comes from Istiophorus platypterus, assembly GCA_016859345.1. Lineage (NCBI taxonomy): Eukaryota > Metazoa > Chordata > Actinopteri > Istiophoriformes > Istiophoridae > Istiophorus > Istiophorus platypterus. Next base: position 5,892,180 of record CM029117.1, read on the forward strand.
ATGCAGAGTGTTTCAGTATTAGGTTGATACTGCGACATGCTACAGTACTATTCATAGTCCACATTATTCAATGGCAAAAACCTGTCATTTGATAATTTTAATGTGTTTTTACAAATCAACAACCAGGCATTTGACACGTTTTTTTTCCATCCAAGGATGTCTCACTAGAAGCTTTCAGGGTGCTGCGTCCCACAGTTTTACTCATTAAAATGGTACAATTTTATTTCATTTTCGCACTTGGCGTCTTCAGCCTTAAGTGACGCTGACTCAAGTGACATGACTTAAGGCAATTCATCAGATTTCATGCAGTTTCCTCCGGAGAAACAAAAGATATATGCAGTAGTACTAACCAAGACCTGTAAGCAGACTTTGATCATTAGAGTTCCCCCTTTAAAGCACTAAATTGACACTTTAGAAATATACTCGTTTGGTTTCTTGACGATAGTTAAGTGAGAAGATCAGTGCTCCTGATGCTTTTATATCTATACGCTCCATTGGAGCTATAGCCGGTAGCTAGTTAGCTTAGCCTAGTATGGAGACTGGAAATCTGGGAAAACTGCTGGTCTACCTCTTTCCTAAGATAGCTTGATATCTTGGGTTGTTTGGGTTTTTTCAATTTATAGAGAAAATTAAATGTAAAAAAAGAGAATTCACAGTTGCACAGGGAGTTATGAGCCAGGATGTTTCTTGGGTTGTAATTTTCTGTTTCCTCACTTAAAGCGATCTCTGTCATGTTACACATCGTCCTTCCATCCATGTGAAAATACCAAGTAAAGTCCCTTTTAGTTAAAGTTAGGAGTTGTCGTCAGCAAAACACATACAAAGTATCAAAAGTAAAAGTCCTTATTAGCGAGCAAAATACTGGATTATTAAACTCGTACATCAGGTTAATTAGTATTTTATTGTAGCTGGTTGAGGTGGAGATGATTATATATTTTGGATGTAAAATTGTAAAGAAGAGGTTCACATTTTCATGCAGGGGAGAAGGGAGCTTTCTACTACAAAGCCTGTAACTTTGGAAAATACCCACTTGATTTGTCGAACTCAGACGGTAGAAGCCTCAAATTAACTTCAGCTGAACTTCACAATGCATTTTTACACAGAACGAGGACTGTGGATTGTGCCCCTGATCACTTTAATTGAAATCACTCAGGGAAGGGATCACGTCACAGTCAGTATGGACAGGAAGAGCAATTAAAGCGACCAGTAACTCTGTCAACGTACTTATGGGCATTGGAGTATTACTGTAAACCTATTTGTGAACCTATCCTTTAATCTGCAAAGTAATTCATACATTTACCTCTCTGATGAATGTACTGGAGCAAAGTGTTTCCCTCTAGGTTGTGGTGGAATTTAAGAATAAAGTGAAAAGAAAATACTTAGGTAAAATACAAGTATCTCAAAACTATACTTACAGTAAGAATGATGGGTAGATGTAATTGATTCCATTCAACCACGGTTTGGGTCAAGCTGATACAGAAACAGACCTATGTACCAAACTGAACTACTAGAGGGTAAACAAAGGGGGGAAACAGGATGGTTTAAAATACCTCCTGGGAGAATGCACATTACGGTGTCGTTATCATACAGTGAAATTAAACAGTGTGTGTGAGCGGACAGCGGATTTGCCTACAGTGTGCATCTACTATGGTACAGTGGCCACACACATGCTCCTAAAGCACAGGGGGGGCAGTGAGGGAGTCTGACACCGCTCCACAGAGTCCCATTGACCTCATTACGAGTTGCACTCGCAACAGGAAGTCTCCTCTGTACACTTTTACTCCAGAGCGCTGTGGGCAGCTGCAGGGCTGCTCAGAGAGGTGGCTCTGAAACCTTTAAAAGCTTGTTCACCAGGTTGGTGCGTTGTCCCCTCACGGGCCTGTTTGGAGTAAATATCTGGCATTAATATCCCCACAAAGATCTTTTGCCAGAGGATTATTGAGCATTAATTACATTAGCATTTACTCTCTTACAATAAGGTGGCTTCTTATCTGTGATCTTCAAACTGCGACTGGGAACTATTGATCTGGGCCACGTTGTCATTCAGATGATAATTAGGAGCGGGTGAGGGGTCGGCATCCAATCCGTTTGAACATCTGGACAAGAGTTCCTCAAGGACAATGGGAGCTTCAGGATGCTACCGCTCTGTTGAGCCCAGCAAGTCTTTAAGTCCATTATACCAATTCTCTAATTAATTCCCACATTCCAGCAGAGTGGCCCAACATTCAGTGGTGACAAAACACTGGCAGAGGAGGCCTGGTCAGAGCCCAGTGTGCACTTAGAGTTAGAACATATGGAGCTGGAGGTGAAGCACCTGCTGCAAGGATTACCTCTCACCTATTTATAGAAGGCAAAGCTACGGTTTATAGTAACAGCTTCCAGGTGAAAATACAAGGTGTAACCGCAAAGGTAAAGCGAACACTAGAATTTTTATCGATTACTTCCTCCTATAATATTAGTGCAGAAGAGGACTGTGACTTGTACCTTTTTTTTTTTAACCATCTTATCTTCCTAAGGAGAAGACTATTAACAATAATCTATAAAAATTCAAGTCTAACAACACACTGGGAGTATGCCATAGCTGCAGAGGTGGTGCTATCACAGGTTAGGCTTATCTATAATTAAAACTGTATTTTAAGGACATGCAAATTGAGATATTAGCAGACCTAACATATCCTTCTCAGTGAGCTGGGGACAGAGTTCAAAAGAATCATTTTAAAGAGATCCTGCTTTGCAAAAAGTAGTTCAACGTATTCTTTTTCATGAGTAAATAAAGGTAATCTCCATGGGTGCATTAAATTCTGTCGCTGCTGCATTTATGTTATCGTTAATGCGATGAATAATTCCGTTTGCACACTGCAAAAGTGCTTACAGCAGAACTTTGGAAGAATCAACTGAACAAATTGTGTGAGAAATTCCTAAATGGTCTTGTTCGGAGTGTTTAAGTGAGGAAAAGATCTCCTGCCTCTCAGCGTTTTGTACCAAGCTGTACCATCGCATGCTTGACCACTTAGAACAATGGCTTGTTAATCCACAGTTCAAAGAAAACCAGAGAAGAGCATTACAACAGATGCCGCTCTGGTGAAATTCTTTCAAAAGTACCGATAAGCACTGGATATAAAAGAGAGAGTGGCTGTTTAAGTCTGTAAATTATTATTGCCTGTAAATTGTGACATAAAGAGCCTGTGGTCCTGTTAGTCAGACGGTGTGAGCTGTTGTCGCTACAGGAAACAGCTTATCATGGTTTCTGTTAACAGGCTGCAATGTAAATGAACAGCTAAACTGTACTTGATCCAAATGTGCAAATGCAAAACATAAATGTAAATCAGTGTGTGTGCCTGGGGAGGATGCAGACAAACAATGCAAATATTGCCCCCTTGTGGTTCTTGTGCACTCATGGGTGCTGAAGGGAGCTGGTAGCCATCTGGGACAGCAGAGACAAGGTACCTGTTATAGCTTGATTTCAAGATCTAAAATAAAGGAGGAGTAGAGGAGGGGCTTTTTAACTGAGTCGGAGATCATGTGGGAATCATGAGTGACCTGAGGGGAAAATCTTTTCAGGATTTTTATGACGTGGAAATGTTTGGGAAATAAGTGATTTCTTCCTGATACCAAACCTCCACTTTAAGTGCATTCCCCTTCTCATACCCCCTCTCTGCTGTCTCTCTCCCTCTCTATCTCTCTGGCTCTCATTAGAACAGAGCAAATTTCAATGTCACTTAAAGTCACTGCTGTAATTTATTGGCTCCTTAATACTGACAGACAAAGGTCGTGAGCGACGCTGTGAGGCGTTCTATCAGGTTTATCTGTGAGGGTCATTAACCTTGACCTGGTGTAAATGTACTTCAGTCCAGGAAGCTCCCCCGTCCTGCATGTGAACGTTTTCCATGCCCCCAAGAAGTTCCTCCCTGCGACGGCCACTCACTCGGCTGCCCTGTTAGCTCAAGTGCTTTAAACTTGCCTTAATTGTCATATGGCAGCCAACGCAGCTTTCTTAATTGATCTGACCTTTCACAGTGCTTTCTAATTTCCAATCCTGCTTTCATTGTTCCATCTGGCACTTTTAAAGCGACATCTGGTTGACTGTACTTTACCCGGTGATCTCTGTACAGTTATTTTCAAACTTAATGTATGCTTCAACAGATGTTAGTTTTTATAGGTGAGCGAGGAGCAAGACCGCACTCTCCAACACCAGCCTGAGTCCATAATACTTCCCCTGAACAATTCAAATATTGACACCACAAATTACAAGCCAGGTCACCAGCAAACTCTCTGCTATTATGTTGGGCTTCTTGTTTTTGTTCTCTATTAGCTAAACATCAATTCACCACGGCATTCTCTAATCAGTGCCCATAAATAAAACAATAGCTTTCAGCTTATGAACAAATAAACAATTTTGTTGCCATGCCGGGCTCAGTTTTGTAAATATGTCTGATGTCAGAGAGAAAGCCAGAATATTTGTTTAATAAATAATTAGCTGAATGTGGGCATTGCTCACCATGGACACTGAGAGAAAAGCTGGAACAACATGGCTGCTACTCAGACCTTTTCCAGTGGAAAACCCCATCAAGAACATTAAAATGTTCCCTCACTATCAAGATTTTAGCATCTTTATTTCCCCCTCGAATTGACTGATGAAAAAGCTTCTCTGCAGAACTGTTATTTGCAGATCAGTTCTACCGTGGGGCATCTTCCCTTTCTGCACGATTTCGATAACTCCAACTTGCAATCGCTTCTATTCAAACATAATCCTCTTTTTAACCCTTTTCCCTAAAACTGCAGCGCTCTAGTCTGTCCTCACTATCTCTAAACATGGGAGGCATGTTGCAGACATCCTTCCTCATCCCTCCCATTGGAAAACTTCATTTTCTGCTCTGACATTTTTTCCAAAAGATAAATTTCCTATGGCCTGTATTTTCATGGGGAAGTGCTTGGACATGGCTCTACCTGCAGGCTGTTAAATTAGTGCCATATAATTGACTGATTAAACGCTTATTGATTGCTGAGATCCGGATGATGGAGACAGAGGATATGGATACTCTTGCCCTTGCATTTTACACTCTCCTCTGTTCATGAGGTAGCATAATACTAAAACTGATCCCTGAAAAAAACCCTGACTGGTGGCTTATTTTACAGATTGTGGCTTGAACTTTCATCAAGATTGCCAAGAAATCCTCAGAATTGGAACTTTTAAATTTTTTTGTCTATTTGATAACAAAATAGGGCAGTGTCGGGCAGTCTCACAGGGCTTTAAGAGACAGGGATTGACATGCCGCAGCCTCAAGGTCAAAGTCTGCTGCTCCCATGAAAGCTTCCAGCCACTGATAGACACGTCTTCCCTCCTGAGCCGTGCTGGAGCGAACACACCACAGAACATCTGTTCGCAAACAGCCCTGATGGAGCCGTACTGACACCGAACGCACACCTCACCACCCAATTCCCCGGCTGGGGCCAGATGGTGGCCCACGCCGCCGCTCCCTCCTCTCCGTGTCCAGGACAAATCATGAGATAGAATGGCCTGCAGGTACCGCCCCAGGCACGCCTGTGCCACTCACCGCTGACCACCCTCTGGTGGCTTCCAATGTTCCCTCCTGTCAAAAGACAAATTGTCCAACAGACTGCTCTTTTATGAATTCACCCTGCGGTCCATTTCTCAAAAGAGGTTAAGGAAAATCCTTGGCCTGAGCTGCTCAACTTTGAGACAGAACTCTGTTCTCTGAAAAGTTAAGAAGCCTGGAGACAAAGAAAAGCAAGGGGTGCGGAAATGGGGGGTGATGGTGGTGTGTGTGTGTGTGTGTGTGTGGGGGGGGGGGGGGGGGCTCTCCACAATGGCTATTTTGTGTGTGTGTGTGTGTGGGGGGGGGGGTGGGGGGCTCTCCACAATGGCTGACTGTTAACCTGAGTTCAGCTGGTGCTGACACTTCACTGCCATCAGCCGTTTGAGGTGCCTCCGAAATTCCTGACCTCTGAATTATGTGCTTCGCTGCCATCATAAATAGGAACATAAGTGAGGAAGAGGAGAGAACATAAGGGGATGTATTCTTCAGAAATTACCGGATAGTTTATAACAGCAAACCGAATTACTGGAAAATACAATGCAGACTATCCCCATCTCCTGGCAAGTGTTTATTTAGTGTCAGTTTGGGGAAGCAGAACCTAAAGTCTGAAAAGGATAAACACAAATCACTGAGGTTAACCACCAACACTGCTTCAGTTCCATTTGTAGTTCTACACACACACACACAGATATGTACACAGACACACACATCATTCATCAAGCAAACAGCCCAGATCATCTCATCATCATAAAAACCAATTGTTCTATTCGGTTATTCAGCAGCTGCTCATGCCCTTTTTCTCTGCTTTCTTTCATGTAATTGTAGGATATTTCCTCTGTGCTGGATCTCACTTTGAGAGAGGCCTGGATTATTTCAGCTCTAAAGTCATCATTTTTACAGGTGACCCGGTTAGGAATGTCACCACAGATGAGGGATAAGTGTGATTAATCTCCACTGACATTCTTATGGCATCTTTTACACAGCATTCAATCTTGAGGCTTGCACAGGAGAGATGTGTGGGAAACAATATGTCTGTGATGACAGTAAAAATCTGCCTCATGCATAACAACAATATCTGCTAATTTTGCCTTAATGCTATTTTGTGAGCTTTCCTCACTAAGTTTAGTTTCTAGTTTGTTCCAGTTATAGTTACAACTAATATATTTCCTGGATGTTGCAGATCAAAGAGATGAGATTTTCTTCTACTGTTGTGTCACTGGGCATATTATGCTTTATGTGCAGCTGCTTGCATGTTTATGTTATACATGACAGTTATAGTAACAGTTTAAATTCGGCCTGGGCAGGGTTTTAATAGGTCAGAACATAGGTCAACAAAGGGAGAACTCACCGATTAATGCTTTGTCACACTGTCACATTAGAAGCTCTGTATTTCCTGAAAGAAGACTTTAAAAAAAACACTCTTGGTACAACTCAAATAATACTCTTCATCTTTTAACTCAAGCCAGGAAACATGCTAAAAATCGACCTGGTACTCATACAAATACTTATTAGGTCAGTTTACCCAAGAGTTACATACAGTATATCTCCTCTGTGGTATGTAATCATGAAGATAGTTCTGGTTTTGTCTGTTGAGACTGTTGGAATTATTGCTGAGAATGGACTATATTTAACTTGGCGCTTACATGCATGAAAAAATTAATTTTAAAAGGCTAATGTTATCCATGTCCTCCCAGAAACAATGTCCTAGTAACTCTGTAAATCCACAGACCTCAGAGTCAACAGTCTTCAAGGGGAAGGTTTTCTTATAAACTGTGAACTGTAAAAAGATTAATAGGCTATAGTAGATCCGGATACACAGACAATTGTGAGTAGAATCAGTTCATTGGTGATTTTTTCAAGAGTGTGTTGACAATAAGAAAAAGATAGAATACTACCGGACTTATAGTTTAAAACACCTATAAGATGTACTTCAACTTTGCTAATATTCCTTTGGAAGTTTCTTTTGAATCATTTTTAAAAAACAAAAGTGGAACTGTTGGTTTCATTGTGCAGCATGAACAAAGTGGAATATTGTGAAATAGTTCCTAGAAATATTCTGTGCTAATCCATTTCAAGATTTACCATAAATTAATCATTTCCACCTATTAATAAAAGATGTTCATATCCCGACCAAAGCACTCGCAAACATCTTGAAAATCTTGGATCGTTGAAATGTCAATGAATTATGGGTGTTATACTGGTCCAGATGACAACATTTTTATGTGGGATCAGCTGATCATATAAATCATCTCAGCAGTGTTGAGCTCTGGTACTGTTTGTAGCACAGTGACACATGAGTCTGGCCCGTCAGCTGGTTCTAGCAACATCTGCTCCGAAAAGCCACATAATCAGACGATGCTCTCTGTGATCTGACACATCTATCTCCTCTCCATCCAGAGCATAGCCCCTTGACCCATGCAAGTTACCCAGAAACATTTGAACTAATATTTACAACAATTAAGAAGTTTATAAACACCAAATATCAAGTCAAACACTATCAGAAAACGCCTCACAAGTGCTCTTAAAGAGAAGATATGACCAAACACGGTCAGCTGATGCATCACCAGGATGATTCATCAATTTTTTGGACAGCGTCTACTGAGATATGCAACCACTCTGCCCAGCTATTTCCTGAGAAATACTTAAAGCATGTTTACAGTAAAACCAGGGCCCTCCAGACACACCACACAAGAGCACACTTGACCATGGGCTGTGCTCTCGGAGTGTGAGTTAAAATACATCTTGAACTAAGCAGGCCCCTACAGAGAAAGATCTCCACCAAGTTGTACTAGTGTTATTCATTGAGACTGCGCTAATTAAAGCTGTGCTTCGTGGAAGAAGGGATGCGGGGTGGGGGTGGATTTCTCGAAGCCCTCATAAGCCTAATGGTGCAAAGAATTTCTACCTGACGAGGGCATTCCTACCACAGGTATGTGTCCTGACTGCCAGCAGCAGCAGCAGCACCCGCCAAACAGCCATTTAACACTCTACTACAAGTGTTTACACTGCACTCTGGCACTGTGACTTTTTTTAATGTACCTTGCTATTTTTTTAATATTCTCTGTGTATTTACATTACGAGGGTGATTTTACAAGAACTTGCAAATGGGATGCTAAGACTTTATGGCTTCAGTCGGAGCCCTCTGGGGCCACGGTGTGAGCAAGTCCCCACAGATCTGTGGCTGAAGCCCATTCCTTGCCAGAGTAGAGCCAGTTGGCGCTGCAGGGAGGGCAGGGATGAAGGGACAGTGTGAGTTGGAGGGACTGGATGGAGGGAGGGGGGGCTGCTCTTCTGCTTTCAATCCCGCATGATCTCACTGGTCCTGGAGAGTATATCAGGCAAAAGCAGCGTGATCATTAAATGCCCATGCTGCAAATCTTTTTAATTATTCTTCTTCCTCCCTAGCCTTTTAATGAGAGGAGTATCCACAGATAATGCGGGTAATTGGACAATGGGATTCACTCATTCAATTATTGACCACTGAATCTGCTCGAGAGTTGATGGGTAATTTTCATTCTCAGCTCTGGCTCTGAAGCTCAGCATTCATCATCCTGGTAAAAAAAAAAAAAAACTAAAGAATGCTCCTTCTGGTGGATTGTATGTCGCTTAAATACATTTTTTGGGCTCTGTCCAAAAAACTTATTACATTATAATTTGTTTGAACCATGAAAGGGTTAGATGTAAATACTGTGTGGCAGGCCTATCCATAAAATCTTGCTAAGTAACCTCTGGTATGCGATGCTGGCCTTTGCACTTAAACCACATATTGCCATTTTCAGTGGGAGATGTGTATGTTGAGCGATCGCCTTTTGTTTGAAAGCTATTGAAATCGGAGATGAGTGTGTACTAGTCATTTTAATGGCCTGCTCTGAATCTGCCTGAACAATTGAGCTGCGTTCAGAGGGTCTACTGGAATGATGTTAATGTTCATAATCAAAGGGATTGGTCATGAAGGAACAGTTTGACATTCTGTGAAATAAGCTTTTTGCTCTCTTGCTGAGACTTAGATGTGAAGACACTTTTCATGTCTGTATTGTCAATACACAGCTACAGCACAAGAGACAGTTAGCTTAGGTTAGCATACAGAATAGAAACCCAGGGAAACATCTAGCTCTGCTCTGTCACCTGCCTACCAGCACCGCTAAAGCTCACTTATTAACATGTTATAACTTTTTTGTTTCAGCACTACAAAACTGCAAAAGAGTGAAAATGACGGTTTGGCATTTTATGGGTTTTTATAGGAATTTCTTGGCTTGGACCGATAACTTCCTGGAGTCTCTGGTAGTTCCCAGGGAAAATACTATAATTTTTTACTACATGGCGATTTGACACTGAGTCTTGTGAGCCATGCAAACTGAGGAGAAGATCCAACAGTGAGAGTTCAATATATTTCAACTTGGCAAAACTACCTGCAACTGTGAAAAAGTTGAATCCTGCTGCTTGAGATTTTAGAACATTTCTTTAAATAATTATAAACAGAAATGAGAGAAAAACTGGATTTTTTTTGCTGCATTAGCTTAATTTCCAGGTGGTCAGAGGAGGCAGATCTCCCATCAATAGCACACAAACAGTTGATATCTCACATAGGCCATCAGTAACATCTGTGGAAAGGTCTTTGTGGTGTATCCTAGCTGACATGGGATTGCGAGTAGCAAAGTAAACACTGTTCCTTGTTGCTAAAAAAAAAAAAGACCCCATCTGAACCCCCGCTTAACGCTCAATTGAAAAAAAGCCAGTCTCTGGATAAAGGACTTCTCCAGTTTGAGTGAATTTCAAACCTGAAGGCAAAATCTACAAAACCACAGCGAAAACCCCAGAGAGTGGGAGAATTCCCCCACTGATCATCCAATTTGGCTGATAGCAGTGTGTGTAGAAGAAAAAAAAAAGAAAACAGGGAGAAGAAGAGAAAAAATATCTCACAGGAATCTTCCATCATCCTGCTTCTTTGCAGCGGCCCACATTGATCCAGCACATTAATCATAAGCAGACAAACAGCATGTTGTGTCTGTTGGTAATTGTGACTCTCAACCATACTTAGCCTATAGCTACTCTCCACGTGAGCTGATAAACCACTCTATTACTACAGCACAATGTAGGACACGATCCGTCAGTGGAAGCTTGAGAGCAGAGAGTTTCCTGCAGCAATATCACAAAAGGCAGTTTATCTGTGTCCAGTAATGGAATTACACACATTCTACTGAGGAGAAGCTAAGATATTTTCTCAGTGGCATCGCTCTATTAGAAGAAACGTATTTTTACACTGGGAGAAACAGGCTCGCTACGGCTAGCTTTCCAGCACAGCATTCGTGTTATAAGCCCCCCCCCCATCCACTTGTGAAATTCACACCTCCAGCTAGAGTCATTATCATAATTGTTACCAAATACTGTAACTCCCGAGTTTTAATTGCAATACCATTAATTTCCAATCTGAATGATTCCCTAGCACAGACAATTTCATTTTCAAATTGACATTCCCACTCAAATGATTTCATATAAACATACTGATAAAAAATAATAATATCTCAGGGGCCAAATAGCAAGAGGAAAGGGGGGAGGAAAATGATTTCAATATGGTTTAGAGGCAGGCAAACTGTATCAAGAGCTAGTCATGGTTACTCCTCCAAGGCTTTAAAACAAATATGCCCCTCAACTGACGCATTATCATCGTCTCCCCAATCCAAATAAACTATGCCTTGCCTCATTTCTTTTCAAGATAAAAGACCAGTCGTTTGGGCATAATGGTCAGGGCCAACAAAATGAAATAATAAACCATTCATTAAATCAAGCACACCAGTGGTAACTTTTCTAATAAAAAATTCTGAAAGTTTAATTAATAGCAGTCGTTAGCGCTCGTTTAAAACTTATCGATTTAAACATAACAATATGTTAAAATAATGTATCCTGCAACAGTCATCACCCTCCCTCAGCGGGGCCTCTGCTCACACCACATTGTAATCAACAGATTGTTAGACATGCATTTTCTGGGCCACTGACAAAGCCTGATGTATGGGGTCGGAGGGAGCGTTCGTAATCCATCCATTGCTGCAATTTATTATCTTATTTTAATTGTATACACAAACATTGAGGTGATTTAGGTGACACGGTGGAAAGATGAAATCCGTTTATATTAAAAGGGTTGCTCACCCCTGGAGCCCACTGCCAGCAACACCTTTCAATGACTGCTTTTAACAACATGGTTATTGTTTTATTGATCAGGGTTTTATTACATATTTGACACCCATGTTATGTGTTAATCGAACTGCATATAATTTTTTGACACATATTTTACAAGATTATGACTGCAATTAATTTAATAACTATTATTTTTTCGGTGATTTCAGTCTTAACGAGGTTTGTGGGAGAGTGCTCCATTCGTCTTGGCTGTGTTGTCACTCATGCACTCTCTGGCACGGTGGCGCAGTGCATGACCTTAATGGAAGCCACGGAAATGGCCAATCGAGCTAGCGTTCGCACTACCCGGCTCATTGCAGAGCCACCTTCTTTTGTTCTGGGAAGTGATATCACTATTAAGGAAGCCATTCATAGCCATATAATTCCTCCTTTCTACACTTAAACACTCTGAGCTTATGGGAAAATTATACAACTCAGCCTTTGCTCAAAAGTACCTTGAGGATGTGTCATTTCTCAGGAAGTGTACATTTAACCTGGGAGGAAAAAAAAAATAACCATTTTCCACACTGCGAAGAAGGATTAATATCTTTTCTTAAAACACAAATTATGCAACATTGGCTTTACACACAGTAAATCAGGAAAACATGGACACCTGCTGATGGTACGTGGGCAGTTAAAGCAGGACAACGTGTCAAGCTGAGATAAAGCTTACACATTTACAAAGGCAGACACAGAACAGGGCCACTGTTGGTCAATAGCCTCCATCTGTGTCTCCTCTCATCTCTAAGAAGTGCACATCTGCTGAACATGGCACAATTTATCTATCGGAAGAATTATTAATTAATAGTTCATCTCATCCTGTATAATTGAGGACAGATCTGGAACGCCATTAGCTGTGATAATAAAGAGAGCGATACCTCCCGCCCACCTGAGCACACAGGGAAAAGCCTCCTCTGCCCCGGTTCTTTGTGGCCTTGTCAGCAAATGTATTCTTTTGCAGTGAGCAGTAGTTAACAACTTATAGGTTTGTCAAACCAATTTCATTCTTTTTAAATCTTCATAGCAATTATCTTTTTGCATAATCAGTTTCAAGACCTTGGGGGTCTACTGGGTCTTGTAACGTCTTTAAAATAATTGTTCAGATAGTAATTTGAAGTTTTGTGGAAATTGCTTAATAATCAGATTCCAAAGTCAATATTTGGCCGAGGAACTAAGTTGTAGATGGAAAAGACTTCATGGGGCTCCGATTGAAAAAGACGACCAGCTAAAAATAAAATTACATCAGGAGTTGGAGCCATCTCAACATAAAGGCATACATGTGTGCTCCAGTATTCAAGTGTGTGTGTCTGCCTGCACGATCAGGCTAACGAGTGTCCACGTACATGCACATTACACTGTAGTTCATGTGTATGTGTGTCCGAGAGTTGAGCTGTACAGGTGCACATCCAGAGACAATATGCAGATAAAGTAGACCCATTTGAAGTCCTAGTAATTTTCCATTTTAACACACCATCAAAAGAACCACAAAGTCAGAGAGATATCAGTGGGAATAAAGCTATATTATAATGAAACATTAACAGCTGTTGTGGACCTAACACGGCAGTTATCTACATTGAGCATTTGAAAGATATCCAACTTGAAGGGAGAGGGGTGCAGATTTTATGTTTGTCCGAAATACCCTTGTAATGAGATGTATCTGTAGTAATGACAGTAATGAGAAAGATAAAATGACAGTGTGTAAAAACAGAGCTGGCATATCAATGACTCGCCAGACCGAACTCTCCATCTGATGTACTGTATGCGAGGACAAAGGAGGCACAAGATCCTTGATCCCTGACAACCCTGATCCCCAACAGCAAGGACAAATAAAAGAAAATACAGGTCCAACACGGTGCTACCCTTGACTCCTAAAGTATATATGAATCACTACCCTTATTATCACTCTGACACAGCAAGAAGCTTTGCTTTATGAAAACTACTTAAGGAGCATCTCATAATGTGCACTGACTAGACCCAATCATAATCTGTCTTACCCAATAACAACAAGACAATGCTTTATAGAAAACGCCTGATGTCATATCATCATTACACTAATAGCAAAAGTGCGGGCTACTCTTAGCCCCACCCAATTAGTCATTTTAAACTGCTTATTGGTGAGAAAGCATCGATGATCAATTCAAACATTTAGCCTGTGGAGTAGGACTTGAATCAGTGCCAACGCCAGCCAGTAATAATGCATATTTCTCACAAAGCCATTGTGAAGCTGGAGACATTGTTCATTTTATATTAATGCTTTGTAAATGGAGTTTTATATCATTTCAGCATAAATGTAAAGCTCAAGTTTATCATTATTTATGTCAGTTACCTTTCTTGTGCTATTAACGTAACGCTTGATACTTAATATGGTATACTATGAGGTAATCATTATGTTTAAATCCACAATGGATAAAATGAGGATTTGAAAGGGAGAATTATCACCAGACTCTACAGTGCCCCTCATTTCTAAGGAGCGTCTTTTAGTTTGCTTTTTTTCAGTCTCACCACTCTCATTAGCATCTTTTCAAGCATCTGATAATTAGTAGTGAAAAAAAAAAATATGAATATGCTACCTGGTGAGCACCAGACAGTTGTCAGACATAGTAAATGTTTGTCTAGTGATCTCGCTAGTGGAGAATTTAGAAGTTAAGAGGGGAAATTTCCCCTAAGAAGCTAATAAAATTAAAAAAAGACTGAATATCGAACTTACGTCCGGTAGCTGGTCAGAAAAACAACTACGAGTTAATGCTAACATTGCCTTGGTATCTGCTGGATGTGTAATCTGGCAACTGTTAACTAACATGCTAGTGATACCTGCTTTGTTCAGAGATAATTTGTTAATATTTAGTGTTTTACCTTGTTCCACTGCATCTAAGTGGCCAAAAATTGTAACGAGTTAGGCATTTTTGTGTTATTGTTCAGCATTGTTAACTGGCACTGAATGTCTGGGGAGACTCATAGACTTATTTGTTCTTCCACAAAACATCTGAACAAAAATCTTTCTAGGTTCAGAAATTATTGTTAAGGCAGCAATCTTGTAGGGTTCCTTGTGCTCACCATGTGAGAGCCTCTGTTTTAAATATGAAATATATAAAAATATATATATGTTGCATTTTGGATCACTATCTGGCAAGGTTACTGCAAAATGTCAAATGATAGCCAGCCCTATTTTAAGAAGCACCCAATGTATAGTGCTAGAGCCAACCTATCCTTTAAGGATATGTTCTTAAAAATATACTGAAGGATATTTTAAGAACATTCCGAGTATCACATCTAACAAAGCTCAGTGATCAGTAGATGTGGTCAAAACCTTTTAGGTTTACCATTGTTTGATCATCGTTAATATCCAGTGTGACACAATAAGACCTCAAACATTAACGAACCTTTCAGCTATGCAAATTAAATACAGAATATTGACTGAGTAAAATGAAATAGATTGCCTGAAACCAGTATAGAAGCTCCGAAATCAGAGCAATACGCCTAAATGTTAATAGAAAAAAATCTATTTAGCCTTTTAGTGGGTTGAATAACTTCAAGGCTTTTTACGAACACCCCATGGATCATCAGGAGGTCCCAGGTGGGACTGTTGCCTTAGGAAACTCTCACTTCCACCACTGTGGAGAGAATCCCCAGCTGGTTTAAGTCATATACTGTTAGACGCCAAAGAATCCAATTTACCCCATTCCCATACTTCTTTGATTTCCTTTGCTTTGTAAGGTCATTTATCTGCAATCTTAATTTGGAAACTGCGATTTCTTCCCTCTGTGACAAGCAGTGGGATTTTCTTCCCCCCACCCTTGTCGGCTGTCATAAAGGTAGGCAGGTGTCTTTAAAGATGTAGAAAAACTTGAATCTAACAGACATGTTCAATTAGAGCAAAATGATCTCTAAACTGAATTATTGTGTTCTTAATGGGTTGTGCAGAAATACTCCCCAGAGCACACAAGGTGATCTCTGCTTTAAGGTACAGTACTTTAAGTGGATCAGAGCAAGCTGCTCGACAGGAAACTCTGTGGTAGTTAATGAAGATCACCAATAACTGTAGAAATGTATACTCTTAAAGATCTTTACCAGTAGTAGAGCAATAGGTCTGTCACAAAGGTTCTCTGATTCTTTGATTTTAAACCGTTTTTATCGTAAATAAGGCAAAAAAAAAAAAAAAAAGGCATTAGGAATTAAGACTGTACATTTTATGTGATCATTGCCATACAATTTGCAACAAAAGCACTAACAGTCAAGAACCAAATGTTCCAAATTGTTTGTTTTCACATCTGTCACATTTTAGACGTGCACATCTTATTAATCTAAGGATAATGACATCTGGCTATGAAAAATAAATTTGCCTATAAGGATTAACCATTTGTAAAAGAAGAGAGTGAATATGACATCAAGTGTCGTCTTCCCTTTGTCTCAGCTGGCCTCAAGGTGACATGGGAGTCTGCTCCCATCACCAGAGCCAACTATGACACTTATTCTCTGTGGAACTCATTAAGGGGCAAAGGGGACCTCTGCACCGGCAGCATGTTCAACAAACTAAGACATTCTACTGAAACCAGAAAAAAAGAAAAGAAAAAAAAGAAACACAACTTCCATTCAGTTCAATGAAGCACCTGTCTTCGCCACACACACGCATGATGTAAATGTTAAGTCGCCCTTCCAAGGTGATCTGGACAAGGGAGGAGGAAACAACACTTTCTGTTAGACTTTCTCATGGTTGAATTATGCCTTGTGGGCTTTAATGTAAATACAACCAGCCAAGTGAAGGAAATTTCCACCAAAAAAATAGTGTCTGGCAAACTGCTTTTTTAAAAATCACATGAAATCCTGCTAAAATGTTTGCACCAAGTACCGCTAAAGACACATGCTTAGTGACCCGATCAAAAGAGCTGGAATAATAATTGGTATGCTGCCCCCGTCTTCTCTCCAGGAGATATTTGAGGTGACAATGAGAAAGCAGGGCCTTAAAATCACCTGTGACCCAAACTACATCCTTTAGTGTGAGTGTGAGCTCATGCCTTGGCAGAAGGTAGAGGGTACCAAACTGTAAGTTTAACCGGTACAAACCTAGTGCCCTACTTCCACTATTAAATCAAATTACTGAAAGTAAGAGATGAAGTGCAGTGTGTGTGTGCGTGTGTGTGTGCGTGTGTGTGTGTGTTGGGGGGTTGTCTCCCTCAAAAGTACATGTAGCTTTAACACCGTTTGTGGTTGTGGTCATGTTGCTCTACATTTGCAAACCCAACCCTCCGGTTTTCCCTCTGACCCTTTTATTACAAATGTAAGGCACATGCAAAGAGTAATTCAAAATTATGACTCTGCATTAATGTGGTTATGTCCGTATTATTATTATCATTATCATTATTCATAATATCAACACAAACAGCACGTATTCTTAGTAAGACTGAAGCTACGATGAGAAGCGGGGGGTTGTATGGGTGCTTGTTTACAACTGTAAATAATGGAGTGGGCTGTAAGTGCAGCGAAGGGGGTCAGGACGCTGTCACTTCGACGTAGCGTAATTTGTACCTGAGCTTGATCTCGGGCTGTCACTTCGCTCTGCATTAGGGAAAGCTCTAATGGGCCGAGTGTCAGCCGCCGTGACTTGCCTGCAGATGCAAGGCAGCCTAGCTCATCCCTACGAGAGCACCTTGCCATGGAAGCCAAATTAACCACGTAACCGGCTGAACCTCTGCGACGGTGTCACGGATGCCGACCCGTGAAACAAAACCTGCTGTGTCAGAGGGAAACAAAAAGACAAAAGAATGGGAATGTGGTGTTGTCACATCATCAGTATGAGCCTTTTGCACCTAAACTCAAGAGCTCAGTCTTGATCAGTCTTTACACTGTCACACTGTATCATAATCAAAACAAAGAAAATGAGAGGAGGAAGAGAGAAAGCACTGGAAACTCTCAGTGGAAGTTCTCTTCAGGAGTTATATTTACACTGTGCAGCGTAGTGGGAGCTCAGTAGACAAATACTCTCACATCTTAATTTTTCAATTAGCATGGCTCTTGTTCTCTAAACATATGCAAACACAACGGGGCGTCTATTAAAATGCAACTCTAGTGTTGAACCTAATTAGAGTAAATTGGTTGGCTTGTATTTGGAGAAATTTGAATGCAGCTTGTGATCCATGTTACACTGCGTGTTTCGCCCCAACAAACAAACTGGCACCCGCTGCCTCATAAATATGTTCAGCAGAGAGGCAGCCTTGAACAAGTGAGTTAGATGTCTTGTGGATGTGTGTGGTTATATGTACATAGCAAATGTGTTCATATGTGGCAAGTTATCTTTTCTTTATACTTATTGGTATCTTCCAAAAAAAAAATTCTAACATAGGCTGAAAAACTGTTACTCGTCCTCGAGCATTTAAAATCTATAGTGTGTCCGTGATGCTTAAAAAATGCATTTGTAAAGGGTCTATATTTCAAAGTCCTCTTTCCTCTTATCATGTGATGCTCTGCATTTGCCTTTGGCTTCATTATCACATCATATGGGGAAATAACTCAAAGTAATAAAATGTTGCTGACTTGGTCTCAGTGATGTTTTGATAGGAGCGGATCTCCAGTATTTTTGCCAACGTCATTGGAACATTGGAGAGCCCCACAGTACAGCAGGCAGCAGGCCAAATGGACACTGTGCATTGTAAAGGATAATTTGTATCCTGTATGCTCTCAGCTTTGCCGAAGTAAACAGCTGCCTCCACAGCCGGGACCAGAAGACTATGTAGCAGCCTGCTGTGTGAGAACCTAATCCTGAGATCTGATGAGCCTATGAAGATACTGGGCTGTGGTAACACTGTGTTAGACTTTAGCTCACATTGGCCTCGGTTGTGCGCAGCCTCATATTTTTGGCTTGAGGTAATCAGGTTTGTCATATTTAGTACATTTTTGTGATGCAATGGACCAGATGGCAAATGAAACGACTCTGAGAGCCGACGTGAGAGACAAAGGGACAGCAAACACCGCTGAGGAGAGCTCCAGCTGGGTGAGAGGAGGTAGGTTAATGTGATTTGGGTCTGTGGAAAAAGTCTGAGCAAGGCCACTGGGTCGTGGTGTCTCTTGTAAATTTCTGTTCTAAGAGTGTGGAGTTGTCAGTATCATCCTTCCTGTTCTTGGCACCAAAGCAGATGCACAAGTCTCAGACCTACTACTATCTTGTGGTAGATATTTAACAAGAAATATTTTTAAAAATTTGCACGGTTGCAGAACAATTTCCTCAACAAACCACATTTTGCAGCAATGAACAAAATGGATTTTGTCAGTCGCTTGCTTGCATACATTCTTTAAATCGTGTCGATGTTTTCTGTTCGACGGTTCTGATGTGCTGCAAATTTGAGTTTGCAATTTGATTTAAAACATGAAGTGAAATTATCTTCAGATCCACCACCCCGAGTAACTGTGGTGTCTAATGAATGAGTGCAGCTCGGTGAAACACTGGAACAAAACCTGAAAAATGCATAGTATGCCTGCAGGCCTTATTTCTCTATCAGCTAATGGTCATGGGCATGGGCTAGCTGCGCTTCTTACTTAATTCATTAGATAACCCGGGAGCTGCTTCTCTGCTCAAACATACACACAGATGGCACTGATTTCTAAAGTTCATTTCAACTTGTTGTACTTCAAATACCAATCCCTGCCTTATTCGCTGGGCATTCAATCACTGTGAAATGACAGATAAAAACACATACAATTCTAATGAGAGATAAAAGCAAACTTCAAGCTGACAAAAGGTGATAACAAAAGGTGATATCTTGAACTTTGTTTTTCGTATGTATTAAAAAAAGCTAATAAAATCTTAAAAATGGCCAATACAGCCCTGAGCAACACCCATTTGTATCTCTCTTTCAACAATTTAGGTAAGACAAATACAGTTTATTCAACTTTCAAAAATGTGTCCAGGGTGTGAATAAATCATTGGGCATTAAATGTTAAATAAAACAGAGAAAGGAATGGTGAATAATTCATTTCAAATAGGTGGTGAAAAAGTAAACAGTCTGCAGCCAGCGCAATAATTCATTAATATCTATTTAAATCAGATGTTAACAAACAGATCTACTCCTGTACTCTGGAAACTCCACAGTCTAACTCCACGTTCTGTTGTCTGACTCGGAGATTTCTTCAGCACATCTAGACTCTGCTCTTCAGGCACAGACGGTGCCATCTTTAGTCATAGTAATCCTGGTTTTATACATTTTCATGGTTTCGATCCGGTCACTTACCAGCTGTTTCAGACACAGTGGAAGTAAGACCACTAACCTGGTGTCTCATACCTCGGGCCCGTGACATTAGCACAGTATGAAGCCCCACTGATCTGAGAGCTGCTGAGTCATCATCCGAGGCAGTTGGTGGTAAAATCAGAATAAAGGTTTGCTGACGGGCTAAGGATAAACAATATAGTTGAGGAAAAGTGTCTTTTTATCAGCATCAGATAGTCATGCGATGTTTATCACACATGCGACGGATGTTCTAGACCAGTTTTTAAAGAGATTTGGAAGCAAGAGTCTGGTTATCAGGCCAACTGTTTCCGTAGCTGTTACCAGTAGTCTTCGACACTATTAAAGCTCACATTTCATTTTTTTTATAGATTAAACAAATGAGATGTAGCATCTTAATCACTTACCTTTAGGGATGCTAGCAAGCAGTGTTTTTTAAAAATACAGAGCCAGGTTAGCTGTTTCCCTATTTCCAGTCTTTAAACTAAGCTAATCTCCTACTGGCTCTAGCTTTATATTTAGTGAACACACATTACAGCTGCATTAACTGTCTTGTATGACTTGTAGCATATGATAAAAATAATTGTATTATCATAATGTAATAATGATATTATATAAAGTTATAATAATAAGTATTATTATTTATTATTATTATTATTATTTATATATATATATATATATATATATATATATATATATATATATATATATATATATATATTTCCCTAAATATTGAGCTATTATGGTGACAAAAACCAGTAGATCATGTGATTAAATGGACTTTTTTGTTATCATTCGCTAATTTCAATCTCAGTTATGTTTTGGTAATTTTATCATTTTAAGAGTGTGATCTGTTTCACTGTTTCATTCCCACTGCCTTCGACATTCACTCTGTCTACAGTAATCTGGTTTTACTGGAGGGCTTTCATGTCCTGTGATGGTATAAATGCTGTTTAAAGCCTTTTTTGCACTGACAGAAAGAAACGCTGGACTATGGTTGCACGCAGATGATCAACTCTGGGGTGAATGTAGACTTCACATTTCTCCAGCCAAGAAATAGCAAAAAATAGTGGAAGATTTTCAAAATTGTACACAGGATTATCACAGTATATTGTATTGTATTGTAATGCGTCTTATTGTATCGCAATATATTGTATTATATCGTATAGAATCAAATCATTTTGTATTTTGTAATTATTTCAAATAGAATTGTACTGTGTCAAATTATATCGTATCATATGTTGTATTGTATCCTATCAGATTGTATTATTTCACTTATCGTGTTACTTTGCATTGTACCATGTCTTATCATTGGTATCATGTTGTACTGTGTCATATCATATCTTATCAGATTGTATTGTATTGTTTTATAGCGCTTCATATTGTTTCATACCATATCATGTTGCATCGTATCGTGTCTTGTCCTTTCTTATTGCATTGTATTGCATCATGTCCTATTGTGTATTATTGTATCAATTTATAATGTATCAGCAGCTTTAAAACTTCTGAAAATCAGACTGGTTGGACCAGTGTATGTTGAGTAGGTCTTTAAGCCTACGTGTGCCCACGTATTTAAGTCCTCACTCATATTGTACCCGTACCTGTTACTGACAGATGTGTCCTCTTTTACTTAAAATTTTGTCTCGTGGACAGAGAGGATCCAAAGTGATACTCAAGACAGCAACGGGGGACTGAGTGCCACAGCAGAAACTGAGCCAGGGGACACAGGTAGAGACGCAGATGCTCGGCAGCCCCGAGAATGTGACGTCTCCGCTTCCTCTCTGTTCTCTTTGAAAATGTACCTGAGGAGATCTTCCACCACAGACTCTCTGTCTTCTTCCCAGCAGAGCAACATGGGAGGTAAGTGAAACCACCCCACCCCAGTCTGATGCCTTCTAACTGCACACAAAGCTGCCAAGCACACACTGGAACCATTTCAGGCAGAAAAAAAACCTTGCGTAGAGGCCTCAGAAAAACTATTATGAATTAACTTTTTTCATCCAAAGCTTTTCAACTGATGAAATAAACGATTATTAATATGCAGAATAATAATGCCACAAACCACAGACAGAATAAAAACTTTGACAAATTGCAAGCTTTATGCTTCACTATGCTATGAGAATGCTTAAATACAGTTCATATAATCAATTATGAAAATGTGTGAATAATTTAGAAACTGAAACTACAGCAAAAAAGAGAAAGATTAATCCAAAAAAATGGCCACCAAAGTAGACTCGCTACAGTAGATGCAGCAGCATAAATGATTACACCGCAGACTGTTTATATTCTTATACGCTTGTATAAAATTAAATATTAAATAAGTCATTTTAAAATAACTCATTTTAATTAAAGAGATAGTTCAACATTTTAGGTAATATCCTTATTCACTTTCTTTCCAAAGGGATGAGAAAATTGATGTCAGTCCATGTTAGTTTAATACAGTGCTGGATTCAGGCTCTGGTTAGCCTAGCTTAGCATAAAGACTGGGAGCAGGGGGCAACAACTTGCTTGGCTCCTGACCATAGTTCAGATATACATAAAGTCCGAAATTAAAACCATCAAGTAAATGTTTGTACCACAATAGTCATTAAACACTGTCCTGAGAGTCTCTATTTTGTCTTACTCTGCTTCTGTCCTCTGTCTGTGTCGGAGTTTGACAGACACACACCAACACACACGTTCTACGCTAAATGGTAACTCACCTGCTGCCAATCTACTACTAGCTGATAGAGAGACAGAGGGAGAGAGAGAGAGAGAGAGAGAGAGAGCTAAGCTCATATAATAATAGTATAGTGTAGTAACCTGTAATATAGATGAGTGTTCAGAAACCTTTCTGTTTGTGTCAATCTGCCAAACATCGCTGCTGATTCTGACTTTGAGGAGAGAGATTAGCTAAATAGATAGATGACGTTAACCTAGCTCGCTAGATACTGGTATATATATAAATAGATAAAGATAAATCAATTAAGGCAATGTTGTGCTATTTTGAAAATAAAATACATTTTCATTAAAACTTTATTAAAATGGATTTATAGTTTATTTAATTTACTGATAATCAATATATTAAAATAATTTTGCAAATTTTGCGCTGGCCTCTTTAAATTCATATTGATATTACCTTAATAAAATACATAATAAAATAATAAAATAAGAATTAATAAAATACATATGTATATATGACACAAAAAGACAATATATTATTTTGGCCAGTAAAAAATATGCCCTGCCTGTGGATTTTTTTTCATCTGCCGGTCACCTTGGCTGAGGAGTCAAAAACTTAAATTCGGACCCTGCATATAATTAAAACACTGTGTCATGTGTGGTTAATCCAATCATGGTGGTTTTTAGAACTGCTTAAACTACTTCTTGACAAAAAACAGTTTGCACATCTGACAGTTATTCCTGTGCAGAGTCTCCGGCTAGAGTTTCAGTAGCCAGATATCATCAGCGAGCACCAGTGTTGGTATTTTTCTATGTACAGGGACTATGGTACCAAACATGGCAACCTCACACTGACGACAAGGCTTCAGGAAGTTGAACACTTCCACTGTTGGTCACTAGGTGGCTTGATCCAGTTGTCACAAAGTTGAGCTGGGCTTGGATGTGGATACCCACTATTGTTCTTAGGCACTTAAACACCTGAGCAGGGAAAGCATACAGCAGGCGTCACATGCGTTGGCTCTGTAGAACTTAGACGGGACAAAAAAAACCCTTTAATTCCATTTTGATTCAAAACAAAACAATGCATCGGCCCTTGTTGTTTATCCACTAGGTGTGTTGGTTTTCACTTAAAGATGGTGCTTGGCACTAGATGGTGATATCAGTGCACCTCAAGAGAATTAATTCAGTTGTCGTCACCTCCTTCTCACAGGATTATCACATTGACAAATGAGGTTATGTTTTGGTCTCCTAGGTACAATGATATCTCAATAGCTACTGATCATATTTCTTGATTTGGGTTATACCAATCCTTTTTGGCTTTGGTGCAGATAGCCCTACTATGTGGACATTTACAATTCACAAAAAACTATGAGGCATTCTTTTTCTTTATTTTACACATTTATTCTAATGGTCACCAATTCTATCATAAATATTATACATGGTTGACCCTGAAAGAAGTTTTGTTTTTTTTTTCCCCAAAATTCTAAGAGACTAGGCCTCTCTGATTGAGTACAAGTCAGATTTGGTAACAACTTGCCCATATAATAACCTAATGAATTTAAATTACCTAACTAATTGGTTATCTGTATGACTCAGTCAAAAAAAATTGCATAATTCATTATTTTGCAAAGCCTTAATTTGCCATGAAGGATATTTAAAAAAAAAAAAAAAAATTAACAAAACAGTAAAAGCACAATTGTTTTATCTAAATAAGTATTTTGATGCAGATCACAATCAAGATGCATTTAAAACTTCTAAACATTTAAAAAAGAGATTCAAAGGCATGTGCAACCTCAGAGGATGAAAAGTCTATCTGCTCTAAATTCTTTGATACACAAGTCCTGAGCTCTTTCCTACATTATGTGTTTTGTGAGTAACTGTCTGTTCTTGGTCAGTGTCATTTGATGATCTCACGTTTCATAGCACCCATGGGGACACAATTCGGCAAAGGCTGTTGGGAAGACACATACAGTAGCACTGTTTCACTGTAACCACACTACAAGTTAGAGATGCTCCTGGCAAAGTATACAAGAGAGACTTCTAGTAATTGATTATGTCTCCAAACAGCTTTCTTGCTTGTCTCTCTGTGAGCAAGCCAGGCATGATTTCCTAAATTATGCATGTCTAAAGGAAGGAAAGGAGGCTTTTAAAATGTTATAAGATATAAGTGAAGACAAGCAGCTCTTATAGCAACACAAATGATTTATGTTACAAGATATGGCTTAAACATTGCACATTATTTCAAAGAGGTCACTGCAAACGTGTGAGAAAAACTGAATGTTGATTGAATACAGTTGAGCAAACCTCCTTTCCTTCCTGCTGGGTGTGTCCCCCTCAGTTGACTGTGCAGGAATGGTCCTGAACTGTCTCTTCTGCCGCTTCTACGACATGATCCTCATGCTACCCGATTCCTGGGGGAGCGCTGCCATTCACTGCTGCCCCAATTACAAACAAGTCAACACAACAGTGGAGTCTATACCCAGCAGTGATGATGACTCTTGCATTGACTTGGACTGTGGTCTGCTCAATTCCTGTCAGGATGCAAGTGATTGTCTGGAGCTGGCCATGGAGGTTTCTGAATTTTGCTACCAATAGTTGGAAACCTTTACTAATCACCAATTACCATAATCAACTGGTTGAATAAACAAAGATCAAACTGTTCCATGTCAGTGGAGGACTTAAAAGGGCTAAAACCTAAAGCTGTTATATGCAACATTTGTGATATTTAAATTACAATAAATATATACATTATCCATCTGTGAATGCATGTGAGCTTGTGTTTATATGTGTCCTGAATGTATGAAACAGAGTCTTTTCATTGCAGACATATTGACTTTTCATGGCAAGAAAAGCCAGGTGAAACTAATACCGTTAGCGACATATTCTTCAGTTGCTGTCAGGTTTTAAGCAGCCAGCAGGCACAGTAGAGCTGGGAACAGTCAAAGCTAAACAGAATGCAGGTATTATTAATATTATCAATAAAACCTATGTGTTTCCAACCATGGTACATTGAAATTTTGGCATGAAACAATGACTTTTGGCTTTTCAGTGAAATTAATGATGTTTGATGTATGGAGTAGAAATATAAATGTAATTGTTGATGGCTATGGGCTAGCAATCAGTGTTTATTGTTTATTGCAAAACACTGTTTCTTGTTTAATGCTTCCTTTTCAGAACAGATTAGCATGACCTCAGTTTTATATATAGATGTCATTTCCAAAATGAATTAACATAAATCTGTCAAGTTGAGTAACAAGTGCCTGGGTTGGGAAAGTTATGGCTATTAGGGCTGCCACTTTTTATCTGGAGAACTGTTAATACATATAATACATACATATTGTATCCATTTGGCAGATGCTTTTGCAGATGCAGTTAAAGCTGTTTGCTGCTGTTTAATGGTGCATCTGCCTTATAGTAGTGGCTACCTGATAGCTTCTCACTCACGAGGCAGCTTGTCCTACATTTACTCATTCACACCATGTCAGCAGAATGGGAAGAACAAGGAAAAACACCCCTTACTCCGACTTTGGAGTGATAATATGTTATTCTAAGGTGTTTGTAGTGGTAACCTTGTAGTCACACCAGATACAAGGCCTGGCTTAGCTAGTATTGTGTGTGTGATTTTACATATTTGTATCAGTTGGTGACCAATTGAAACTAGAGACCATCTTGTGGTGGTACAATATCAATTCCCATCAACATGTTGACATTCCGACCCATAAGTTATGAGTAGTTATTACTATGTTATCAAAGGATCATAGGACTTACGGTTCGGACCACGCCCATTTTGGAACTTGGCTTCATTTTGATGTCAAGTTATTTAGATGTGACTGCCAGCAGTGGTGCATTTGCAGCCATTCTGCCCACATGTCTGCAGTTCTTTTCTCTGAGTGGACGGTCTCATCAGTGTAGGAAATCCCCAATATCTCTGACTGGTAGGTAATGTTTTTTTCCCACTCAGCTGCTTGTATTTATGTCTTAAATGATATAAAGTGAATGCAGCACTAGATACTGCAAATGAATGGAACAATGTGGTTTGGCACAATTGATTTTTAACCACGCATTCGTGTCGATATCTGACTGTATTGTGAACATAATTGTTTGCATGTTTGACTATGTAGTGCACACTACAGTTACTGGAGGGCACCAGTTCTCATTTGTTCAACCTTGATCTTCTGTAAAAGTGACGGCCCTAGCAAGGATACAGCATCTATCTACAGTTTGCTTACATTAGCCTACATAAGCCACCGGTCATACCAGAACAAGTAAAGCCAAGTAAAGAGTGTATTGAAAAGAGTGTGTGATTTAAAGAGTGTGTTAAATTTGCTCATGAATTTAGGTTTTATTTTTGAGAGAAAGAAATTTGACATTTCCTGTTCTATGAAAAGCTACATAGTGTTACGTTATAGCTTTGAACTTGCTAACTTGCTACAAATTTAGCACGTTATGGTCACAAATGTTGGTTTGAAACATCCTGGCCAACAAATGACTTCAGTAAAGTGATTAGATTTCAGGCAAACTTTGGTTTCAGAACTTACTTTCCAGCTAATTAGAATACATACATTTAATCTAACTGCTTCAGAGATGGATAGTTCATTGCTGATTGATGCATACACACCCCATACCGTCATTGTAAATACATTTTTCTTTAATTCTGACCTTCTGCTTGGTTGTTACAAAGCCTCACTCTCTGGCTGTAACTAAAACCATCAATGGTAGATACTGAATATCTTAACAGTATGAGTAAAGCAGTGCCTTGAATTTGAATTATCCTGTACGCAGCAGACAGCAGTGTCCTTACAAACAATACACTGGGCTCCAGGCCTGTGAATTCCACTGCTGCTCTGT
This sequence comes from Istiophorus platypterus, assembly GCA_016859345.1. Classification (NCBI taxonomy): domain Eukaryota; kingdom Metazoa; phylum Chordata; class Actinopteri; order Istiophoriformes; family Istiophoridae; genus Istiophorus; species Istiophorus platypterus. The sequence goes on from CM029117.1 coordinate 5,919,631, forward strand.
TGATACACTTACTGACACCACAACAAGCACTCCAGCTTCAACAAGATAGTCTTTCTGAAGTATGGAAAAAAAAATCTTGAAGCCTGTCCCCTGTTGAGCGTGCCTATTTCAGTTCAAGTGCCACTGGAAACACAGGAGCAGTTGGATATGGCATTTGTAGGACACTTGTCCTTGACGCTCCCCTCGACCTCTGTTCTCAAAGACAGTTCTCTCAAGTGGCAGATGACTGTTTGGAACACTTCAGTCTGAAATATGTCCTTGTCACATAATGGGAAATGGACACAGAAGCATGGCAGCTATGTGAGTGTGAAAACATATACAAGACAACATTGTTCTTAAGCATCCTCTGTTTCCCACAGAGGTCAGTGTGAGAGTAGAGGCGTACAACACAGGTTTACTGGATCATGTTCAATTACCAAACATTTGTTTTCTGCCATTACATATAAAGAGCATGAGAGTAATCTCATGAGTCTATTATTGTGCAGTTGTCAGAAGCACTGCCATGTCCCGTTGTTACAGCTATACACTGTGGTAAAGGTGCTGTATTATTAATATAGTCCTGAGACATATGAAGCTGCGCAGTATGGCTCTGAACTGCATGGAAAGTTTGACAATTCAGTGTTATGTATACATCATATATACCATGAGCCGTCACTGTATTTCATGTGTTCAAACTCAATGGCTCAGAAAAGATTTATTGTTGAATTCCCTCTGAATTACTGCACCGCCTCACCAAAGGAAAACCTCACTGATACCACTGAAATAGATGAAGTAGTGTTGAACTGTACGAGGTTAATTAATTTATCCGCAAACTCCATCAGTGCTGCTTCACTGTGGTTTAATGTCTTAAGTCTTTGTGTTTTTTACCTAGCCATTAATGTCTTCCTCAAACAAACTTTGTCGGGTCTTGCACCAGCGAAAAAAGGCCATGAACACATTTGGCTCAGTCATTAATTCCTCTGTCATAAATGATCCGAGTCTTGATAAAAACATTTATGTGAAGTAAGTTTATGTCAGTATGTCACTCTTCAGAAACTGAATATGTATTAATTAGATTTACAATATTCCTGTTTAAGACAGATGGCAATAACAACACAATTGTGCATGTTGTATAAGGTTTAAAGGGGACCAAAGGTAACTTCATAATTATTTGGTAGAAATTTTTGTTACTGTATTATTTCAATTACATTACTAAGGTAAGGTACAGCACCTCCAGTCGTGTGAATTTGTTCAACTTCTAAAGTTAAAGTCCAGTAGAATTAGTTCACATTATTGACATAATTAGTTCATTTGGGTCACATGATTACAGATAAACTTGAGCATTAGAGAAAAGAGATATGTTTGGTCATGTATAGTAATTATTATTGACTACAGCTACACAGCAGCTATTCGATCAGTTTTGCCAAGTAGCCATGTTCTATATGACGTCTAACTGACAGATCAAGGTGGGCAAGATAATCAACACTTTTTTGTGTTTTCAGGCATACTCTATTGCATCCTCTCTGTAAATACATCAGTCACAAAAAGTGGCATCATTTTCAGTGTGGCTCATCAATTCATGACAGCATGTGCCAAACACAGAGAAACTAACTGGGATGGGCCCGAAGAAGATGGATAAACACCTAACAGGAAAAAAAGAAAAGTACAGGGGGAAAAAACAAAAATGGCTGCAAACTGAAACAATTTCTCTTATACAGTATAAATAAAAACAACTTATTGTCAACCTCAAAAGCTTCTACAGTCAGAGGACAAGGACACACACAGTGGACCACAAACCTGGAATCCTCTTGTAATTTGACAGTAATGTATTTTTCACCCTTTGCTCTACATTACATAAGTTTACATTTCTCCAGTCCACAATGTCTGTTACTAATTTCACGCTGTTGATAATGTTACGCTATGTTACGCTTAACATGATGGTAGATGTATGATTGTATGGGAAGTGAAGGCAGTTGATTTTCTTTCTGATGAAAGTTCCAGTTTCCACTACTCACACTTCAATTTGATATGTGACAGCAGTGCATGAAGGACTGACGTTATTTTTAAAAGCAAATAATTAATTCAGTATTTAGCTTCATATTTTATCCTTAGCATTTATGTCCAAGAGGTAGCCATGAATACCCCAATATGTATAATGTTGAATATTTGTCAATATTATTATACTGGCCTACGAACTGAGCCTTGAGTTAAATCATACCTGAGAGATATTTTGCATCCACAATATTTAGTAACAGATGCTGAAAGTTGTTTGACGGGTAGTATTAAAACCAGACTGGAGCAGCCACATAGACAATAACCCAAATCCTCCATCTTTTAATTAAAATACTTTGATCGGTCGTCTTGAAGGTTGCACTTAAGTCATGCAGCAAAAACAAAGATTAGTCTGAAATTCACCAGGAAATCATCAGCAACTCTAAGAGGCTTTTTTCAGTTCTGTTATTTTATGAAAACCAGACTGAAATAAAAATGTTCCAGACTCTCTTGGAATGAACCTCTATGAAAAAAATAGAGGGTTCTTAAAATAGAGGGTTCAGGCATTACTCACAGATTTGCATGATAACATTTAAATGTGCCTAGATGTTAACTTTCTATAGAATCGAACTGCTATTTTATAGGTATTATATGAAGTTGAATGAAAAGTTTAGTCTTCTGATATGAATCGTGCCCTAAAGGTTGACCATGTCTACCCTCCTGAAACCTGCACAGGAGCTCAGACAGCAGTGCACAGACTAAAAAAAATAAATTTGGATACTGCACATGCTGTGCAGAGTTGTATGTTGCAGGTTACATCTACAGGGAACACTGCTTGTGACCAATTTTCTAATTACCCGGTATAGCACAATTACAAAGCTGAGTGCTCTGGCTGATACTGCTCCATAAAACCTATTGGAGGTCCTTTGTGGTTTTTCGAACATAAAGTGTGTCTGCATAAACAGATGCCAGTTTTAAAGCGAAAACATCTGCACATCTTAAACTCGCTGGATCTCTTTCAAATTACCTGATGGCTTTGGGAGCAGCATGGGCTTCAGACACTCTAATGTTTTTTAATAACATCCAAATGGCCTGTCCTTTACTGGCCAGGTTCAAATGCTGTCCCATCCCGGGCCGAGCGGATGTGGACAAGGTCAGGTGGTTTTCACTGCTGCACAGCACATGCATGCACATTAATGGTTGCCCAGAGGAAAGCGTTAACCCATTAGCTTGCACGCTACTCCTCTAGCTCACAGCTTAATTCAAAACACTTCCACGGAGGGTCAAAACGAAATAGTACTATTGAAATGATTACATGTGAAATCTGTTGTAGCCAGAAAAATACTTCCAAACGCTGCATGCCACTCTGCTGTTGTGTTTAGTGACACAAGACTTGCATTAACAAAGTGATCTAATTGCGTGCCGCTTCCCCATGTTTACATGCATCTCTGCTCACTAATCGGATCTGAGGTTTCTTCGGAGTTCAGGCCCTGATCGCTTCATTAGTGTGAAGCTGCTCCTCTTCCAGTGCACACAGCACTAATACCATCTCCCCTCAGACACAGCACTGCAGCCCAGAGTGGCCTCCTGAGGAAGCAGCAACATTAAATATTAATGCCATGTGTTTAGAGGGTTTTTATTTCAAACAGCGGGTTTGTCAGCATCTTATGTAGTGTTCCTCAAGATTAAGTCCATGTGGAAATGGGGTCCCCAAAGCTTTATGTAGCATTGTGCCTTCAGAATAATTTAGGCCTTTTTTTCTAATGGTCTTTCTGTGTTAATATTGCCAACATATTCAATGTGATTTTTCTCAAGTGAATGGAGCATTTTTAAGTGTCTGAGAGTCCTGCTCTCTCTACCATGCTGTGCAGTGTAGCTGTCACAAGGTGGAGAGTGTTGTATTTGATGCATGTGTTTCTCATAAGCCTCTTTTGCAGTTACACCCATGATGCAAGGCATCGTTAGCGCAAAACAGTATGATGTCCAAAAAACTGCTTTCAGTTACTGTGACAGTAAGACGATAAATATTACAAAATATTGGTAATAATTACATCCATTAAACTTAGTCTTAGTGCTGAACTACTACACTGCATCTATGAATGTAGCAGGACATGTCTAATTTATCAAAAATCTATCAAGAAATTTGTCATCTGTCCTAATTTTTTGTCATTTGTTCTATTGTCCTAGTTTACATGCCAATCTCACAATTACCCCCTCAAATGAACCTGACCTCCCTATCATATAGGGAAGTGGTGTGTGTGAGCATCCTCCTCAATTAGGTCAGGGGCGTTAATAGTACAGTAGAAAACGAACACTCCCCACAACATCCTCCAGGAATTGCGCCTGACACTACTGACTCTCTTGAATCTATATTTGGGCCACGCGTGTGGATGTGTGTCACCCAAGACTACCCGTCTAATCTCCGCCGCAGAAAGTAAAGTGAGTTGTGTGCCCATGGGCGGAGATTGTCAAGGCACAAAGGGAGCTCCCAGCAGGCACGGCGAGAAGCAGGCCCTGGGCAGGTTTTTATGATACCTTTCAATCAGCAGATGATTCCCAGCTGAAATGACAGGTGATTTGACTCAGCCTCCAATTAATGACCTCATTTTAACAATTAAGAGCAGAGGAGGAAGGGGAAAGCCCCACAAAAAGACAGCAAACAGAGCCGGGGGCGAGTTTCGACGCCTTGATAGCACAGGGTTCTAGCTACCTCACTAGGTCGAACGTGACTGAAGCCTGTGGTCCCAGCTCAGGTGACCTCTCCCTGCTTTAACCAGGTGGCATCCTGCAGGGACAGCACACACTGGTGAGGAACTGGCATGGGGATGGAAAGGAGGGAGGAGGAGGGTGCGGCTGGGATAGGGCGAAGAGATGACAGGAGGGTGGCAAGGGAATGATGGAGTGCATCAAGCTGCAAGTGCCCCCCCTTCCAGCCTCTCTTGCCCCCACCCCCTACAGCATAGAGGAAATTAAAGAGCTATGTAGCAGGAGGAGAAGAGGGGGGGGGGGTGATTTAGAGCGTGGCGCAGGGGGATGGGGACCCGGCGCATTGGAGTTAATTACTGAATAATGAGGAACAATTTATTGTGTTCTTGTTAGAGACATCAAAATGCTGCTGGATACTGCCTTACAGAGAGGAGTATGCCTTTCCTGCTCCTTGCGTGTTGGTTAAAATGTGGTGTTAAACTCCGAGTCATTAAGGGCCCCCGCCTTGCTTTGCCTTACCTTATGAAGTGGGGGTGTTGCAGGTCTTCTGGGCTGATGAGGGGACTTATCACATTACCCTACAATACTTAAACTTACCTCCAGGCCCTCAGACTTTAAAACCTAATGAGAGCTGCATTGACTCAAGATCAGTTTCTCGTTGTTTTCAAGACTTGTGCTGATGATTTGTAAGCTTGATCTTGGACGAAGGTATAGAAAAGCAGGCTGCTGATTAATCAGCATGCAAGTTAGCTGATTAAGCTAACATTAGCTCCACGTTTTGGTTGAAAACACAGTCCTGCAGTTGACTTTTTACTGTTTCCATTTGACCCATCATTTTTTCTGGTTGTCTCATATCAAAACTAAGAGATGCGCTCAGTAAAGCGCAGAACTCTGCTAAGGCCAGAGTCAAACAACATAAAACAGACTTCAGAGAGAAAAGTTGAAAAATATTTTGTAAATGATCATGAATTAATGGGTTCCTCCCTGGCCCATGCTCCATATCCATGGTTCAGTAGTTCTTGTGTAATCTTGCTGAGAAATAAACAAGGATACAAACAAACAACACAAGGTAACCAGAATGCTTAAATGTGATAAAAGACAATGGTTAAGGCTAAATTAAGGTAGGTTATTTAAGATAACTGTCAGATGCAATTGATCCATGTAGAGAATGTATTAATAAGAATAAGTATCAAGCATTATGTTTGTATTGCAGTGAAGTTATTCCCAGTACTGTATTACAAGGAAAAGTCTAAAATAAAACTATTTCAAGAGAAATACTTTAAGAAAGATTACTGACTGATGTATTTTGAAATCAAGACAATCTTGGGTAAAAATGGCTTGGGTTGCTGGAGAGCAAACTGCCTTAGATCCAATAAAAAGTAGGACAGAGCTGCTTATGTTAGCCTACACTCTGATCTGGTAGCTTCCCCAGTTCCCATACATTGTAGAAATAATCATATGATAGTCAGAAACGGGTCCTTTTTCATGCAACCTGTAACCCTACAAAATAATGTGGTTAGTTAATAATTTCCTAATAAGCGGCTGGTGTTAAGGCATGGTTGCTACAGTAGGGAGTAAGATTGTTAGCAGGACTTGCTAAGGATTGCAATTTACATTTTTGCAGTTTAACACACTTAATCCTGATTTAATTTAATTCCTTTCACTTTCACTCATGTGTTTTTGCCATTGGAAAGTCTAAAAAGTCACCACCCTCCACACTCTACAATCGAAAGTGTTACTTTTCATATAGAGCTGATGTCATGATATAACATTTCTGGTTAGCCACTGTAAAAGAAACTGTGTTCCTGCGGTTTCCATAATATAACCTAATTTTCCATAGTCCAACACAAATTGGCATCGACCAGATTCTTAGAAACTGAAACCTCATGAGTTTTTTTTAAGGTTAACAATCACTTTGGCAGCATACAAAAACTAAATGAAAACTACATGACAACTTAATAATTGTAATTTCTGCTGTCTAAATATATTTAGCCTACACTCCTCTCCATCCTACTGTTACTACAGACACGTTTGAGCTAGCTCAACTCATCCATTAAATACGTCTTTTATCAAGCTGTGACGTTTAGTCCGTGGACTCATGGGAAATGGTGTTTGTTAAAGACTATTTAAAAAAACAGAAATCTTAAATGAATTATATCAGATTATCGTAATTTGTTTGTTTGTTTCAAATTAGCCCACCTTCCTTTTCTAAACATATAAAGGGATCCACAAGACATATTGTTGAGGCTGTGTTCCAAGGCTGGACTTGTGGTTATTAGCTTAGTTACAAATGTCAATGCGACTTGATATGAATGTTTTTTTTTTTTTTACTTCTGGAACAGAGCCCAGAAGTTCAAGTTTTACTTTGGCACTCTATAGCCCCATATGCCATGTTGTCATATGGACAAATCTGAAACGTGAAAGGCCTGCTGTGTCTGGTTAATTTTCTTAAGACATGATTTGACAATTGCTGATTGTGGTAGGAGTGTAGCCAAAAGTCGATTATTTCCTTTTTTTACTGTCTCACTGCTGTAAATCATCTAACTGCAAAGTCATCCTTACTGCACAGACACTTTTAACAGTGTAACCCCCAGAGCATATTATATTCTCGACAGCTATGAAATCCACATGTTTACAGACTATTTATGCACAGTTTTTAAATATGTTTCCTCCCTCTAAACATGACACTTGCCTTAAGATGTTTACTGTGCTCCTTTTTAAAAAAAAACTGCCTGAGTGTAACTTAATTTATTTGGCGGGAAAGAGAAAAAAGAAACACTGAATGCAACTTGACTTTATTCTCCACCACAGAAAGACCAGCTCTTTCCTCTCTTAACAGCAAAGTGTCAGACTTGCTATCAGTTCTTAGCAGAGTGTGAAGTATCCCGACTCTTTGATGTGTTAAATATGAAATCTGACCATAGAACAAAGCAGCTGTCAGCAGCCAGCACGTGTCAAAAGCAATCCACGCCAATTATTATTGAGTTTCTGTCATGCATGCCTCTGCTGTGTAGACACTGAGGTGCGTTAAAGTATCGCAGTGCTAACAAAGACTTCAGACAGTCTTCAGAAATAAACATCACAGGCTTCGGTTGTCTTCATCAAAAGGCTGCTGATGATTGTCTGCAAATAAAGTCCAAGATGCACCTTTTGTCCAGGCTGTTTTGAGAGAGGGTTAAATGATTTGCTGCAACACAGCCAAAATTGTCAGGCCCAACTCTGTATTGTGACCTAGAGAATATGACTTTAACTTTGTCAAAGGTTCTCCTTATTAACAGCAACACAATCACTGGATCACAAATCACACACTGTAAGTTATGAGAGTTACTTGCTGTGTCTCTCGTGACATTGAGGGAGAAAGCGAGAAGGTGCTTGCAGAGTGTGTAGCCATGCTGTGATGCCCAAATAGATATGTTCCATCTGAGAGTGATGCAGCCTTTGCAATGATCCCGCTAGACAGATGAGTGCTACTTGAATGTTAATGAGGGCTCCTTTAGACATGCATAAATTAAATGATTAGATGTCTGCAATCATGCAAGGTCCTTAGGTGTCCCCTATTTATGGCATTTGAAATGTAGCTGCCTTTATTTACGACATGTCTCCCCCTGCACAGGCTTCGCCACCTGAGCAGCCTAACGCTTTCAAAAGACGGGTTTTTTAATGACCTGCAAATGAATCACTCTGGCAGAATCGTAAGAGAAGTGGAGCCCTCCCCTTTTTTTTGAAAACAAAAAGGGAAACTGTGCCATCCGCTGAAAAAGCTTGCAGTTGTCTGGAATAAAAGTCGTGCTGCAGGAAATGAGGGATGCAGTAAAACATATTTGTTTCATAGATGCTACTTACTGAAAGATACATTGTCGAGCATTGGAGAGTGGCCTCGGAGGACCACACATAGTCTCTGAGCGCTGTCACCAAACAATGAATCTTCTTCCTCACTTGGTTCACACGCTCTTCATTGTTGCTTTCTAGATACAACAACAGCTATTTTCATCCTCATGATTGCATTAATTACAGCATAACTCATGTCTCTGGACTCCAGTAGTGTTTTCCCCATAGAAAACCGCATGTCAAGGCTTCAACAAAGGAAGGGAACGGTACATATACTCAGTTGGCACTTCATTAATCAACATAAGAAATCAGCATGGCTTGACACTTATCTAGCTCCAACTGAATCTACTGCAGGAGCTGTATTGTATTTTCTTTAAACAATGTAACTCGTTCATTCTATTCTAAAAATTTTAATGAGATTTAGGCTGCATTCTCATTAATGTAATATTCAGGGATGCAGCCACATACATCCGAATAGCTCAGCATGTACACATAATTCCTCATGACAGAAGGGCAGTAAGTGACTGCTTCTTGAATTGTTAGGCACAATTTAAAGACTTCTCAGGTCCCAAGAAGGTCCCAAGAAGACCCTTGGGTGCACAGGCAGCAATAATAAGAGGCACCTATGTTACAGTCATCCACTCTCAAGCCAAAGCGCGGGTGTTTTTGTGTTTTTGTGGGGAGAGAGAAAGCAGAGGGGGGAAATTTCTCTTAAGATTCTCGCTTTTTTCCCCCTCTATTTATTAGGGTAATGAATTTCCGACTGCAGTGCCAGTTCCACTGAGCCTGCTGCTCGGCCTAATTCTCTGTAACATTTCCTCATTGCCGCTGGGGAACGTTATATGAAGGCAGGGCTTACAATACCATCAATATGCCCAAGACGACAATCGGACGTCTCATAGATATTAATGGAAGTGCAAATTAAATCAAAGTTGGAGTGCAGCTATCAGGGCTATGATCAATGCCTTTTGCACAGTCAGATTTAATATGGGGTGTGTAATTTGAGTATCCAAACAAAATGTGCATCTTAATGGGAAAGATGAAAGTAATCCCACATGGGGAGGAAATAATACATTAGCTGCATTGTAATTAGAGAACTCGGAGTGCAATGTTTCCCCAGCTCGGTGTTAATGTTGAATAAAAGCTTGATACATTTATGATGTGGATACAGGGTGTGGACATTTGAATTGTTTTTTTAGAGTCCTCTTGTGATGTCAGAGTTGGCATCTTTGACAAAAACAGTCATGAAGAGCACAAAAAAAAATAAAAGAGAGAGAGAGAGAGAGAGAGAGAGAGAGAGAAAGCAACACTGCCGCTTTATCAGTCTGGTCCTCTGATTGATAAAGCAGCAGGAACACATCTGTGTTATTGCAGTCATGGCAAATAATGAAAGAAAAACACATCAGGTGTGTTTTGATGTGATTCTGATGTATTTGATTTGATTATGAAAAATCCATTGTTTTAAAGCCAATAAACTAAAGGGGAACAAAATAAGAATAACCGGAACAAGATTTTGGTGAAATTGTTCTTATAAAGCCAGATCGTGCGAGTCACCTCACAAGCATTCAAAGAGAATATGATGTAATAATGCAACTTGACAAAGCCCTTACACTTTTATTTATTGGCAATCCATCTGAGTACACACTGCATCCAGTTAAAGTGACCCCATGTAAAGTCAGCAGGTAGCACGAGGAGACAGCAAACAGCAAAACAGCTTTTCAATGAATAACACATGAGCCATCAAACAATGGTCGACAATGATCCGGTGCCTTCATTGAGTCGAGTGCAACACATAAACACAGAATCAGGGGAACACAAAGGGCTCGTCAGACGCGATGGAACATCCCATGTTCAAGACGAATCGCCTGTCTAGTTAGTGCCAGTCAAATTAAATAAATCAGACATAAACTCTGAATTAATTTCACGTCTTTCTTTCATTTCTGGTTTAAACCTAGAGAGAATATTTCGACATTCTGGGAAATGCACTTTTACGCTTTCTTGCCTAGAGTTATATCTCTCAAATCTGAAGCTAGCTCTAGCTTGGTGATTAGCTTAGCTCCGCGTAACTGAAATCAGGGTAAAACAATTATCCTGGCTATGTCTGGAAACAACAAGCCTCCCACCGGCATCTCTAAAGCTCACTAAACAACATGTTATGTCTCAGTTGTTTAATATGCACAAATAATGAAATGTAAATAGAAAAATTGTGTTGTGGTTTTATGCTAAGCTAACCAAAGCTTACCTGCGGCTGGTGGTAGCTTCATACTTTCATCTAACCCTCAGCAAGAAAGCTAATATGAGTGTTTTTTAACAAAATGTAGAACTATTGCTTTAAGCACAACACAGCATTCATTTTCAAAAATAAATCTTTCACACTGGATTTTCAACCTCAAAGTTATCTCTGAAATATCAGTTGGCAGATTGAAACACTGGCAAGGTATAGCAGCCGCTGCATTTTGTTTTATATTTGCCAGCTACTGTCTTTGTTTATTTGTAAAACAAAGACAGATATAATAGACCGAAACATTTTCTCAATACAAATTAGCTTTTTAAGCAGTGGCTGACAACTAAGTTTTAGTTTCACATATATTTTTAAATGGCCGAATGTTTTGGCTGCAATGAAGATCGGATTTTCCATCAGGTAATTAGTCAAATTAAAAAGTCCTGGGTCATTAAGTTTGAAGTTCACGCAGCTCCACTAGCCCTTATTACAAGATAAATGTTGACATTTTCCTTTTGCTGTTGCACAGTCCTACCTCTGATGATAACATCAGAGGGCTCATCTCAGTTTATAAGGGATAACATTTCATCTTCAAACACCTCACTGAGTGGGTATGTAACAGGACGCTATAATCCATCAATAAAAGTGCATTGATACTGTCAAATGTTAATATGTCTTCCATAAACCCTTGGGCATTCTTGTCACCGGGACACAGCCTGCTCAGCAACACAGAGGCTATTGCCTCATCATGTTGCTCCGCATTGACCCGGGTCTCCCTCTGAGCGGCTGCTGCTGTAAAATGTTGCATGCCGTGACTGAGTTGAGCATTAATCAAAGCTGATTTGAAGTGTGAAGACGCAAGTGCCTTTTTTTTTTGCTGGAGAACTGTTTAGCACAACAGCGTTATGTACAACACGGCCCCACTCTTCAGGGTAATGGTAGCAAAAGGAGGTCATAAATAATGGATTCAAGATCACTTACCCCTCATGAAGCAGGCTATGGCATTTGAGGGGGATGTGACATTTTGCTGCTCAAATCATAGATTTCGCTCTTTTGGCCGCAATTGTAAAGGAAAACAAGACCTTTCCAAGAGGGCCTTTGAAAGAGTTTGATATGGTTCAAAACATGACGGCAAAACAACGGTTTGAACATTGCAACTGAATGATGATCGCCAATAGCTGGAAACGCAAAGACTGAGAGTAAAAAAGCTTTTGGTCTAAATTGTGCTTGACAACTTTTTGCATTCCCTCTAAAAGACCTGGGGTCCTAATAATCACTTTTATTTGCTGTATCTGTCAAAACTAATCCCATTATGTAACCTTTATTCAACTTGGAAAAAATTATAAATGGAAAACACTGAGGTTAACGGAAATCCTATTTGTCCTGTGTAAAGATTTGGTCTGTAGATGCCAGTGTATATTACACTTTATCAACCACTGTTAAAGATTCATATTTGCACTTCATTTTCTCTGAACTTTAAGAACTATAACAATCTCCTCTTGAAAAATGATGGATATAATTACATTTTTAATGCATTTGAAATATAACTGGCCACTATCAAACCACATTTAATTGAGAATATATTAGTATTTATTCAGCATTCACTGTCTCTCATGTTGAGCTGTTTGCATACTAGAATTGGAGAGGTGTTCTTATTTTATCATGATCTCCTCACATACACATAAGACAGAGTTCACTGGTATTACCTTTAGATGATAGCAAATAATGTGATAACCTCTTGTTGTAACTTTGTGTCCTTGTGTCCGTGCTCTGGCTTCCTGTCTCTATACTGCCCCTCAGTGGCAAGACAGGAAAATTGCCTAAAAAAAGACGTTGCCTTCTTCTGAACAATTCTGACAAAATCTTGCATGCACATGCTGTGATACAGTTCAATATTTTACCATAAAATATGAGGATAAGAATCCCAATAACTTCTAATGTGCCAATACAGCTGGAGATAAATAGCACAGAGCAAAGGAGATGATCAGATCTCACTCCATATCTTAATGGGATCCTCTCACACACCATCCCCATTAATGACCAATCTCCCAATTATGTAAATCGGAGAACGGTCATTCACAGTGAGAAATTGAAGTTGCTCACATAAACACCAACAGTGTCACATTGCAGAGAGTGCTAATTGGCCGCTACTTTTCACATAATTGCAGTGACTCGGGTCACGTCCTCAGCTAACCTCTCCTTTAAGTATTGTTTTTCAGCACACAAACAGTTAATGGTGCAATTAAGATGGCACTCACAAGCACCACTTATGGGGACCATTTGGCAAGAAAGAGCTGGAGAGGGGCGGACTGGGATGCGGTAATCCTGCATGTGGTACACAAGTGTCCAGGGGGAGCGGTGGTAAGTCAAAGTGCAGACAGGGCACAGTACAACTCACTGGTATCCTGTTCTGGTGTGGATGTAAACTGGTGGTCCTCACTGACGCAATCCCTCTTCACTCATCAGTCGCTCTCTGTGATTTTGTGAGAACGTTTGAAGCTAATAAACAAGGTTTTACACTATCGCCAATCTATACTCTATAACATACAGCAGACCCTGCATCTTAGATGTGCAAGTTGGTTCGGTTATGTAAATGTCACACATACAGTCAGTCATGTGCTGTGCATGTATTCAGGCAAAGAAGCCTCCCCTTTATTCATCACAATACAAAACTGTCATTTCTTTTATTATCCCTTAAGAAAAATCAGTAAAAAATCTTTTCCAGTTTGTGCTGCTGTTTCTTTTAGTGGTACATAGGACAGATACAGATACAGTGGCAATGAAAAAAATGTAATTAAACACAATTCACTCAATAGAAACTGTCAAGAGAATGTCGCAGAAATTATGACAAAACACTCTGGATGTGTTTGAAAGGACAGTGAAAAGGTTTTCCTTTTCAGTTTTGGACTTTTCTCAAACATGTCAGCATATTTCCACCATGTGACAACAAGACTGGTGGCTCTTACATCACTTTTATTACTTAACATTATACGGTTTTTCCTCTTAAAAAGGTTCAGTGTGCCACAGTCATGACACACATGGCAGCAAACTGAGCCTTTACAGGATGCTACCACTCATCTCATCATACCATAAACTATTTCATAGTGTGATGAGATGCATGGTAGCATCCTGTATAGCTGACCAAATGTTAAACATCCAGCAACACATAAGCTAATATTGCTGTGAATGTGCCAAAGGGAGATAATGTGAATGCCACCTATTTCTGAAACTAATCCCAGGGGAGTGAAGAGGAAAAAGTTTTCATCTCTTCATCTACCCCCTCTACCACAGACTTTGCCCACCCTCTATGACTAAGTTATGCCCTGTCATGTAGTCAGAGGCATCAGATGCCAAGTAGACCACTGCAGCTTGCAGGTCTGTCACTTGAGCCAGTCTACCAGCAGGGATATCTGACAGCCAGCGCTGCACCAGAGGCCTCAGACTCTCCGAGTGGATGAGAGGGGTGTCAACAATCCCCCTGAAAAGAGAGACAGAAAAGCAGGAGAGAAAGAGGAAAGAAATAAATAATAAAAAAAAGCCACAATGAAATCAGAAGGCATCACAGTTGAGAGCCAGGAGTGACAGCGTTGTTTCAGAGCCACCACTTTGGTGACAAAAATAGACCCAATTATCCTTTGAAGAAAGGGCAAGACATGGCATCTCTGATATTTACTGTGGGACTGGCGGCACTTTAATGACTGGCACATCTCAGGAAGAGCCCACGGTTATGATGGGACGTCTGGCATAATCGGCTCATAGCCTTTTGTTAACTACTTATTATACTTTATGAAACTCCCTCATATTCCTGATTGGAATTTGCTTGGACTAATTTGATGCTGAGACAGTGCTTAGGTAAAATACATAAGAAAACAGATCTGCTGCTTTCAGTTTTGTGGCTGCACTGTTGTCTAATAGCTCTGTGTGTCACAAATGCAGTTTACTCCGCCTCCTCCGGTTAAATATCAGAGCCTACATTTGAATAAATGCGTCAACATGCCCGCTTGTGCCAAATATGAGACGACATCTGACTTTCTACACAATTGACATGACAGTGACTAAAAGCTGTGAGACCTGAATCATTGTTTCGATGTATCCCGGTGCCTTGATATGGAATTCCAACATTTGGCTAAATTAGCACTTCCAAGGAGCGTGTGACACCTTGGTTAACATATTCCACCTCAATTATATTTCTCTTCAGCTGCCCTGTTATCTGGAACCTTTCCTGGCAATCAGAGGTACTGTTTTCCCTCAGCCAATTTTCTAGATAATGCAGCTTATCACCGCTGCGGCTAAAGTTGCCAATGGAATCAGGCTCCAGTCAACCTCATGAGCGCTAATTGTGTCCCTTTTTTATGCATATTTACCGACTGTCACTTCAAAGAAATCAGCAGCCCATTGAGACACCCAGTTAGCGAGGGGAGAGAGAATTGCTTCTTTGCAAATTAAAATTAGCAAACAAGCTGCCGATAAATAAAGCTGAGCGAGGCACGTGTGTGAGGGCTTTGTTCTGGGGCTGTGACTGGGCCTGGCTCGCCCGGTGCCACCGGACGGATTTGCTCAGGGATGGCTGGGGCTAAGGGATGCTCCACTTAACACACACACACACGCACACACACACACACAGACACACTTACAGCCTTTCCTGTGTTCTCCTCTTTTCTTCCCACTGCTGAGCTTCACAGACAAATAGATACAAACAAGGCACCATTGTTGAAGCGACACTTGGAGTGAGGTTGCAAATTTGATTCCCTATTTGAATAGAACAATTAGAGCAAGTGCTTGGTTGATTCATCCCTCAAGACGTCATCTAATTAAGCACTGATGCATTGTTTGAGGACTTAAATTAGTGCATCATTCTCAAATGGGGCTCTTCATATGAAAGCAAACACACTAATCACCACTTCCTTTCACAGCTCAATCCCTTACCACACTCAAAGGTGGACCAGTGTGTTTTGACATAAATACATAAAAAAGGAGAAGAGGCCCAAGAATAGATGGTACTTACGGTGAGATGCAGTTGACACGCACTCCTCTGTCAATCCATTCAGTGCCCAGAGTCTGAGTCAGTTTGACCACTCCAGCTTTAGATGTGTTGTAGGAGAGCTGCTTCTGGGGATGGGGGACTGCAGGGTAGAGGAATGAAAATCAGTTACCGTAAATGGACAAAGCACAACTATTCACAGAAATAACTTTTATTGCATTATTGATAATGGTATGTACTTTAGAAATTCCCAGGTAAACATTCAAATATCCTCATTTTTTACTTGTGAAAAAAGAGGACGACAATAGCCACCTATCTCAAAGGTAGTAAAGAACCTATACCATTTATATTGCAGCCCATGCAGTTTCTTGTGGACACTACATAAAAGCTCTTCCATTAGCTGCAGGGGGACTCTACAGATGAAGTCATGTAAAATTAATTGCTTATAATGTCCAGTTATGCTCTGTCCTCAGCAACAAAGGCACGGAGCCATTTGTTTGCCTTGACCATCACAGATGTTGCACACTGCATGGGATGCTGGGACAAGGGCTCATTTTCTGCTGGTTGATTAATCATCACAAGGAAGGCTCCAAGTTACATACAACTTTAGTAGTTAACCTCATCACCTGCCGATCTGACTGCCAAATGGCTTCAGTGTGAGATCGGGATGATAAATACTGGCCAGCTGCAAAGAGGCAGGGACCAGCCCTGTGGAGAAAAAGGCTGAAGCATCCTGCAGAAATTGCTGGGATAAAAGGAGGGAAATGCGTAAGGACAGAGGTAGAAGCTGCTGAAGAAATAAGATGTATAGAGACAACGGCATCATAGCTCAGAGTGTGGTTGAGTGGGACTATGTTGAGTGTGGCGAGATAGCAGAGGAAGGTAAGGTTGGGCTGGGCAGGGCTGGATAAGGGTAGGCTAGGACCTCAGAGGAGCAGGCGAGGAGGAGCAGAGCCCAGGGCTTACACGCAGATTGAAGGTGAAATCCGACTTATCAGGACAGAAAACACAGCTCAAAATGCCTAACAGCACTAATCCTCACTCAAGACCTGATGATACGGCCCCAAAATACCATTCAGAAAATGCCTTCATCCTTTAAATAAACCTGCATTGATGTTTTCGCCGTCTTAAAGAGCAATAATCCCCAGAGAAGGGAAAAGGAGCTAGAAGAAGAGCATTCTCCAAAGCCTTCTTTAACATTCACCCTGCTACTTATTGCCCATTTCAAGTGGAAGAAAACATGCTCTTTATCAGGCGTGCCTTTAAGTTTTGAATTCTTCTGAGCAGATAAGGAGTTCAAATAATGCTTTTCCCATAACGGCACTAATGTATATATTACCATGGAGCTGAGATCTGTAGGTATGTGTGTGATCACAAATCCTTCAGTAAGGTCATCATACAGCCAGAAAACTGATTGTGACCTATCAACTTGGATATTTCCAGTCTGGCTGTTCGTGAGCTGCTGGACATCATTTAGAAAAAAAAACAGTGGTTGATGGTCAGGAGAGTGTGCTTGTGTATATACACATTCTTGTTTAAGGACCTTTTGCAGTATAAAAACCAACCTTATCGGGACCAGTATTCCTCATGGGGACAGAAGCTCGGTCATAATGAGGAAAAACCTCTTTTGTGAGGTCCTGATTAGGGTCAGGGTTATGCTGCCAACAATGAATGGAAGTCAATGCAATGTCCTAACAAGGATAGCTGCGCATGTGCGTGTGTGTGTGTGTGTGTATTCACACACATGTACGTGTGTGCACATGTGTATTCATGCGCGTGTGTGTGCACGTGTATCCTCTAACACCCCCTCCAACCACACACACACACACACACACACACACACACACACACACACACACACACACACACACACACACACACACACACACACACACACACACTCTATTCAGCAGATGGACAAAAAGCTGTCATTGTGCATTTTAATTGGGCATTTACGGCTGCTTTTTGGGCTTCCACTTGGCTACAACAGGTCCCATCTGATTACACATTATGACAATATTACAACAGATGTCCAGACCAATAAAGTAAATTCCTGAAGGACTGTACGTAATGTGAGTAATTGATCATTTTTTTATGCTGGCCTCTATTTACCAGCATGCTCCTGTTTTACAGATTGCCCCTGCAGTCGGGACTGGGGCCCATATGGCACAGCGGTTTACTGGCGATTTGACTATACTGCTGATGAAGTGTTGCTGTTCCTCTGGAGGAACCTGTTGGAGGAGGAATATTACACCGGTGCTGCAAATTACAAGGCTTTTACTTGGCTCTCACTAAACTCTAAAAGTGTCTTCCGCTGTTCAAACAAGGCTGCTGGCACAGGCTGGGGTTTTGCCGTTGCACAGGAACCCTCCCTTCCCAAGTTGGACCTCAGGTTGCCTTCCACATCCTCCAGACAGCTCCGCAGAGAGGGGATGTTTATTATGATGCAAAACCGGCGAAGTGAGACGCAATCACAACACTTTGTATTTCCTGCAATGATTACTGTATGCAGGGGTGGGTGCATCTCTATAGAGCAGTTTAACTGGGGTAAAAGTTGCAAAGGGAAAAAAGCTGCCTAATCCTGTTTTAAATGTGCAGGTTCATCGTAAGTTTTCTCATAAACACAAAAACCGCCAGAAGTACTTCAAGCTGATTTTTTTTTTCCCAATTCCAACTTTGCAAATGTAATGATCTAACGTCAGATATGATGACTTACCCATTGATGATAAAAACTATTTAATTTGAAGTGTACTCATACTGTAGCTGTAAAGCACAAATGTATTTAACTCTCCTCTTCCTCCCCCCTCCTCCTCCTCTCAGCATAACTCTCCACGCCAAATGGAGAGATTAAAAGCAGACATGGAGGGGCTCCAGAGAGAGGATGGGGGGGAATAGAATCATCACTCACCTATTAGACTGGCCATGGAGGCTGTGTTGATAATCTTGCCGTATCCTTGCTTCAACATCACTCGACCTGCTGCCTAAGGCAAGGATTTGGGGGGAAAGAGACACATTAAACACCTTATTATGGCACGGATGTGCTACCAAAAGCTTGAGTGTAGATCAACACAAAAACATGTGGTTTATCCTTGGAGACAGATATAGCAGTTAAACAACACTTGGTGCACATGAGTAGATTTTAAAGCCTCACGTAAGGTGCGGTGAGAAATTTTTTTAAATATAATATTTTTAGATTATATTATAATTATATATATATATATATATATATATATATATATATATATATATATATATATATATATATATATATATATATATATATATATATATATATATATATAAAAAATGACTGACAGCAAATAGATAATTTGGAACTAAATTTAGTCGGTATAGAGCAGCTAAAGCTGGTTGGACCATCAGTAATTAGGTCATACTAAGTACTTATGACAGAGAAAGACTACTGAAGGAATATGTGATCAAGAATCAGTTTGGTTCTTTCAGCATATTTTCACTAGCAAATGACAGAAATAAAGAAATATTTGTAATTGGTGAATAAATTCACCATTTTTTATCTTAATAAAGCTTTCATTACTAAAGATTTAGTAGAAGAAGGAACATTTGGTTTTACCAGTGTAGCTCGATTTTACCATTGTAGCTCAGTGGCTTTAAAAATTCTCCCATTTCTAAAGCCCTCTGAAAAAGAAACCCACTAGTATATCTAAAGAATTGCCACAAGTCTGTAAAAAGGGCTGTTTTTTTGCTAATGAGGAGCTGATGAATTGGAGATACATGGTTTTCACAGGACAGGGACAATATGGGTGTTTTCCAAAACAGGGAACTCCTGGTGCCATGGTAGAACATTTGTTCCAATTTATTTTAATATGTGTTCATGCATTTAACTAAAAAACTACAAAGTTTATATGATCTACATAGTTTATATGATCTTTAAAAAAAAAAAAAAAACAGCTTTATCCCACATCAGTTTTAAGTGTGTCTGACTCTGTCTCTATTTTAGTTTTGCATGTAGTCTGATCATGTATAATCATTCCAGTTTCCCATAAATAAACCAAAGATACCTTTAGATTAGAGCTATCCATACAAGATTTTAGCCGAGTAACTCATTGTTTAAGCTTTTTCTCTATAACAATATAATTGTTCTACTCTGTCTGACACCCCAAAAACTTATGGATCAACTGGAAAAAAAAAATACATAATATTATTTTTCATAATAAAAATGTATAGTAAAATTCTTATGATACTATGAGTTAAATGATTAAACTGAAATAAAGTTTGAACCTTGATTTAATATAATTTCTAAATTTTAAAGTTTTCTAAGTTTTCTTATCAATAAATTTTACATCACACTAGTGCAATAAGGTGAAAATTAAAATCTCTCTCTCTCTCTCTCTCTCTCTCTCTCTCTCTCTCTCTCTCTCTCTCTCTCTCTCTCTCTCTCTCTCTCTCTCTCTCTCTCTCTCTCTCTCTCTCTCTCTCTCTCTCTCTCTCTCTCTCTCTCTCTCTCTCTCTCTCTCTCTCTCTCTCTCTCTCTCTCTCTCTCTCTCTCTCTCTCTCTCTCTCTCTCTCTCTCTCTCTCTCTCTCACCTACCTGACAGCACATGAAAGTCCCCCTCAGGTTGACATTAAAGGTTTGATCCCACTCCTCTAGACTGGTGTCTTCACTGGCTGAGTTCATGTTGATGCCGGCGTTGTTACAAGCGATGTGGATCGCTCCCCATTTGGAGACAATGTTGTCAATCATCTTCTGTACATCATCTGGCTTGCCAACATCAGCTGTGACCGAAATGGCATTGATACCTGTATTTAAAAAAAAAAAAAAAAACAACCCCCCCCAAAAAAAAAAAAACGATGCCTGTAAGAACAATATTTACATTCTGTACTTTTAGTAATGCTTGACATTAATAACTTTTACCTTGGACATTTTAGAAGTTTATTGTTGATTAGATATACAAAATCATGAAAAATAAAGAACTAAACATAAATTAAAAAAAAATAAAAATCAAATTTAACTGAAAAAAAAAAAAGACATCGAATGGTATTTTTCTTCTCCTTTTTAATTTGCAGCACATTTTATCCTGGGGAAAGTAGAGAGAGACAATCTCACATACATGGGCTTGATGGAACATTTCGGGCCAGGCAGAGAATAACTTATCCTTTAGTGTGCTGCCATCTGCTGGCCTCAAACCACAACGACAGCTCGTGACATTTGGAATAAAGGCTGACAACCCCAGCTTTTGAGGCTTGGTGCTGTTGCTCAAGATGTTCTGTTCTTCTCCCAATTAACTCTTCAGCGTTGAGTTGACCACTCAGTGTGACGGTTGAGGCGTGTGACATTGTGGACTGACTTGTTTTGCGAGCCTGGGGCAGGTCAACATAACACTTCTGCAGATTTTTTGCAGGTGTTTCATTTTGCCTCGGGGCTCCCTTTAAAGAGTGTTATTTTAGCTTTGACAAGTTAATAGATCGGTGTTAAATTCTTTTGGACTTATTTCACAATCCATGCGGGGGGGGGCTGCATTAAGCGAAGGATACACATTATTAGAACCACTTGTAGCATCCTTAATTTAATTATCAAAAACTAAATGATAACAGGAGCATCCCCTGATTTCGATTAGCACCAATTAGATTTACAGATGTTTGGGGAGAAGTATATTTTTTCTTTACAGACATACACTTATGTCAATGGAATACTCCAAACTACATTTACATTCACGTGTTGACTGATGGGAGTGTGGATGCCAGGAACTGTGGGAAAATTGACAGAAACGTAATCAACTATTTTGATAATCGAGCCAACTATTTGCTGGTTTCAGCATCTGAAACGTGATAATTTGCTGCTTTGGACTATCATGATGCTACTGTAAATTGAATGGCTCTGAGTTGTGGACTGCTGGAGGAGACTGTGAGAAGCATTTTTCACTGATATATAACGATCAATCAAGAAAATAATAAACAGATTAATTGATTAGGAAAAGTAAAGGTTGCATTCCTACTGATGTCTTAAATCAAAAATAAATGTCGAGTCATCTAAACTAGTACAACTGTGTGGAAGCGAACTGAAAATGTAGATCTGTTTCAGAGCCTGGTGTATGGGGAGTTGAGGATGAAGGTCAGCTGAATCTTTTTACAGGTTTGTATTCGATTGCAATATTGGGTTTTGTTTGCAAACCTGCCATTCTCTCTATATGAAGCCACCGATTTCAGTTTCATTTCAACTATACTTGCCCGAGTTCAAAATGAGATAGAAGAAATGGAAGGAACAGGATTGGAGTTCACTTTTTATGGTGTACACATGCCATACCTTTAAGAAGGAGTTCTTTAGCCACTGCGTCTGCTCTAACTTGGTCCAGGTCTACCACAGCCACCTTGGCACCAGCCTCCCCCAGGGCATGAGCGAACGCTCGGCCTATACCTTGGCCAGCACCCGTCACGTAGGCTACCTTTCCATCAAGGCGCATCCGATCCAGAATGAGGCGCCCCCTGACCCCACGGAAAACCTCGTCATCTATTATTTTACTCTAACAAATAGACACAAGATAAGCAGACATGATCAGTGAGAAGGATGCTCTTACAAAAGGAGACACTCATTGGTGTAGGTATGAGGAGAGCTGTGTGGTTCCATGTCAGAACTGGCTCAACACTGGGGTTATCTAAACAGTACCTGTGTCCTTGCACACTCAGAGGCCACAGATACCCGGCAGATAACACTGATGCCATCTCTGAGAGGGATAATGACCTTTGAAAAAGATGAACATTGTTAACATCGAAAAGGAATAACCCTGTTAAACAAACACAGCAGCGCGGAAAGGTTTGAAACCGACCTGCTCCACACGTGGATCGTTAGAGACAAACTGGTTGAATTCTCGAAGCGCCAGTCCGTTGCTATCTGTGGTGTCTTTAAGATAAACCTTCGCTTTGAACAGCGAGTTATCTACACATATGACCCCTCGTAATCTCAGCAGATTGTTGTCCAAGATAAAGTTGTAGTAGTTGATGTAATTATTCTTGTCAGCATCAATGAAGACCATGTCGAACTGCTCACCTGCAGCGGCCAATTCCTGGAAGAGACGGCTGGTTATTAGATAACAGTCCGTGCACCCCAGAGTTCACCTTATTAACACCCAAAAAAGAAGAGTCAACGTCAACCTTTGACTGCTCTGATAATGCAAAGCGCCCTGCGTAGCACACAGTGACTCTGACTGTAGATGTTAAAAGGGAAAATTACTACTTAAACTTGTCATCTGTTGGGAAAACAGTCCTCTTAATTCTTTCAAAGGATCTTTGAAAAATGCTCAAATACCCTCTGACGGTCCTTCAATAGTGTTGGTTTCATTTCTCTTACCTTCAGGGTGTCCATTGCAGATCCTGTTTTGACAGTAATCTTCTTGCCATGTGGAGACTTGTCAAAAATGGGCTGAGCAAACTCTTTGAGGTATGGCTCCAACTCGCAAGCAACCAAGCGACCATCCTCAGGAAGCCCTTCAGCCATGGACAGAGCTCCGTAGCCAGTGAACATCCCAATCTCTAGGACATTCTTGGCTTGACTCATGCGAATCAGCATCTTCAGGGTCTGGCCTGGCAAGAAAACATCAGCGAGCGCGTTATCATTATAGGGTACATCAGTGAATATAATGGCCTTGAGCAGTAAACATGCAAATGTCCAACCTTCAACATGTCCAGTGATGCACTCCTTGGGAAGCCGGAACTTAGTTTTGCCCTCCTTGTGCACTTGATCCCAGTCATGGGAAATTGTTTTTCTACAAATGATAAAGATTTTAGCAACAGTTACCTCATTGTTCTTACTTTGAGCTTTGGATGATTGTGTCTACTAAGCTAGGACTTACTTATATAGCTCTGCCAGAGGTTCACTCTCCTGTGTGGTCACTGTCTCCAGGTAGTCGTCCAGGCCGCTGGCTATGTCCAGAGCCTTCTGCAGGTGACGTGTCAACTCCTCTGGGACATTACCACTTGATGAAGCTATCTCATTGGCTTTGCTCAGGAGATCCACAAGGACCTCCACTGGGGTGTCAGGGACTGGAGGAATAACAGAAAAGGATTTTAGTTTTCAGCAATTTCAATGTTTTTTTTCCTTCTTTAGGGGCGTAGGTAGCACTAGACAATGTTTCCACAGGTCTTTTAGAAGTAAGCCTTAAAAACAATACTTCATTCTGTGTCTCAAAGACAGCTGTGAGGACACTGATAAAGTCAAGCTGGCTCAGTAGCCAGTGGCAGGTGCCATAGAAACCAAGGTCGTAAAGATATGATGGACCGAGTCTCCGGTCGAAGGAGTTAACAGTCATAATAGAGGTGCCCATCAGGGTCAGGAGATACAGAGCTTTCCCGTGGGAGGACACACAGTCGAGTGACAAATGAAGGAAAAAAAACAAAACAGAAAAATGAGTGAGGACACAGGATGACATTGCCTCCATCCTTAGGGTATGAGGGGATCACTGGATGGTTTGATGAGTATGAAAAGGATCTGAATCCTATGCTGTGGCCTCCACAGTCACAAGATCTCAGCAAAACCAACAACCTGTCAGACAGTTCTCTCCACCACCATCATCGAAACTTGAAATGGGGGAATATCTTTTAGAAGAATGGTGTTGGATCCGTCCAGCTGAGTTTCAGAGACTTGAAGAATCAATGCCAAGGTGCATCGAAGCTGTGGTGGCTCATGTGGTGCAGCACCTTAATAAAACACTTTATATTGGTTTTTCCTTTAATTTGTCCCCAGTCTGTCAGTACTGCATGAAATATATGTGACTTAAAACATTTATGGTAACTTGCTGTTATGCTATGAAAAATATCATTTTTTGGATATGTCCTAAGTTCTACATGGCTTTAAATTCACCCTGCAAGGAAGATAACCTTCAGACCTGGGTGGTATTAGACAGCGTAAACTTGTATTGCTGATCTCTGTTGTCCTCAATTGAGCCTCAGTAAATGCCTCTGCTAAGACATCTGGGACTCCTGAAGCTTCTTCTATCGTGAATAAGCCAGCTCACAAGATTTACACTGTAGTAATCAATCTGCTCTCTCTACTACTCATACATTCTCCAGCTAATATGATGTAGGGTTGGAATAAAAAATTCATTAATTATGTTCATTATCCCGTGATCTGCAGATTATTTTCTCTTTTATTAATTATTATGATGATGATGATGATGATGATGATGATGATGATGATGATGATGATGATGATGATGATGATATTAATTGTTTGGTCAGTACAAATAGCAGAAAATGCCCATCAAAGGTTCCTAATGCCAAAATGCAAAGACTTCAGAATGCTTGCTTTGTCTTACAACTGTCAAAAATGTGAAAGAATATAGGAGAATATATTGAAGTGATAAACTAGAAAATGAAAATGTAATTCCCACATATGTATGTTATTTGAGGAAATATATAAATGCAAAAATCAAATTTGCATTCTCTTTTTCACATTCCATTTACGGGCTTTCTATGACCATATTAAAATGAAAATGGAAAAGCTGTTGGACATTTAAGTTTTTACAGCCTTACCCTGGTGTACAGAGGACAATTATCAAATCACAATTCAAGTTTGAAAATTAAATTGCAATATAAAAAAATGTAAGTTGAATATTCCGTTTATGCAGGCAATGTTCAAGTCCCAGTTAATATTAAAATGCAATTTTTTTTATTTCATTCTTTTTTAACAATTTGACATTTCATTTTCAAAGACTTGTGCACTATAATAATAAAATGAATTGGATTAATGCATTTTCATGTTTACACAAATAACAAATGTGGAAAGTTATCATGCTATCATGGAATTTTCATTTTCAATTATGATACACTCCTTTTACTTCCCTACAAAAGCAAAATATATTCATTTATTATTGCAATTGAAAAAGAACAGCAGCAAAACCAAGCAACTGCTTAGCTGGAACTCTGACAGACAATAGCACTTATTAAAAATGTTGAATATTTTGACTTGTGACCTCTTACAAAAACCCAGTGTTTACTCAGGGCCCCTCATTAAGGGCCTCAGATGAGCTGTGAGCAGTTTTACCACAGACATATCCCCTAAAATTTCTCAAGAGGTTTGAACTCGATAAGTGTTCGAGGTCCAAAGAGATAAATGTACCCCCCCACAAAGATTAGAGACAAGTATAGAAAATGAAGACAAACTGGTGCAGAAGAACTTAGTTTCTTTTTTCTCTCTCCCATTAATCATCACTCGACCCCCAACCCCTACTTATCTTTTGACCCCTAGGTTGGGAACCTCTGTACTGAAGCGTTTGATTTGTGAAGTAACCATTTTAAAAAGCGGCTCCACTCAGACCGACTTCAACAGCTGGGGGCACCGGTGTCAAACGAATCAATAATACTATCAAAAACAAAACAAAAAATCAACACGGGGCCACTTTTGTGCGGAAGGGCCACTTTTGTCCTGCGTGCATCAAGCGCGGCGGGTCGTTAACGCGTTGAATACTTTTACTCGGTAGGATTTCGGACCTAACTTTACTCGCACGTCTCTGCCCTCGGTATCCGTCCCTAATGAGTATTGGCACACGTTAGATAACGAAGCGCCGGGACGCGTCTTCCTCTGCACCGGAGCCTCTTCCTCGACCCGACTCTTCCTCGGCGCGGTGACACGCGCTCGGTCCTCCCGAGGACCCCCGGACTCGCGCGGGGCCCCGGCTGCTCACGCGACCCGAGCCGCGACGGACGCCGCTCTGACCCCGCGCGACGCCGGAGAACGGGGCGACGGTCTTACCTGAGTCGGCCGGCATGGCGCGCGCTGGAGGGCGTGATGGGAGCGCGGACGCGGCCGAGGGGAACGTGGCGTCGCGTTATATCACCGCTTCTATGCAAATCACCGGGGAGTGACCGTTGCGCAACGAGGCGGCGCGCGTTACCCAACCTCACGCCGCACGTGGCCGCGCCGGGGGCGCGCCCGGGGGCGCACCGCGGGAGACCCCGCGCGCGGACGCGCGGACGGGCGGGCGGGCGGACAGACAGACAGACAGACAGACAGACAGGCAGGCGTGCGGAAAGAAAGGTGGGTAAATGGGCGGACGGGAGAAGGACAGACAGACAGACAGACAGGTGGGCAGACCGACAGGTAGGTAGGTAAATGGGCAGACAGGAGACAAACAGACAGGTAGGCAGATGGGCAGACAGAAAGACAGGTAGGTAAATGGGCAGACAGGAGAAGGACAGACAGACAGGTGGGCGGGCAGACAGGTGGACAGAGGGGCGGACGGGGGAAGGACAGACAGGCAGGCAGGCGGGCAGAAAGGCAGACAGGCAGGTGGGCACACCGACAGGTAGGTAGGTAAATGGGCAGACAGGAGACAGACAGATAGGCAGGCAGGTGGGCAGACCGACAGACAGGCAGGCGTGCGGAAAGAAAGGTGGGTAAATGGGCAGACGGGAGAAGGACAGACAGACAGGTGGGCGGGCAGACAGGTGGACAGAGGGGCGGACGGGAGAAGGACAGACAGACAGACAGACAGGTGGGCAGACCGACAGGTAGGTAGGTAAATGGGCAGACAGGAGACAGACAGACAGGTAGGCAGACGGGCAGACAGACAGACAGGTAGGTAAATGGGCAGACGGACTGAAAGACAGACCGGAGACTGACAGACAGACAGACGGATGGAAAGACAGGCAGGCAGGCAGATGGACGGAAAGACAGACAGGCAGGAAGGCGGGCAGAAAGGCAGACAGGCAGACGGGCGGAAAGACAGGCAGGCAGACGGGCAGAAAGACAGACAGGCAGGTAGACAGGAGACAGACAGACAGGGAGGCAGATGGACAGGCAGGCAGACAGATGGACAAAAAGACAGACAAGCAGCGGAAAGAGAGACGGGCAGGCAAACGAGCACACAGAAAGACAGACAGACAGGTGGGCAGACAGACAGGTAGGCAGTAGGTAAATGGGCAGACAGGAGACAGACAGATGCCAGTTGTAGGCAGACGGGCAGACATCTGACTGGAACAGACCAGTTGATCATTTGATAAGCTCCATCTGTGATTTCCTGCTAACATCTACTGTGAGAAACCCTACTGAAAACAACTGTGGTGAAATGTAAGGCATGAAAGCCTTTTGCTAAATTCTTAACATTACATGAAAATTAGTTTAATTGCTGAAATTAGGCCACATACAATTTTGTTTCTCAAAAGCAGCTATTTTTAATTTGTAGCATGAAGCCTAAAGCGGAATTAAAATTTAACTTTGACATTTCATAAACAGTTGCTTATTTGTACATCCAGTACATGTGCTGCATTAGCTATCATCTTTTCATTGTTCTGCATGGCAAATGAAAGTTGGGCTTTCACTCTCCTTTTAGCTCTGTTCTGGACTAAACACTTGCCAGCTAGTCATTAACGCAGGCTCTCTATTGATTGGTGCTGGTATCAGAATGTTTCTGTCTAGAATAGCAGACGAGTCGGCAGATGGGTTCCTCGCTTGGAGCGACCCCTTTCATATTACACATGTCATTTGACCTATTGATATGAAAAAACACTGAGAAGAGCAGCGGGGGGGTGGAGGGAATAAACAGTGGCATGAATCATTTGATGGCCTTGTTCTACAATCTCACCACACTAAGTCAGAGAGCAGCCTTTTTTTTTAAATGAAACATTGTTTCGTGGTTTTATTTCAGTTTCCATTCATTTTCCCAGCGTTCCTTCCACTTGCTTTCTCACCTGTTGCCTGATGTTCATATCTGCTATCTTCTTCACCTCGTCTGCTTGTACGCCTGTGTTATGAAAGTATCTTCACTTAATCCACCTGTCTTGGATTCTGCATCTGGGTCCAGCCTGCCTGTGCTGAAACCAGCAATCCCCTGACACACCAAGCACCAGTTAAAAACTATGAAATTTAAAAGAGGCAAAACTATTGTCTCTCTTCTTCTTCATGCTCTCCATACCTTCATATCTATAGGGTTATTTTTTTTTGTTACATTAAAAATTATTCTGTATGTTATTTTTAATGCTTAAGAAGAATTAGATCAAGTACACTTTGGACTCTGAAAATTGACTGCTGTACATATAAATATTAGTTTAATGATTCCTTTTTCCAAAACAAATCTTAGTTGTCATAACTGGAGACTCTGACCTCTGCTCACCAGAAATATCCCTAAGAAGAGCAGTGAGTGATGTCTGGAGAGGATAAAGAGTAGACTATGGCATCAAACATTTGATGGCCTTCTTCCTCTTATCAGTCTCACTATACTGGGGGAACGAGTTGTTTTTGATTCCTGTGTTGCTTATCATCCACTTCCAGTATGTAACATTAAACTGGAAGCTGCACTAGCACACTGGCTTTGAAAAACCTGACGTTAAGTCCTAGAAACCAAGACAAAAACGGTACGATGTGGAACACAGTGTCAATGACCCTGATTGTACTATGTCAGGCTGTTGTGTAGTCAAATAAAAGAGTTATTGATCACATTATAATTATTAAAAAAGGCTCAAAGAGATCAGTATTTTTGATATCAACACTGAATCCAATGGCTTAACACTATAGGGTTTGTTTGTTTGGTTTTTTTTTACGGTGGCTCAGTGGTTAGCACTATTGCCTCCTAGCAAGAATGTCCTTGGTTTGAAGGCGCCAGTAACCAGGGATGCTGATCTTCCACAGCAGAAATAGATTGGTACAACTGACAGCTTGAAATTGCCCATAGGCATGAATGTGATGGTCTGTCTGTATGTGATAAGCTAAATTTATACTTTATACTATAAATATATGTCAGGGCTAGGCCTGACATATATAGACCGGCGCCACATGAGGACCTCAAGATTTGTGATGGGTCAGCTTTAGCAGCTTGTGTTTGCCCTCATATCTCCAACAACAGTGTGCCTCTGATAACCTTCATTGTTCCATATCACAAAGTGAATAAAATTACGTAAACACAATTACTTACTTGGCATTGGTATTCATACAAAAGTTGTATGAGGCTGTTCCTGTGTCACTTAGCTTAGTTTCGAACCAGCTCAGCTAAATCGGAACTTTAAAGAAAGACTATAAGTTTTTGGGCTGACTGAGACATAACAGGATAATGGTAAATGCTACAACATTGTGTGATGTTAGTTACACATCAAAGTTTTCTAACAGTAGTAATCACTAAAAGCTACTGGTCAAACCAGAGCAACTAAAGTTGTAGCAACAACAACTCCGAGTGTATTAAATTGAGCAAGGGTCTGTTTTCATTCTCATGAATTCAGTTTTTCATTTGTAAGAAAAAGAAAGAATGTTTTTCATCCTTCAAAGTTACATAGTAGTAAGTTGGACACTGAGACAAGGCGGGAGCATTTTCTAAATGTCATACGTCCAGTTAAACTGGTTGTATGACATAGTTGTAAAAACTCACTGGTGATTCAGGGAACGATGTTCATTTTTAAAATTTTGGGGGAGAATAATACTAAGTAAAGTGATTTTAGCTTTCTAATATTCCAGTTTACTGACCATAAATGCTCTGGAAAAAATTTAGAAACACCGCTGGAATGATTTACAGTGTGTTATCACCCATTGTTCAATTGCATTTTTTATTATTAGAAATATACATAGATACATATATTATCTATATTTTTAAATTTTCTTTAGCAGTCTATACTTTTAATGCATTTTCTGCACTGTCTCCTTACAATCTACTGCATTGCCAATAATCTGCAAAATAAATAGTTACATTGAACATGCAGTGGAAACTGTTTTTTTTTGTTAGAATTATCTCTTATTATCTTTGCCTGAATTATTATTTGAGGTCATGCAACAGTTTATGTGGCTCACCTGTCAGTATTAATGAGAGATTTACAGCATGTCTTGATGTCCTTACTGGTGATTTCAGTTTGCCTTCTTTCTGAACAGTGGCCCTGTGACACCTCTACTAATGTAATTATAGATTTTTATTCGGCTGATGCACATGATAGTGTTGCCTCCATGGGCTCTTACATGATGAAAGAATCGAACTTTTAAAAATTGATAAAAATGACATGATTTGTATCAGTCTGCCTGTATAATGAAGTCTGTAACTCAAAAGGAACCCTGGGGAGTTTTTGGCAGGGGGCCCGTTTTCTTTGCACAAAAGAATGTGAGGACCAGGGCCACATTCCTGCAGTAATTCATATGCTGATTTATAGTTGGTGGTAGTAACGCATCAAAAAATGTAAAAATTCACCTGCAAAGGTAAAGAAGAAGAAAAGAAGGATGCAAGCTAGTAATTGTGCATATAAACAATGTGGGATTAAAAATGGACCAAAAAACAGCTTTGCAAATGTTTTATGAGGACAGAAATGATAGTTTGTGGGCCTTAAAGGATACAGAGACTGTGTTTTTGTCAAAAACTAAGCATGAAATAGTTGGTGAGTCTGTTTATTTAGAATTCCCTCAGGGTGTCTTTAAACCAAGTTAAACCGGGAAGTTTAGGTAAACTTGTGGCATCCAGGTGCATCCAGGTGCTTTATACAGGACGCAGCGACTAGGTTTAGACTAAACCATAAGTTAACTTCAGTTTAGAGGACAGGTCTGGTACTATCTGTATTTTTTTTTCTATTGCCAACAAATTCTATGAGAAAGTGATGTATTAAACCATGTTCATAGAATTCAAATAAAATTCTTTAGATGCAATGAAGCAAGAGCATTTTTAATTCTATGAAACCTGCATACCAACTGCAAATCGCATAATTACTGTTCTGGCATTATGGTTCCACACCTTGATAATTAATCTGTAGGTTGTAAATAAAAACGAGTCAAACCAGTTGGAAAATGGTTGTCTATATTTCACAAGGCTGTTGAACTTTTCATGCTGAACTTAAAATTTTGAAGCTACAAAATATTTTCAATCAAAAGCAACAACATATAAATGCTATTGTACAAATAGTGATATTGAGTTGATACTGATAGTTGATTAAAGTATCATATTACTTTGTCAAATTCCACTTATGAAACGTAATGGCATG
Source organism: Istiophorus platypterus (assembly GCA_016859345.1). Classification (NCBI taxonomy): domain Eukaryota; kingdom Metazoa; phylum Chordata; class Actinopteri; order Istiophoriformes; family Istiophoridae; genus Istiophorus; species Istiophorus platypterus. Next base: position 5,951,247 of record CM029117.1, read on the forward strand.
TAGGGATATTCAAATATTGTGTAATTACATGTGGAACAAGGGAATCTCCTCCATGTCTTCAAATCCAAGTTAAAGACTTTTTCCCATATGTAAATTTGATTTGGAAAGTGAGAATGTTGTGTTATTCTCTTCACCATACCCACATTTATCTTCATTTCATGACTGAAATATTATGCAGTTAAATAATGCCAAAACAATTTTTGTCAAAAAAGTGTCACTTTTTATCAACAGAACAGGTATTACCCAACATTTCCAAAAAATTGTATAATGGAAATAACACATGCGGTAACATGTGAAGCTTACGGTTAGAAAATGCTCCTCCCTTGTCTCAGAGGCATCCTGTAAATACAGTACTCTATATAAGACTTCTCAAAAGGGAGACTCATTAAGACTGTGACTGCCTCCGTTCACATCTCCAACCCACATCATCACCGCAAGAATGGGAAAGGTTCCTTTGGAGGACAACCATACCAAAGAAAAGAAAACTGAGTTTAGCTTAGTGCGGGTCAAAGGTACTTGGAAGCGCAAACTGGGAAAGAAGGTCAATAAGGACACAGCCAACTGTGTCTCTGCTGCAAAAATGTAAGTTTATCATTGTTCTTTAGTCAGTCATATAAATTACTGTATTTATACGGAAAAGGGATGATACAACTGGAAGAAGAAATGTATGATATTGTTTTTTTGAATTTCCTTTTTTTGCTTTAATTTTATATATCGGTAAGTTTTCTCCTATCTCCTTTAAGTGGATTTTATGATGCTGTTGCATAGTTGGCCTGATGGTAGCACTGTCTGATGCATGATTAAAGAGTCTGACATTTACAAATGAGGCTGCTCTATTACTCAGACATTTGCCTCAGTTATTATTTCCTTTTTGTACAAATGGTTCACAGTGTGAAATATATCAGGTGCAAAATCTTTGATATACAAAAAAAAAAAGAAAAAAGAATACAACTGTGTTTGACTTTCTTTCTTTTTGGTAGACCTTTTTTCTGCAATTTTTTCCAAAGAGTTTCTTACCTTTTTCACTGTGACTTTTTTTCAGTTACAATCCTCTCTCACTCTTTTGATGATGAAGGATGAGGTTTGGGGGAAATTCTATTTAGGTCAAGTTTAGGCACGTTTAGGCTTGGTTAAAACTGAAGAAGTGTTGTTGTCCAGGTTTATAAATTAACGTTGCCTGCTGGTAGGAGATGAACTGCAGTCTCCAGTGTTAGTTTCACGTGCTGTGAAATCCCAATCTTCCACCATGACCTCTAACCTAAAGGGGCTGTTTGCACAAGTAAAAAAGGTAAACATGAAGTCAGTCATTTTAGAATCTGAACAATCAACACATACCGTCTCTCTCAGATGAGACCAGTCACTGGTTAACTTGCTCACCAAATTTGCTCAGTACAATTTCTTACAATTTCAGATAAACTACTTCTAATTACATTCAAACAGGAATCTGGGGATTCTGATGATTTATTTAAGTCAAATGTATGTCTATTACTGTATTGGCTATTATCATGTGATTGAATGCGAGGTCACTGAGCAGAGGTCATTGTGTCATAGACCTTAAGCACAAGATTCTTAACTTGTGGTTATGAAACTTGTGCTTAAGGTCTATTGTTATTTTGTCCTGGCAGAGGAGAGAGAATATCATTTTTCAATGACAGAAACTGATTTTTTATCAACTGAAGGAAACCTACTCTCTCAGACATTTCACTGCAGTTGGAATTTGGCCTGAAGTTATCCAAGTGTTAACAAGAGGCTATACTATGTCATTTTGACAGCTGCTGTCATTAGAGGAAATAGATAATATGTAATATTTGGCTGTCAATCAAACTAACACCTTTGGAAAAATATAAGGGGCTCAGTTAGTTAGCTTGAGGGTAGAAAGCCATTTTTCTAACATATCAGCGTTGCTGTTACTACAGCAAAATAAAAAGATTTAGAAATTGAGGAGGAAATAGTTTAAACTCTATTCCTAACAAAATAACATATTATAAATACATGTCATAAACAAGATCTTAATGTTGAGATATACCATATAGAGTGTTACTGAACTGTCTGTTCTGTGAGTTTACAGAGGAATAATTTGGTGTTTGTTCCCATGTTTGTTCCCTTATGAGGGGTGTGCTCTGATAATAGCTTGTTTGTTCAGCTTCTAGCCAAAACGGGGACAAGGAGTTTTGGAGGCACTGACATTTAATCTCTTTGAGATGGTGTTCCAGCTAAATGTGGTCCTTGAGACTCAGACAGGGGCTCTGTCTAATAGAGAAACTGAGGGACACTTAAGAGACAAGGACCCTGTTGATATCAGCAGTTTGTTTTGTTTTGTTTTGTTTTGTTTTGTTTTGTTTTGTTTTGTTTTGTTTTGTTTTGTTTTGTTTTGTTTTGTTTTGTTTTGTTTTGTTTTGTTTTGTTTTGTTTTGTTTTGTTTTGTTTTTTCACAGCTTGATGAGATTTGGCCAAGATGGAGGATAGGTTAGTGATATCACTGAACAATTTGCACACTGTTCTTAGATAAAATCACTCTTTAATAAATGCATTTTTAAAAGGTGTTACATTCAGTCTTTATTACTAATGATAATTTATTCTAATTGTCTTTTTGTGATTCTTCTTTACTAGCTTGTTTTTACACATTTTTCTTTCATGTTTGAATTCATTTGATTCCAGATACTAAAGTCATTTTTTGGTTTCAGAAAATAAAAAGGACGCCTGTGTCATTTGCATTTTGTGTATTTTTTTTTTTCACAAAAATACCTAATAAACTGGCAACTGTGTCTAATATATTTAGAGCAATGTATTGACAGAAACCTCTTAGTATCCATGAGATTATCATACATTTTTTCATGTCTTCTGTGTGGCAGCTATGAGAGCATCACAGAGAAGGGGACCACTTGGACAGTCGTCAGCCCCATTGTCTTCACTTACAAGGTAACCGAGACTCAGAACTTGCTGGACCCGTGCAACGACACGCTCCTGCTGGGTCACATCACCGACCCACAGCAGGTGGAGGACATTAAAAAATCAAGTAAGCCACTCAGACGCTTTTTGGTTGTTGACCAGGAAGTCTATAAAATCTACGGCCCAAAGATAACTGAGTACCTAGAAGCCAACAATGTCCTGTACAAAATCTTGGCTCTACCCACCACTGAAGAGAACAAATCCATGGAAATGGCCTTGAAGATCCTAGAAGAGGTCAACAACTTCTCCCTTGACCGCCGCAGAGAGCCCATCATTGCCATCGGTGGAGGGGTGTGCCTGGATATAGTGGGCCTGGCGGCCTCACTCTACAGGAGACGCACTCCTTACATCAGGGTCCCCACCACTCTGCTCTCCTACGTCGACGCCAGCGTAGGGGCAAAGACAGGGGTTAACTTTGCAAACTGCAAGAATAAGCTGGGTGCCTACATTCCACCGACTGCTGCCTTCCTTGACCTGTCCTTCATACAAACGGTTCCCCGTCGGCACATCTCCAACGGGCTGGCAGAGATGTTAAAGGTAAGCATTTATTGACTCTGACAGATTAAGTTATGAAGTTATTTTTGATGGCTGAACTGCTCATTGAAGCTTTCTTTGCCTTTTTTTTGCCCGGTTCTTCTCAGATGGCATTGATGAAGCACAGAGGCCTCTTTGAGCTTCTTGAGAAATACGGCCATATGCTGTTGGACACCAAATTCCAGACCGATAATAGTGTATACGGGCGCAACCGCTTGCAGGCTGCATCACAAGCAACCCGTATAGCCATCACGACCATGCTCGAGGAGCTTGCCCCAAACCTTTGGGAAGATGACCTAAACAGACTTGTGGACTTTGGCCACCTTATCAGTCCAGCATTAGAGATGGTAAGTGATCCCTCAAGGCAGACGTAGCCCAACGCTTATATTAAAATCCTTTGTTGATACATGTTATACTACATTTACAGCACACATTCATGATTCTGTCCTGAGGTTGCATGGTGAACAAGTTTTTCAGTTGTTCGCTCCTTTTGTTCTTTTGTTGTGACATGTCTTCTTATTGACACACCTTTTCTTTTCCATTCAGAAAGTCCTGCCATCTCTGCTGCATGGTGAGGCAGTGAACATTGATATGTCTTACATGGTTTACGTGTCTCGAGAGAGCGGTCTGTTGACAGAGGAAGAGAAGGGAAGGATCATCCGCTGCATGGTGGGCCTGGAGCTGCCTGTCTGGCATGAGGCATGTACCATGGAGCTGATACAGAAGTCTCTGCAGGACAGGCTGAAGCACTCCGGTGGACTGGAAAGAATGCCTCTGCCTGTTGGCCTTGGGCAAGCAGGTGAGAATTACCGGTCTGCCTTCCCTGAGATCAACAACTTTGGCATTGTCTTTAAACAGCCTGAAACGGTTTCTCACCAGCAGGTAGGAAGTATTGTGATTTCATCTTTTCACTGCCAAAGAAACTCAATGAATGCACTGACAATCAACTTATTTTTTCCCAGTATGGTTTGTTGTGCAAGGTAGTTCTTATGTTACTCAGAGTTTTTGTAATACATGTACAATATTGTTAAAGTATGTTCTCTTTGCTCTGCTTTCTCTCACTGCAGAAATTTTCAATAACACATCTTATGAGGTCCTGCACAGAGCTTATGAAAACTGGCGTGATGAGCTGAGCGTCTCCTCTGAAAACATCTGTGACCCTTAACCTGCCCATGCCGCAACTGCTTCATTTCATCCTGTTCAATCTGAAGTTCGAAACAATATGTACTGTATTTTTTTTTAGTTGTTCATATTGTCAGGAAAAATAGCTCTAGTTGATAGTGTTTATCTACTGTATTTTAAAAATATGGCAACAAAAGCCAAATGTGGGTTAACTATATTTGCTACTTCCACAGGCTTCTGTCAAGCATGTTTTTTACCATTCTTTCTCTGCAAATAATGACAATACCAGATGCTGCTGTCTTTGCTGATACATTTCAAGGTAGCAACACTTTTAACAATTTGAATGTCATGTATGTAAAGCAATAGCCAGCAGGTCATCTGACAAGTAGCATTCCAACCCTCTCTTCCTATGACTGTCTTATACAACGGTACTAATTCTTCAGTAAAGGTCTTTTTTATTGTTTATCAAAAAGTTGATCTTTTTTTTCATGGAAACACTGAGCGCAACTAATGTCCAGGTTGTCTATAAAAACGTGGCATCATTCTACTACTCTGTTAACACAGAAGGAAATAATTCAGCCAAGATGTAGAGCAACTCACAACAAACTGCTTTTAATTATAGGTAAATAATGTTATGTGAGTCACAAACTCTGGGTACAGGGCAGAAGACTGCCATGGCGTGCTGACAGCCTACAGCTCTCTTATGGCTATCGTTATTGTGTCTGCAGGCATCTATCTATTTCCAAATCCAGCAGACAGTGAAACTGCATAATCTGGAGTTGTGTGTTTCAGGCCTCCTGACCAAAGTAAATCCAATATCCACTCTGCTTTTAGCTGTTTTTCAGTCTCCAACAGCCCCTGGAAAAAAATACTTTGGTCTTTCACTGTCTAGATGTTCGACTTTCTTCAGCAACTATGCTAACCTTACCTGCAGTTTGGTGTTGGGCAGGAAACAAAGACTGAAAAAAACAGCCTTCTGCAGTTGTTGAAAACAGCATGATGAGAATGGGAAGACTGAATCAAACAGAAATGCCGATTCACTATTTTTTGGAATTCCAGAGGCTTTCACCAGCCCATAAAATGGAAGGGTGCCTCCTAATTCATGCAAGTTATCTAACTGGTGTTGATTGAATAACCTCTGTAAAGGCTTGACAGCCATAGCTGACAAGTCTAGGAAACTTTCAACATAGCTTTCATACATGTACGTACAAGACGCTCTGACAGGCGAAAAATAAAAAAGGTAATAAAAAGTTTAATAATGCTGTAGTCACTCGAGTTGATATTTTACTGCAAGATCTGAATTTTGGTAGTAAACAAATAAGTTGTGTGTGAACATTTTACTGATAAGTTCAATATCAGTGTATTTGTGACTTGCCAAATATGTAACCTAAAAAATATCCTCTTTATATTAATAAAGAAAAAAACCCCTAATCTGGTCTCAATTATGTTTTCTGAAAAACATATTTGTTGTCGCTGCTTAGTTGTTTAGCAACATAATTTTTAGGAGATCTGATAAAACACATTCATCTAGTTTTTTCTAAGGGGTGTAATGGAGCATTCACTGTCAGCATTCATTACAAAGTCGATGTTAGCCTTCTTCCTAAAAATGCCATAGTCAGATACAGATGATGAAGAGGAATAGCTCAATTGCATGAGTATTATGAATGGATGATAAATCTGGGACATGATGATGCATCGCTCATTCTATAACAGATATGATTATATCCATGGACAAGTAGATCAGTGGATCTACAGTAGTTCTGTAACATTAACTCCGAACAGTTTGTTTGTTTGTTTGTTTGTTTGTTTTTAAAAAAGTCCTTGTATACAACATATCTGCATCTCAAATGTTTTCTTTTACAATATTAGAAGAAGTTCTGTGCTGACATCCAAAAGATTACTCTCTCAGATCTTAGTTATGCAAGATAATGATGAAGCCATTCAGTGATAGGTGTCTACAAGGCAACTGATACAATTTGGGGCAGAGGTTTCTGTGAGCCCTTGTTGGCATATAAACAACATTTTAGTTGATTAATTTCTTCAATTTTATTTATCAGTCATTATAAACAAAGTCGTATGGTGTGTCATGTCAGGAATTCCTTACATGTTACAACCAGGGCCTCGACTTAAATAAAGCCAGTTTCAGCTAGTGGATCAGGCGTAGTATAGGTATCGCTTTTGTAAGCTGTGGAACCAAAACAAGGCCATGTTTTCTCTTTTCTTTCATTTTTTGTTTGTTTCTTTTGTAGCCTAACCTTCAGTTTCAAAAATACTATAAAAAAAGATCAATGATTTGTTTGTGGGCTGTTATAAATTTAAAAATTGTCAAGTAAGGGTCCAAACACAATGAACTCTAAAGGAATAAAAGAAAAAAAAACAAAATAAATAAATAATAGTAATAATAAAATAATTCATACCAACAAATGATAATACTTCTTATTTGGTCAATGTTGGATTTGTTATTTCTTCACAATACATTAAGGGCAGGGGGTATAAAATATCTAAATTTAAATATGTAAGAAACAATTACTATGCAATATTAGATCTTTTGATGTTTAATTTTGTGCATTTTCTCGCAATGGAACCATCAGAAGTGATTTTACAATCTGGTGGCAAAAAATAAATAATTTTTTTGGCAAGTCGGAACATAACACTAAACTTTTTTCACTACCAATTTTTTTTCACATATGTATATTATCTCACTTACCATGGGCATTTGAGTACACTCTATATTCGTGACAAATATCAAAAGTAAAAAAAAAAAAAAAAAAGGACAACAATTAAAAAGGCTAAAAACTTTAAAATCACAAAGTTGACCAGTTTTAAATGACAGCAGATTGTAGACATATTTCTCTCACCTTGTATTTGTATTCAGGTAATCCTGAACCGTCCACCTACATAAATACTGTGTACAATAGAGAAACTAAAATAAATGAAAGGTCACAGTAACATACAAAACTCTGGCAACAAATAGGCAAAAATTTAGAAAAAAACATGGAATCAGTCTAAACAAAATTAGCTTTTGAGTTCCTATATCCACTCAGTTGTGTGGATACCTTTAAGTCACTGTAATGTAGGTGGCCTCATTGATGGGATAGGGAATGTCAGTGTGGTTCATGGCACTGGATAATGCTAACAGCCATGCTCCTTCTCCTCCATACTAGAGCTGGAACTGTGGTGGCTGTTAACATTGTTGGAAGCATCTGGGGACATGGAGGACAGCAGGGGATCACTGGGGGAAATCGACGACAGGCTGTTGTCCCTTACCAACTCCTTCATTTTACAGGTCCTGGAGTTTCCATAGGGGCCAGGGTCCCCAGTGTCTGCAGGAATCTGGTCAAAGGTGATTGTGCCGTTGTTGAGGTCAAGTGTGGTCGGAGGGGACATGTCAGGAGCCGAGCTATGCTGGTAGAGCTCTGAAGGGCACTCGCCGAGGACGGGCTCCTGTTTAATGGCCCTGGCCATCAGCTCCGATGTGCAGACAGAAGGGGATGACACCACTGTAAGGCCATGAGCCCGGGCTTGGATCTCCAGCTCCTAGAAAAGTAAACACACGATCAAAACATGAACGCCCTTAAACACACCCGTCTTATCTGATTAAATCGTGACATGGTGCCAGTAATGGATGCTTTGCAAAAAGGAAGGGACAAAAAGAGCTTGATTGAATAGTGCAACATTTTGGGAAAAATGCTTCTTAGTTCTCCTGCCAAGAGTTAGATGAGAAGATTTATACCACTCTTATATCTGTATGGGAAATATGACATTGAATACAGCAGTCAGTCATCTGGGCTTAGCATAAAGATTGGAAGCAGAGGGCTATAACAAGCCTGACTCTTACCACTGCTGTAGTATATGCTACTGACTATCTATGGTATTGTGGTATTAACTTTAGCCTCTAGTTGTTTCCCAGGTACTTTAAATACCCTGAAAAACTAAAACTGTTTGTGTTAGGGAAGTACTCTTCATATCTGGGCTCTACTGCCTTTGGTGTATTGTTCTACTTTTTTCCATGACTTGAAAATTTGACAAAAGTGGCAAAACCCCGCCAGCTTCTCGGAAGAGATTGTTTTTTTATCATTTTGCTGCTTCATTTTTTTTGGCTTTCTTATAATGACCCACCTGGATACGAAGCATCAGATGGCGGTTTGCATGCTCCAGCTTCCTCTGTCTGCACTCAAGCTCCTTTGCTCTCTGCTGCTCCCGCTGTAGCTTCCTTATATAGTCCACTGAGGCTTTGAGAATGGTGCCCTTATTCCATCGCATGTCTCTGGGGTATACAGGAGACAAAGATCTACAGTCAGAGTCAGCTGACCAGCTGACCAGAACAGCTCACGATTCTTTAAGGCCCCTCTGAGCAAATAAGCCATTACACTTCAAGTACACTTGGACATATGAAGAGGAGGATGTAAACAAAGAAATTAATGAATAGACAGACAAACAGAATAGCTGATCGGGCACACTCGCTCATACAGATCAATACAAAAAACAAAAACACTTACGGGTCATTTGACTTGGGTATCAGAGTTCCCAGCTCTTTGATGCGGTCGTTGATGTTGAATCTCCGTCTTCGTTCAACTACAGTTTGTAAAAAAGAATGTATAGTTAGAACAGTAGCCTACTGCTAAACCACTCTTTGTAGGTTTATTCACAGGTCATAGAATAAATCACCATAAATCATTATTTTGCAAATGTTTTACCATTTTACAACTTATTTTTAATGAGAACATGATATAATTATTTTATAATATATTATGACAATATGTATTATAACAATGTATTTATATCAATATATGATATTTAAATTATGGTATTTAGGGTGTTCCCATGTATGACTATAACCCACAGTAAAAGTGCCAAAAATAGAAACCAGTGATGACAAAATCAAATGACACTGGACACAATTTCTTTCAGGAAATTGTAGCATTTTATAAATGATAAGCAGTCAATAAAACTGTAGGTTACCATTTTGCCCTATACTATAGATTATTAAATAGACATCAAGAGAATCACCAAGAGACTGAGCTCTGAAAGTCGGATCCTGTGGACTTACTTAAATTGTGGTTGTCTTTCTTTTGTCTCTCTTTTGCAAGAGCACGAACCTCAGCCTCTGCGAAGCAAAGAGAAATGTGAACGTCAGGGCTTTGAGAAAACCTCATAACTTTAAACTTAATGGGTAATCAGGCGCTAGTACTATAAAATGATGCATATCAAGTACTGTACAGTAAATCTCTCACCTCAGCACATTTAAAAAATTTAAATTTAAATGTACATGTAAATTTCTCGTGGTATGCTGTGTAATCACAGCTAATAAGAAATCATTTAAACGTTCTGAGGATCACAGAAGAAAAAAAAGCTGAACTCACGTCAATTAGCTTCTCGTTTTCAATAATTACAGTTTATTCATATTGTGTGCGATTTAGTCATACAAAAAATACTTCATAAACAGCGTCTGATTGAAAACAGCTTTTACATTTTACAAAACATCATCTTTTTCATTTTCTTAATTTTGCTTTGCTTACCTACTGGAAAGCCCTCTGGCCTTTGATAGTTTTCATACTGGCCACAGGATCCAGACTTGTCCAGTACTTGCTTCATGCCAGGAGCTGGAGTAATTATTTGGCAAATAATTGGCTTAATGGTATCTTGTGCATTTCCAAATTGCACACAATATTGACACTGTCCTACTAAATGCTTTCACTTGTCACAATGTGATGGAAACGTGTTCGATTTACTCCTTGCTTAGGATTTAGTCATAATAAACACAATAATTTAACACTGCTAAAAAAAAAGGGAATCAGGCCTTAGACAAATAGCAAACTTTTCACAGTCTATATTTTATTCTGGTTTGTCTGCCAGATGAAGTGAGATTTATAGAACTTGCTAAGAGTCAGTTATCAGTCACAGATAAATGTACTAAATATACTGTCAAATGTTTTCACAGTCTTTACAGCTCTGATTGTCTGCTACTCTTGCTTAAACTCATCCCTGATGATACCTACAAACAGTAAATCAGCAGAATGCAGAATAAGAAAATACTGACAATCTCGGATTAGTGTGAATTTTTTAAATTTTTTTTTTTTTTTTGCTCAGTGGTTTACCTGTGTATTCCCTTTTAATGTTGGGTGGGCAGGAGTTGCTGATGGCGAGGCCGGGGAGTGGAAGTCCTTGATTACCATACACATCGAGAAGGTTGCCAGACACAGGGAGCTACAGAACATGAAACAAAATAGCCAGTGTGTCATTGTAATTATTATAAAAAACAACATGCGTATTATATTTTACATCAACTGTCAAACTTGGGCATCATGTCTTTGCAATCATATTTACAAACTCTATCCTTTTAAAGAGCGGAGTATCATGAAAACTTACTGTGTTGTTCATTTGGAGTCCTGGGTCCATCAGTCCGAGAACATCTTCATTATAACTTGACTCCAAGCTAATAATATCATCAATGACATCATCCATCTGTATAAGATAAAATCACATTTGATTTCATGATTATTTAAACACAAAGTTGTGATTACAGGTCATCAGATGTTCCGAATTGAAGGAGATCAAAAGGTGACGAGCAGACTTGCCTCTTTTTCACAGTTGGAGCTGAGGGTGAGCAGGGCCATGGGACTGTTGGGGGCGCTGCTGCCGGGCCCGGGTGGCATGCCGTGCTCAGGGGGCTGACTGGGGCACTGGCTGCCGGCTTTACCCCCCAGGGTGGTGGACAGGTACTGCCTCACCTGCTGCCTCTGAGCCTGCTGGATGTGGTACTTGGTGGGGTTCTCCAGGTGGGACTGCACCTGCATGAGGAAGATGGAGACATTTGAATACAACCTAAGATTTTTGAATACAACCTAAGATTTTTAAATCATCATATATCAAGTCTAGTATATGACAGCATATACTGTATACTCTTTGTATTTCAAAGTAGATTAGAAGGCAAGGATTAAGGATCACAAACAATGAATAATTTAAATTCAATAAAACATCAGTCATGATTTTTAGTAAATGGTATTGATGTGGGGAAACATATTTAAAGGAAATAAAAAATGACTGTTGATTTGATTTAAGATAAAGCTTTGACTGGGTTTCTGAAAGTATATTAAATCTATGAATCTAAAGATGTTTAGGATTCAGAGTCATCTTAGTTGCCTCTATGTTAAATTCAAATTGTGAGCTTTGTTGACATCCAAAAGGAATCAAGCTGTACTACATTAATTTCTACTGCATTTTGCCGATCACTGGACCTGAAAACACTTTTCTTGAAAGCCCCCTTTTCAAACCTGACCGCAGGCTCACTTTAAAAAAAATTAATTTATCTTACCCTGCTAAGTTGTTGAAATGTGTCCAAACAATTCTTTCTCCGTAACTCGCAGCTCAAATCTTTAAATTACAGGGGAATTGAAGGACAGATGTCAACTGTCAACACTGGCCAGTTTATCTACTGGAGACTAAAACTTGCCTCTCCACAAAAGGGACACTGTAGAGCATTTCAGTTGTGTCACATGATCTATGACCAGTTAAAGCAAATCATGCAGCAAATCAATAACAATTTTGCATCCGTTATCTTTTCTATGTTACTGTGATGTTCTCAGAACATCCACAGCTGCAAACTGTATTGACTTGAGTGTACCTAATGGGCTAGCAGAGGTAATGACAGTTTAATCTGCTAAACCAAAAAGATGCTATTTTGACCATGAGGCAGAGATGAAATAATAGCTACACAATCAGGCTCCATTTCAGTCCAAAAAGCTGTTTTTGTGGCATAATATGTGGAAAGAAAAATCGATCCATCTCACCTGATAGTGGCTGTATTCAAGCATCTCCAACATGTTAGTTGAGTAGTAATTGATAAAAACAGTCTACATGCAGTATATAATCCCTTTATCTTGTTAGCCCACAGTGCGGACAGCAAGCTAGTTTTGTGCAAATCTGAGAGCAGTCACTAGTCCTGCTTAATTTATCCAGAGCTTAAGGCTCATTAGTTATGCAAGTTAAGAGATGGAGGAGGACAATGAGACTCATCCTCCCACTGCTGTGTTGTTCCAGCTTAACTATGAATTTATGTCTTTATAGAGCCCATTTGACGTCACCACCTCCAACTCACAAAGGCGTCTTTCTACTGGTTGGTCAGTAGTCTGCGAACTGAGGCTTGCTTAGGGCCAACTAACGTTTAATCTTTAGTTCTGCTCATCTAGTATAAAACATTATTTGTTCTGAGCACCGGGAACACAATTGATACCACTGTTTGACTGCAAACTAGCCATATTAAAACCCAAATGTATGGTGTGTTTACCAACCCACCCGTCTTTGGATTTTTAGAGGTTAATTACGTTTAACCATCAATTCTTATGCAGTCACATGTGCAGAGTAAAGAAAGAGAATGGCTGGATTTAGGCTGAAAGTTTTTTCAGACTTAATGGTTCAGAGAAACATACTGAATTTGACTGTTCACATATGGCTTTGTCCAGCCTAGGTCAGCTGTCTTTGTACTGGGCAGCATTTGATACCAACCCTGATAACAGCAGAGCAGCAATCAAAGAGGGTTAATCTGCTTCAAAGCTTTTTATAGGTTTATTTTTGTGAATCAGTTGATCATGGCGCCATGCAGAGTCAATGGTCAACTGCAAGGGGCCCAGAGGGTGTGGTGATTGAGTTAAAAGATTTTATAGCCACGGATGCATGGTGGTGCTGTAGCGCTGGTGGAAACAGGGTGAGATCATGGCCCATCTAATTATATGGTTTCCTTCAAAAGTACTGTGAGACTCTCAAGCAGGAGGGGGATGAGTTGATTCGCAGTGTGGCACAAAAATTAAATCATCTTGGGAGAATTTAGCAAGTTTGATGGTTTAAAAAAGTGTCAGAGCATTAGATAAAGAGAACAGAGAAGAAGAGAACTGTATAGCACAACTGTTTGGTCACCCATTAGTCCCTAACATGCATGTATAAGAATGAGAGAGTGAGAGCATGTTGCATATAGAGGGTTCTCTGCTGTCAAGACTTCCACATACCGTACGTTTACACTGTAGATCCATGTACAATCACAAAATAGCCCTGCAACTCAGTTCAAATTCAAGTGATAAGAGGTAGAAAAGGTGCTAATACACAATTTCTGTATTCAGAGCTTTTCAGACCAAAGGAAAGTTTTATAGAAATTTAGTCTTTTGTTGCCTGCATCTATTCAGGTAGACACAGAGACAGATTTATCACCTATTAAGTGTATTTAGTTCATTTAAATCAAACGAAATCATAAACCCATGAGATTGGATTCGGACATATAGAATTGTGATATTATTATTATTTTTTTTTTTTTTTATCCTAGGGGAAAGTGATACACCAAAACATCAATATCTAGAATGTACAATAAAAAGATTGCATCAGTTCTATATTTACCAAAACCACAGTCCTGAAATTTGTTTCATAATCTGGGAAAAGAAAAACAAAAAAACAAACAAAAAAAATCAGGGTGCCATGGCAGTAAAGACTTCCAGACCTATTTTCTAACCCCAGCTTGAATCACATGTAATGTCTTGTTGTATCAAATGTGGTAATGTAGAGCCCACCCACACACGGTTGTGGTAAATTCAGTGTTAATGTGGGCAAATGATTGCAGGTGTTTTCTCTTTTGCTTTCTTTTCTCTTAAATAAGAAAATCTCCATCTCAGTAAATGTAGATTTATATATTTAAAATGAAAATAATGTATCAGATTCCGTAACATACAATCCGTCCTTGCAGACATACTTTAACTTAAATTGTGTTTTACAGTTGTTTAATGTTAAATTGCATACAAACATCTAAAATTGTTAATCTAAAGGAGATAAGGGAATTCTGTTCTTTAGAAAATGAGACTCATCTAATGTCTATTTTTTTCCAGATTAGTTTGGTTTTATTTAGTCCACTGTTAAAAATTTTGGGGCCTGTCTAATAAGATGAATAAAATCCGATTGCTTTACAGTGCAACTTGCATTTGAGGGTAGAAGAGACAATTTCAAAAGGCAACTGCCTTTTGTGTTTATTTAAAATATTTATTTAGGACATTTTATTCATAATGACTTGTTTGTTTCAGGCTCTGAGAAACAGTGGATAAGTTGTGTATGCTTTTGTGCCACCAGTACAATAATAATAAGTACTCGAAGGAGTGATAACATCAATGTCACGCCCAAGTCTTTTCCAATTTGAGCTCCTTAATTTAACCATTGAGCTCTTTCCCGTCAGTGCTGCCAATCATTAATGCACTCCACCAAAAAGTAGGCTACATTGAATGTTTTACTCTTAGGAAAACTGAAGCATTGATTATTTACAGTATTGCAACTTACATTTTGTCTTTGTCCATGATGATATAAATCTGCTTTCATAAGCAGAGCACACAAAGAAGCAAGAGTTGATACACTGCATTGAAAGCTTATTTTATGCCTATTTATTCATCATGTTGAATAATAAACTCCAGACTCCAACATTTATCTGAGGAATTACAGTAAGCTGCTTATCAGGATCCTCATGTGTGATGAAGTGCTATCAGTCGTGCAGCTCATTAAAGCACACGACTGCAGCTGCATCTCGTGTAACGCTGCTGGGAAACACAGCATCGCATCTTTATCTGAATTGTTGGAAACTTACTAGGAGCTGGAGAGGTGAACACAAACACAGGGGAAGTGCCCCCTGGCTGGAGAGAACCTTATACGATAACACAGAGAAAGCATCCTTTGTAAACTCATAGTAGAGTGTTTCTTTGTCTCCCCTTCACAGTTTGGCCTTTTCCTTCAGCCAAACCTTTGGGTTGAGAGGGAACTATTAACAAGGGATGTATTACATTTATCCCTACAGCAAACGAAGCTCTCACTTTATTCATAGACTCTTTGTGAGACGGAGGTTTATTACCTTCTCAAGGAGAGCACATGGGTCCATGTTTTAGACTTCTGCCCTGAGGACCAATAACATTTCAAGAGATAGTCGTCACTCCTTGACCCCTGAAAAGAAACAGATCCATTCATATCTCTAGACCGGCTCAGCTCTGTTTCTTAAATCCTTGGCAACCAGCTACTCTTGAGAGCATTTTGTCAAAGAAGGATGCTAAACATTTACTGTGTGTTAAAATTTAGGAAGATTGCAATAGTAGAGCTACTGACTACTAAGACGCCGCTTTCAAATCACATCAAAGGCAACAACTTGTCGAAACCACAAGTGCACAGACAGTGGATGGACAGATAAGTACCAAATAAATTGATCAATAACCAAACAAATCAGACCTCTAGTGAGAGAGGAATATTGCTGCTGTAATATAATACCCTTTGTCTGCCATGTTAGGGAAAGCCAAGTTGAGTATGTTTGAAAATGACTTTAGTTTTTTATATTAATTGTTGATATTTTGTTCATAAATTATAGATTCAGGAATTATGGTGGAGCTAGAGGGCATATAACCAGAGTCAAGACAAGATTCAGACTCCAGGGATTAGGGGTGACCCCTGAAACATGGTTCCAAATTGGGTCACAGCTTTTGTCCCTAATTGGATAATTAACAGGTCCGAAATTTGTCCCCAAATGTAGCCTATGACAGAGGCTCCTGAAGGGGACTGGGGTCCAAGGCCAGGCCCTCTCACCAAACGTCAGGTAGTTGTCAGAAGCTGCCAAGTGAAGCAGCAACTGGGTTTGGTTGAAGAGAAAGGATCCCAGCTGGGCAGTGAAATGAACAGTATCAGGGACAGTAAACATAGAGGGGAGTGCATGTGGGATGCCAGATGTTACTGTTGAGCCCTCTGGAGGTTTCGTGAGCCCATCAATGAAAGACCACTGAGGGAGGGTGCCCACCTGATGACCCGGATGAAGTGATTACCCCTATCCCCACTCAAGACATCGAGAACGTGTTGTTTAATCTTGGGATTGCAATATTTCATCCTAAACTCAGCATTTGGGGATGTTCATGGGTTCATGGGTTCCAGACCTCAGACAGTCATTCACTGCAAAGGATATAAAATAATCCTTATATTCATAATTCTGTTGGTTTGTCCAATTACTTTTAAGCCCCTAAAATGTGAGAGTATGTATAAAAATGGCTGTAATGCCTAAATGGTTAATGTAAGATTTTGGTGAAACCACTTAAAATACAGCTGAACATCTACACTTAAATCAGATCTTGATTTGTTTGTTTCAAATCCATTGTGGTGGTGTACAGAGGCAAAAATGCAAAAGTTGTTTCACTGTCCAAATATTTATGAACCTAACTGTACAAACTGCTCACACAGTGAAAGACTTCCCATATCAGATTTCATAACAAAAACTTAACAGGGTAGGGTGGTTATTTTACTTGGCCCAAGCATGTTGCAAACTAGATAACCAGGTTTGTTGTTTTCATTTGATCTGAATTTCAGTGAATGAAGCAACGTACTGTGAATTCTCCAGAATATTTGGAGTTGGCAGCAACACAACTGGTGCACAAATGTCATATAAGGCAAACTTAGCATTGGGTCTAGTCAGTGTTAGCTGGAGGAATGTCTAGACAATATAATCATCAATAATCATCAATAACTATTTAAGAAAAAGCAATATTCATTTGTTTCAAACTTCAGTAACTTTATATATTCAGTCCCACTGAAAAATATGTAAAACATACTGTGAGACCTGTACCTGTGGTGATTATGTTTTCTACTATTTACTCATTAGCATCTGAGTGTGGAAAAATGTAATCTGGTTGTTAGCACATGTTTATTTAGACTTCATATTTAGACTATTTACAGCAAGCTATTGTGTTATAAGATTAACAGCAGAGCATATCAGCTTTGAAAGAAATAATAAACATCACAGTAAACCATTGCAATTTCAGGATCACTAGTGAACCTTTTCCATTTTTACAGATCTACATCTATGAAGAGGAGATACAGTGATTGTTATGTAGTATATAACAGCAGTATGTTTTCTTGTCCTTGTAAAGATGCTCTCTTAGTTCTGCCAGGCTACTCTAATCTCTGACCCCCACTTCAGCCCACAAATCGGATAAAAACACAAGGCCTATTATTGGTGGAGAATGGAGGTCACTCTTGCACAAAACTAAAGACTGAACTTCCCCAGTTGTAAACAACTGTGAATATTGTTTCTGCAAATTGTCAAAAAAACCTTTGCAGACTTTTGATGCCACTTGTGTTTAAGGAGCTCTACGAGATTATTAGCTTCTCAGAATGGGATGGACCCATTAACTCTGCTAGTTTTACCTTGGTCAGTCACCAAAATTACTATTAGTTTCACCTAATGTGATTAGAGGTCACATTGGCCTTGCAACTGTATATTTATAGATGAAAGCAAGCCTGTAGAAAACTTTTCATCAGTCTGACTTAATACTGATGAAAATACTCCAAACCAAACCATTACATCAAAATGCCCTTCCTAGAGTTATTTTAGTCTCTAAACAGTTTTAAACAAGACTAAAACCACATTCGCAGTAAAGTGGTAGAACAAGGGTCTTTCTGCGTTACGCTTCAGAAGGTACTGGTGGTGCTGTACTAACTGGCACCACCTTTGCTAGAATGCTGGTGTTGTCAACAGTACATCGCTGTGTTTGATTGACTCAGACTTTGCAATAGTCTTGGTAGCTTCATCTGCATGCTGATACTTCACCAAGTGAATGGGTCTGTACCGGGTCTCAATATGAGGGTAATTTGATATTGTACAGTTTGGGAAATTCAGAATTGGCCTTTTACAATGAGGCTTTTGTGTACGTTCAAGCAGTGGTCAACGGTGATTGGCTAATGTTTACTATGTTCACATCTTAGTTTAGCATGTTAGAATGCTAACATTTGCTAATTACCAGTATACTCATCATAGCTGTTGGGAATGTCATCAGTTTTGCATTCATTTAGTCATTAACAATAAACCAATGGATTAAAAAGAAATCAAAAATGTAACCTAATGATGGTACTACAGTATAAATCAGGGAATCACCAAAGCTATTATGATTAAACCTGTTGGGGATATGAATGTCTTAATCAAATTTTATAGCAATCCACCCCACAGACAAGACTTCTGTCAAAGTCCCAAATGTCAGTCTCATGTTATGCTTGAGGAAATGTTAGTAACTATGTTTGCGAAATTTAATTTTGATGAGGAGATTGAACAGATAGCAGCTAGTTTCCTCAGCTGAGCATAAAGAATGGAAACAGAGGGGAAACTCTAGCCTAGCTCTGTCTAAAGGTAACAAAACCACAAACCAGCATCTTCTAGAATCATCTGCTCCTACTTCCTGAATGTAGGTTTACCATTGACTAACTAGCTGAATAGTCCAAACTTAAAAGATAGACAACTCTACTTACTAGGGGCATATTTACCCTTTTTTTTTTTTTTAGCTAGCAGCCATCCCTATCCTCTAGATAAGATAAAACATTCTAGGCCAAAATAACTGTTCCTTGGATTAAAAAGAGTAATGGCTTCATTATTTATTATTATTTACTGTCAAGCCCTCTCAGCTGTAACCAGCAGTGTCTATTCATGGGGTCATTCTAGCTGAAGTAGTACTTATCTCACAGTCTCTTCCCTCGCCTATTTAATGTAGGCCTACAGTGAAAGGTATATTTGTGCACATCATAAAATACATATATAAAACTTTCACATAACCAAGGGGCCTTCATTTTAGCAAAATGTTTATTTTCCAAGACATTTAACATTCACACCAAAGAAGACACTACAGGTCCAAAGTGATAACAGGAGCTGGATTTTGAGACGAACAAATACTACATGTGTTGGTTTCCGCCATCGCCTCGAGGAAGTAGATTTTGCTCTCTTGCCTATTGCCCTTAGTAACAATTCTCTACAGCAAATAGGAGCTACTGTAGAGACAGACCACTTCAAGAGGAGGAGTTTGGGACAAAGAGATGTCTTCTCTGCTCCTTACCCTGTGGCTACAGGGTAACATTAGCAAGAATGTAACATCCTCTTCCAAGAATGAGGCCCATTGTCCAGTCTTTGTGGGATTAGGAACATGCACTTGCTTAAGTGACAAACAATAAAGCTTAATTTAGCAGCTACATAAATACACAGAGCCTTGTTATCATGCCTGGTGCAGGGCTATGCGATCTATCAGCTAATCTTGCTACAGCAGAGTTAAACAGTGAAGCGATTCAAAAGACACTGTATCTTCACTAGGAGCAGCAGGAGAAAGGTCACAAAGTCTATTACTGTCATACTTGAGAGAAAAAGTTCGGTCCAAAAAAATTCACATTGAGAAGCCTGTCATTGTAAAAAACAAACTGCTGCAAAATTCTCGCGGTAGATTTTGGAACTTGTGCGGACATGTCCTATGTTATCTTGAGGATTCAACTGGCTGCTAGAAGACAGAGCTCAAGGTATACTCCGCTGAGTTTGACAAACAAAAGGCTCTCTTAGCTCAGCCTTCAGCTCGGTTTGAGACCTCAGAGACTTCCCCGAGAATCAAAGAGCACAAACATGGAGCATTATTCAGCTCAATGTGCCTGGAGTTTGAGGAAAAGGTCAGTGTAAACCACTAACGTCTGCACGTGGAGTTGAATCTGATGATTTTTAAAAGTCAGGGTATTTCGGGGCCATCAAATAATATATGATTGTCCTTGATCTCATAAATGAATACATTAAAAACACCAATTTAAGGTGACATTTTTGGGGATAAGTCAAATTAATTTTGAGTTTTGAGAGTCAGAACACGTGTGGAATGAAATGGTATGTAAATACTATGTATAGAGAAATAAGAATTACAAATATAAAAACAAGACACTAGCTCCCTCATTAAATCAGGAGATTATATATCATATTGTATATGTCATCTGTTGTATAGTATAGGTATAGAAAGGTGTCCGTCAACTTTACACAACTACTGTAAATACTGCCACTACTATAGGAGAGACCATAACATCAGTAAAGAACTTCTTTAGAATTATGGTTTATATACTGGACAATAATTTTAGTACATGTGAACTGACTTAAATGCTTAAATAAAAAATTTGTGCTATGCACAGAATAAATGAGAACAGAGAGACTGGTGAGAATGAACCTCAACATTAAAGTTGCAAGCTGCCAATAAAAAAGAAAAAAAGAAAGAGCTGAAACACACTAAAGCCAGGTGGAGCCAGGTGGAGCCAGGTGGAGCAAGGTGGAGTCAGGTGGGAATATGGGTTTGTTGCTACGTTCAACCCCTTTCACAGTTCATGTAGTCTTTTTTTAGTCTATCTAGTATATGAAAATATTGATTAGTGCAGCTTTAAGTCTTTGGAAACGGCAAAATTCTAAATGGGATAGATTTATATTGTAAGTAGTCAGATGTTAAGATTTGATCCAAGCATGGGGGAAGTGACAGCACAGAGGCACACCAGGATAGGATCCACAAGATCTGAAGGTGGGTTAATTTTCAGGAGCACAACACTGATGACTGATGTGAAATGAATTTTTTAATAGACCTCTTCACACCTGGCTCTTCCTGGCATGTCAGTGCAGGAAAAGCCCAGGTATAATTAATAACATCAATTATGTGCCAGCTGGGCCAGATCCAGGGCCCTGTTATATAGTGCATGCTCAGTCACTGAGTCACGTCTTACTGGGCATCAAGTCAAAATGTCTGCTGTGAAAAGGGCTTATATATCAATGATTTTCTAATTTTACTCAACATTTATATGACAGAGGTTTTGGCTGTTTTGGTTTGAAACACATTTTAGGATTTTTTTTTTTCCATCCAGTGCTAAGGTCACAGCTACCGTTGAAGCTTTACTACAGTTATTGTTCTATAATAACCCCGATGACATATAAGACAGCGTGGATGTGAGCACAACTCAGCTCCAAGTAGAACGGTTTCAGTACAAGAGCAAGATCCTTTCCTGGCTGCGATGGACTGTGGGACTACAAAAAGGGTCCCATTGTCTAAAGTAACCTTTATCAAAAATGTAGTGTTTTAAGTGTAATAGTGCTCATCGGGATGTTTGCTGTGCTAGTTCTTCACTGGTATGTAGAGAGCCCCCCAGTACTGTGTTTTAGTTAAAGTCCTGCATCATGTAATCTCTCTCTTATCTCTGTTATATCCTCTTTGAATAAGTTACATTTTAAGTTTTTTTTAAGTTTTTAAATTTAAGTTACATGTTTTTGTTATTAGTTTCCATGGATATTCAGCTTTCACTGTACAGTGCTTTTTCTGTTCAATTTGTCACTTGAGGGTTGAAGGAGATGGGGTTTAAAGGAATTTCCTAATATTCATTTTAATACAGATCACAAAATTTGTTTGCAGGGTTTTTTAAAAGCGCTATTTGAGAACTTTGTCCAACAGCTGTATCGTGGCCCACTTGGTCAGACTACACAGTTGCTATCACTCCTACTTGCTGTCACACTTTTGCTGGAGTAAATGAACGTTGCTTGAGGATGACTCTGGGCAAAGAAATCATCAGATTGAAATAGTCCCTTCTGAAGGGCTTTAAACCAAGATGAATGCCCAGCTATACCCTGTCCAGGTCTGCAACGCTGGCAAAAAAAAAAAAAAACAAAACAAACAAAAAAAAAAACTATAAAAACTTTTTTCAAAAGCTAAAACGTAAAGACACAGGAATACACTATTCTATTGTATAAAAACAGAGCTAGGAACTAGGAGGTGCAAAAAGGGTGACAGTGGCTTTAGTTTAAACTAATATTCTTACAATACTTTTACTTTTGAGCCTGATTTTGTTCATGTAGATCAGAGATTTTCAAACTGTGAGGTGTGTCTCCCCAGGGAGGCATGGGAGCGCTGAAGTGGGTCGTTGAGGGAGATACTGCATGAAGGAAAGGGGCAGGTGCATGCCAGTGTTCCAAAAACAGCGTTAAAAACAAATTTGCATCAAAGATTTCACACCTTCTTGGAGATGTAACTCCAGCTGCTCCTTATATCTTTGGAAAGTTCCTGAGAGGTTTTCCCTCAGTATCAAACTAAACTATTGATTGTTTTCCTTCTATCCATGGTTACATGGGCAAACAGTGACCAGTAATAGCTAATCTTTTATTGTTGCTAACCTGGTAAAATCTAAATTTGGACAAGAAATGGGATTTGAGTTTTAGCCCACAGTTAACTATTTGTCTCCATGACAGTTTTTACTTTACTTTCTGTTTACATTCCCCAAAGAACCCAAGTTATGAGAAGTTGTAAGAGAGGGTGCTCACAGTGATTTAAGTTATCTGTCAGCATATTCTTTCCTAAATCAGTTTACTTTTGATCCTAATTATGGTTATTTGTTGCTGACTTGTGAATTGGGTGTGTAATAAAACACTGCCTGCCTTTGCCTTGATCCCTGATCACTTGATTCTCACAGGGGTCATAGGTAACCTGGCTAATTAAGGGTCCCCCCTCCTCTTTTGGACAACCTCATCTGAGCTTTATGTTTTCACTTTCATGGTTCAGCAGCTCTGCCTGGTACTTCTAAGCTAATTTTGCCTCGCCTGCATGATTTTAGGGGGGTCTCTGATAATCCACAGACAGGTTAGGTTCAAACTGTCAAAGAGTGTTTGCCTAGGAAGCTGGCATTGTTGTCTGGATTCTTTACTTTGAAATTAATACAGTATGAGAAAACTTCAGGCACACTGTCTCTACAAGTACGTTTCCTCCTCTATTATTAGTGCAACGATCCTTTAGAAGAACTTACAGTTGTTGTTGAAAAAAAAAGTATGTTTCTATTGCAGTATAAAACTTAGAACATTATCTCAAGGCAGTGTAATAATATAAAGGAAAAAACAACAAAAGCAAATTTCTGTTTTGCATTTAGACACAAAATCATGTGAAAATAGAGGGCTACGTGCTAAATAATGCTGTAGCAGGATATGACATTCATGCTCAAATAGCTTGAGATGGTTACGTTCTAAAGGATTATGTTGCTCTGCTATCAATAAACACACTGATATGTCATAGACAAAAATGGTACCTAACAAAAGTTAACCAGTAATGTTATTTGCGTCCATCACCCAATAGCAGAAAGGTTACACTCATCTTGCAGAACCAATTGGACTTAATGATATCACAAGCTTATCCGTGATAATTGGAAGAAATGAAGATTTGTTTTTAACTAGGAAGGACAGAGAATCAATAAACCCAACACACAACTATGTATGAAAAGTCTGATAGCTGGAATTTTCTTTCACGGTCATTTCAAATTCCTGGTCTTAAATGACCTCAGAATACAATAATTACATGCAGTAAAGATATATTAATCACAAACATCTAGAAGATATTGTTATTAATTTGTAAGAGCTATTTCCAGCATACATCCAGGTTTCTTCCTCTTCCTGAAAAAAAAATCTCATATTTGTATTCTTATATACATAGGGTCCATTCAGCCATAATAGGAATCAAAAAGAATGAAAATATGTCAGTATAGTGGAGCAAATAGGATTAAATGAGCTGAATGCCAAATGTCTGGAAACAGGAATTCTGTCAAGAGATAATCCCCCCTATGGATTTAACACAGTCCCCTCTCAGAGAATTGTATTTTGTCTCTCAGGAGCTGACACAGATGTAGGAATTTCTGAAGCCAAAGTCCATAATCTTGTTGAATTTGTGATTAAGAGAGATGGAAAATGTAAAAATAATCCACTTTCCAATACATGGAGTCAAGGATATACAAAAGAGCATCCACCGATCTGCTGCTAACAGGAAATTATCACCTTTCATATCATGGCTGTTACTCATACAGGTGCACCTGCCTTGTTGTGGGCTTACCTTGAGAACTTCCATGGGCGGCTGGTCCAAGCAGGCCGGCCGGGTGGAGGCGTTACATGGACGGTGAAGGTGCGTCGGGCGCCTTGCTGTAGAAGGTCCGCGGTCTTCCTCTCTCAGTCCACCCTGCGCTCTTGACCCTGGTAACGGGCATACACCGGCTGCTCTCGGAGCCGGACGCCTGTGACGTCACGGCCGGTAGAGGGGGGGGCTCTGTAAGCGCTTGTAGAGGCCATGCAGGTTGGGGGGAGCACTGAACACCCCAGCCCACCCAAGGGCAAAGAGGAGAGGGAGGAGTTAATAAGAACATGCTGGTGTGTACATGCATGGCCAGTTGCATTTCTCTGAGCCATCCTGAGTCAATGAGCAACATGTGGTATTGTAGTGAGTACAATATGATGATTGAGAGAGAGGGAAGCCAGAGATTCTTTAGCTGAGAACATGTTATTGTTCTTTGAATGAGGGTGAAAGATGCATTTATGTTTCAGGGAGGTTATGTAATGTGAAAGAGGGGAGCTATACATCGCCACAGTGATGTCAAGAACATTTAATGATTAGAAATTGAAACAATAGTTCTATTTCATGTCTCTTTAAAACTTCATCTAACTAATTTTTTTGTTGGGCAGTGGAAACAAACTGTAAACACTGAACACAAGCAGATATTTCACTATTTACACTCTTATGTACGGAAGGAAACATTGGCATTCATTTGGAGTCATGTTTAGATCCAATATACCCTCTCCTTTTAGCTCTGTTTTGGTCTCCTCTAACTCCTGAGGGAAATATCTGCCTCTTTAACAGCTCAGTGCTCCACTATGGTCACTAGCTAGGTCCAGCTGGATTCTAACTATCTCTGATGCTGAGCAGATAGCGTACAGTTTCTTGGGTTTTTTTACAAGTTCTCCACTGAAAACACATGCTTTCTATTGAGAACACTATTGAGAACCGTGAAAGTGAACCAAAACATGAAAGTTGTAGACCAAAATAAACCAAAACAATGAGCCGGACTGCAAAATTGGGTGATAATTCTTAGTCAGCTCATCACAGGGGATGATGGCTTCCACATCCACCGTCATTTAATCCACTATTGCATGTAGAAATATTGATTACCGCAGCTTCAAGTAACAATTTGGTTGTCATAACTTCAAATCACCCCAATTTAAACAGAATGGAAAGCCAAGTCCCAACGGAACTGAGGCATTACGTCAGTTGCTAATTCTGTTAATTAGCCCACCGTCGGCAGCCAAGTTTCGATTACCCTCTGTACTGTGCCAGCTCAGAAAATGATTTGGAGGTAAGTTGGTGTGGATTATGTGCCACCAGACTGCTAATAATTGGTCTGTTGTGAGGTCTGAGGCAGTGCAGTACCTGCAACCCTTTGGAAATCATTTAATCACTTTACCGCTTTAACGCGTTCAATAATGCACTGAACAAAAAAAACAGTCTGCCTGATCTGGGTTCACCCTTTCAAATCTGCAACATATTTGATTGGACAGCGCCTGCACATCCCAAACCAAAATGGATCTGGCAGTGCACACGCTGTCACGATGAGGCATTCCCTGGGAAAATGATCCTTTTGATAAAAACCACTTCAAATCCTCTCAGCCTGTGCAGCTGTGTGATAATCGCACTAATTAGGCTGGCATGTCAAATCTATCCCCAGTCTGCAGCTATCACCAGTGGCAGTGCTCAAGGACTAACATTAAAGCTCAAGGGTTTTTTTTGTTGTTGTTTTTTGTAACCAAAGAGTATCTTGATTATTCACAGAAATTTGCACCTTGTTTCTTAAAAATATGAAGCTTCTTTTGGGTCTCCAGTGTAAATCCTATATATATATCCCAGACCCTGAGGCAAAAAAATTTGATTTATTATGTCAGATAGATACGAATAGTTGTTTTCTGAGTAGTTTGGTTTCGTTCTGGCTGTAACTGTCCATGAATATTTTTTTCTGCTTTACCTATGTCTTTCTAATGCTTAGAGATTAATTTCCCTGGAAAAGACCTTTGCAGAAACATTAGAAATAAATTTGAGGAACTTTAATCAAAAAATAATAGAAAGCAGTAACTGTATGTGGTGGTGTGTAATAATTGCTGTCAACACCACTCACAGATGAAGAGGATATAAACATCCACTGTAGTGGAGGAAAGAGAAGATAGTAAAATACAGATTGCATATAAAAATCTATAACAAATATAATAATGAGATGAATAATTCAATTTATAATTATAATAATAGGGCTGATAATAATTGTAATAATATCAACCAGACCAAATAAAATAAAATAAAATAAGATAATAATAATAATAATAATAATAACTGAAGGAATGTTACAATGTTACAGGAAAAAATGTAATTTCATTTTAACAATTATCAGAATCATCTATCGAAAATATATTTTGGCACAAAGTAAAGTGAAAATGTCAAGGCAGAATTGATTGAGCCATAAGAGAGGTTTCACTACTGATTCAGTGTCAAAAAGGCTTGTGTAGGTCAGTCATTGTAGGTTAACAATGCTTGAAAATACCATAAAGAGAACAGTAACGGTGAAAGTCCAGCTGACCTTACAGAGTTTGTTATGGCCATGATCCATGATAAAGTCATTAACAAAAAATTTTAAACCTTGAATTTCAGATGCTTGACTTTTAGTAGTACTAAATGCGTGTCATTCTAAGTGAGTCAAATGACCTTAATGAAGTTTTGTGAAATAACGGGCTGTGTCTGTTTCTGAATTATCTCCGATGATTTCCTGGGACGCAACTTAAACAATCTAAAACATGAATTCGTATAATCTGTCATAATCAGACATTTTTTTTCAAATATTTGAAACCCTGTTTTGTTCACATCTATGTTTACTTTCTAGCTTCCTAGCATGTTACTTCCACAAACTTTTGATTCATAGAAATGCATGAAAGTAGAAGCAGTTAAGTGCAGTGTCGCCTGCTTGATCCCACAATTGCATGTGTATCCTTATCCGCATTCACAATACAAACAAAAATGCAATCTGCTTGTATGGACATTGCTCCATAGTGTAAGTCACTGTCAAAACTACAGAGAGTGTCTTTAACGTAACTATTTTATTTCTCATTTTCCCGATATTTTTTAAAGTTAAATCACTTTTACATGGTGGTGGGGTGGGGGCATAAACTTTTTTGATTTCTACAGGAGGCATGAACGAACCACAGCTTTATAGTATTACTATAGTGTATACTGTAAATGATATTTGGGAAAGTTAGGACTCTCCTATGTAAGTCTTTTTGTGCCTGTGGACTGCACAATTGCACTTTTAGTGAACTCACAAAAATACCCTCTTTCAGCCTTTAAGCAGTCAACATAAGTGAGTCTTATGCTCCCTCTCAGCCACTGCGTTCCTCCGACATCGTCTGGCATCTGGCCATCCCTACACACAAGGCAATCTCAGTCCAGACTGTTCCTCTTTGTGGTTCCCTGATGTTCACCCAAATGTTATCAGAGCAGGGACTTCCATCTCGATTTTCAAAAATCTCTTGAGGACTCATCTCTTCCGATAGCACCTCCTGTCCTAACACTTTTAACAACCCTTATTGAACAGATTTAATACTTACTTCAAGGTCTCCTATTGCACTTAAGCTTGAGTGTTATCCCTCATTTTGAAGTTGCTTTGGATTAAGGCCAATTCAGTAAATTTAAATGTAAATGTAATGTAAGACCTTGACCTTCAATAGTCTAAAAATACGTATCCCTGGAGGCCTAAAAATGTTATAAAGACAGTTGATATTACTTTTTAATTTTTATTGATTAATAATATCAATAGAAAATGAATATGTGCATTACACAAAATCACTCATATCAGCACGATTAACTGGCCCAAAAAGGACAAATGACATGAGTCATGTTCCGCTCATATCCACTCTGGTTAACTCTTACTTCCTTAAATCTGCATTAGGAAATCTGTCAGTCTCTTAAGTTTCAAAACTAAATAGCTACAATATCTAAACCAAATAAACAAATGGACTGATAGGCTCAGATCCTGAATCTATTGGGCTACAATTGGCAGTGCAACGCTCCTGCTTTCCTTGAAAAGGCAGAACACTGATGTATTGCATCCAGTTGAACATTTCCTGACCATACAGCATGACTTGACCCACTAATAATGTCAGTTTATGTCATATGCATGTTTACATGCTGCGCTTTAATGAGTAAATTCATTGTCTACAGAGAAATCAGTCCCACTCACCTCTGTTTGTAAACTTGTTGACTTGATTCTGTGAAAACTACTGAAAGACCTTTTTCTAAAGTCTACATTCACAGGAGGGCATTGAAACCAATTAGTGTGCATGTCAAGCTCAAAGACTCAGTTGATGTGTTGTCACTTGTTAGGATGATGAAATGTTAAAAGCTCAAGTATAACGCAATTAACCAGTAACTAATAATCACCCATCAGTAACACATGGACTGTGACCTTTATATTGAACTAAAGAGACAGGAATGTCCAAAACTGATGCAGTACATATATGAATTTTCAGATGATAAAGGAGGTTTCCTACCTTTTTATTTTCATGTTCGTCAGTGTTTCAAGGGTCCCTGCTTCACTATTGCTGTAGTTTGAGGAATTAGGTCCTTTTAAAGTGCTCTAGGATGTCGGGACTTCCTGGTGTGACACAATAATGTCTCTCTTGCAAGTTGACACAGTGATGAATCCCAGATGTCTTGACATTTGTGGTTTAATTGGACATATTGGTTTAAGGAAGGAGGTCTAGCTGTTCCGTAGTTTTGCAACAGAAGCAGTTATCTAGCGCACTATGTCCATTCACTGCAACTAGTGAGTGGAGCTAAATGAGAGGTGGATTATAGAATATTGTAGCTAAGAGGTTTTATGGTTTACACAGTACCCCAGTGTCTGCAGGACCACGACTTTATGTATTGAGGAAGTGTGAACAGTTCTAAGAAAGAAAGAGAAAATATTTTTAAGATAAACAAATGAATTTGCTTTCCAAATGTATCTAAAACACCAAAACTGTTTTTGGACAAAAATTAGCTACTAAAATACACTGGAGATCCTGTATTACCCCCCGAGTGATTCAGAATCCTCCACAAGTAAAAGAAATCCATAAATACTTGTTTGGTTAGTTAATTTAAAGCAAAAGTTACATATGCCTCTCATATCAGTCAATTGCATATATATATAAATATATATATGTTATATATACAAGGGGCTATATCCAGAATCTGTTAGCATAGCTTATCATAAGGACTGGAAGCCGCTGGCTTGTCTGGAGGTAACAAAGGTAACTAGTAATACTATTACATGTTAATTAGTGAGTTGTAGTGGGGCTGGCAGGTGGATGTTTTCTTTTGTTTTTTTACCTGTAGACAGAGCCAAGCAAGCCTTTTCCTCTGCTTTCCAGTCTTCATGTTAATAGGCTAACATCTCCTAGCTGCTGCCATACTGGAGACTAATAATGATATCTCATCCATCTCTACAATACATAGGTTATTGGTATAGTCTCATGGAACCCCATTTGAATTATTGCAATGTATACCAGTTAAAATAATATTTATAAAAACAGCATAAAATGACCCAAATAGCCATTTCAGCATCACATTTATAGCCTACATTATTAATTTACAAACTACCCGTATATAATAATGGTGAGAATCTTATTTTGCCTCACCAAGAGGACCTCTCAGCCTTTCTGGAGTAATTGCAATGAAAACTAAAGCACAATAAATATAATCAATGGCTGTGCTTTGTGTTTGATGAGTGCATAAACACAGGTTTGTTTCACCTGATACCAGCACAGAGCATGAAGCAAATCATGATATTTATTTCACAGGGTCATTTTCCCTGTTGAACTTGTTTTCAATAGCGGGTCTCGTCTCCAGTTAATAGAGCTTGTTCATCTTCATATATCATGGGATTTCAATTAATTTATTTCTTTAAAGAATGCATAAGGAACATTGTGATATGCTGTAATATGATGAGGGACTATCCTTAGTTTTTCTCTATTAGCTTGAATCTTCTCAGAGAATGCAAATCTTGCACAGCTAT
Source organism: Istiophorus platypterus (assembly GCA_016859345.1). NCBI lineage: Eukaryota > Metazoa > Chordata > Actinopteri > Istiophoriformes > Istiophoridae > Istiophorus > Istiophorus platypterus. The sequence continues at coordinate 5,981,547 of CM029117.1, forward strand.
AGCGGCCACTAAAAACAGGAAGCATGGAATGCGATTCAGCTATTTCCATGCTGAAACTGAGCTCTAAAATTGGTGCTATCTTTTTGACACAGTTTCTTCATCTTCCTCCAGCTGTGTGAGTTGAGAGACTGTTGAATACCTTCAGAATTGATTTCCAAACTCACCAGTAGTCCCGAACCTATTTTGGCAACTTTTCAGTTGAAAGATTACGCTGATAATTATACAGAGTTTTCTCTGTTCTGCTATGCTGTTGTGCAACATAAAACATCACTAACCTCAAACCTTTTGTTTCCTCAGTGGTGAATATATGTTTCGGGACATTCTTCCTCATTTCTAATCAGCAAAAATAACCACTTAGCACTTCAAACAATAATAATGCAAGGCAGATACTGTGTGGTTTAATAAAAAATGGCTTGTCAGATGTGTTTTGTTTAATGTAGTATTCAGTGCAAGACACCCTGTGTCCCTCTACATGACTGGGTGAGGCATAAAAATTAATTTCGCTGGTTTATGTGCGAGGAAGCGACTTGTTACAAGGCCAGTTGTCTGCACACAAAAGGAGAATTCAAAGCAACATCTTGTGTTCTTCCCCCGAGATAATGAGTTATTCACAGGATCTAATGTAGAATAATGCAGATAATACTTGCTTTTCCTGGTAATCTAACCCATCAGTGTGTGGTCTAGAAATGCACAGGGCTACCAGCGGAGAACTAAACTGTTGCAACGATCTGATCTTTTTTTATCTCGTGCAGCCCCCCAGGAAGTTAAAAACCACCACTTTCTTGTACTATACTATAATTCACAAGTCACACAGATGGCTCTTGTCTCAAACTGACAGGCTTTATCACCAGAAATATTCAAGTGGGGTTCTATTGCAGGGTTCCCCAAGGTTCTATGCTTGATGCCATTAATGCAATCCTTCATCTATATGTACCCTTTAAGAAACATTATCCAAACACACATCAGTTTTTCACTGTTACACTGTCAACACCCAGGTGACTTGCCTCAGGCCTAGACCTGAGTGACTGTCTCTAGGACATCAAATCCTGGATGGTTGAGAAGTTTCTCCTGTTTAATGAAAATAAAGCTTATGTTGTATCATTATTAACAAATTTTGTTAACTCAAATTATATTTTTTGTAGGATGTGGAAATGTCTACATTGTCAAATGTAGGTTACAAAAAGGTTACATTAGCATTTATAGCTATACATTAAACCAGGGTAATTTCCTCTCAGATCCAACTCTGTACATAACACAGAGACATATTATTGGTATTACAACTCTTTCGAGATTCCTGGAAAACAGAAAATATATTTCTCACATAACCCAAAAACAACATAAAACACAGTTTCTGCCTCTAACAGTTCTGTCTCTAAAACACAGTTTCTGTCTCTATAGAAATTTGTGTGTCTGTGTCACTGACAATTTTTTTTCCCCATTTTCCTTATCCTCACTTTTTTGTTGTTGTTGTTGTTTTATTTCTTTGTGTAGTTTAAGGCACTTTGGATCAACTTGAGTTTAAGGTCAAGATTGATTATAGATATAGAATGATGTCAATGAGGCAGTATTTTTTTTTTTTTATCTTGTGTTGCATTATTTTCCTTGTTGTCCCAGAGAAATAAAAAGCTCTGTTCTTTCCTTTGTCTTTAAAACGAGATGACACAATGCAAATTCTTGTAATTCTACATTTTTCCGCTGGTGCTATGCACTCCGCACACATATATGTATACTGTATATCACTGAGCAGTGAAGAGTTCATCTGCTCAAGCACGTCAAACATTGCTTTAGGGTCTGAGCGAGATAATATATTTTACCATCATGAGAAAAAAGCATAACAGAGGTGCACGATAAATCTACAGGCATGTATGGCATTCGTTGACACTGACACTGACAGACTTTTTTTGTTATATTTCATTCATTCCCCCAAGGCAGGTTTATTTTTTGCTGTGTGAGGGTTCTGGGTGCAGTCATCCAGACTGCAGCTTACAGAGATAGACTCTCATGCACGTGAAAGGTGTGTCTGCAGTGCATAACTTGAAGCCACGTGATCTAAAGTTAAAGTCTGTGTGTGGCTGCTTCACTGCTCCAATAATTCCGCAGAAAAGTTTGTTCATGTTAGTGAGTATGTGCTCGTGTTAGGAGACAAAAAATTCACAAATAGCTTTGGGTTCAACTTTATGCTTTATTCAGCAATACTGTCCCTGAGACTTATGTGGCTTTTTCAGCTGGATATTACTGCAACTGAAAATGTTGCCACAAAAAAAAAAAAAAAAGAAGCAAATTCACTATTAGCATCAACTTAACTTTAAATTTCTTTAGTTCGTTTCATTAAAACAAGGAATAACAGAAATTACTATCTTCACAATCGCTAATAATTACAGATAATGATATTTGCCTCCTTTTAGAGTATGGACCAAAAAAGTTGGTTACTGGAAAAAAGTTAACTTAAACTGTGATACCCAGCCCTTTTTTAATTTCTTTTTAATTTTTTGCTTGACACCCCTCAACACAAACAAGTGTCTCCTTGAGTGTTTCTTCCCTCTCACAATGTGTTCCTATTATTCTTATGAATAATGTTTGGAGGAATAAAAGGGTAAAACTACAGTATTTCTCAAGTAATAAAAAGAAATTAGACAGAAAAGTCTCACAAATAAACAGAAACTGTCTGAAACTCTCTTCTCTGCAGTACCACCTATTCCACATGGTGGCACTGTAACAGTTCCCAAAGGCAACTGTGATCACTACAGAAAAGTGGCCTCAATACCCCTGTGAGTGGAATAAAGGACAGGACATTTTAGAAATACATTTAAATATATATATATATATATATATATATATATATATATATATATATATATATATAGTGTCACATGTCACAGAAGAAAAAGTCTATTAAATCTGAACTGGCAGCTTTTACTTGAAGTCTTAAAAGCACCACTTCCAGTAGAAAATGTTTCAATAAATGTAATAAAATACTATAAAATAAGACAATAGATTAAAAAAAGGAAAAAAAGTTAAATCATTCACTCATAAAAAAAAGAATGAAAATTATTTTTGTAAAAAGGCTGATGAATTTTTTTGGTATAGTTTATGTAATTTCTTGTCAGACACATAGTGTCTTGTGGTTAGTTTGATGTGTCCTTACTTAGCTTCCTGGTGACGTATAGCTCCTTTCCAGCTGATAAACCCCAAAGTCTTCTAACTCTTTCGATTCTTTCACAGTGTGTGCACTTTATGTTTCGAGGTGACCACTCAAAGGAAAAGTCATGAGACTTGATTACTGGGAAATGATTCATCTTAGTACAGCAGCCCTACACATCCCGTGCAGTCTGCCCTTTAGCTCTCACTGCACGATAACGTAATTACACAAGTCTGAGGAGTCAGAACACTTGAGGGCACGTACCCGAGGCCCTTTTAGCAGCTATACAAGGCAAAGTCAAACGGGGATGATACACATCGATTGGTGAGCAGCTCTGAAAAACCTAATATGTATCTTGGTGTAAACTGCTTTCAGGGAGTTTTTAATCTGCCAAACATGGATTCGGATATATAGATAAAGGGGAGTTAATTATTTATTTCATCATTAAAATCAATTATATTGCTGATTAAACTCAGTGGAACTTTAAGATCCATGTCAATGATGTTGTTTTTTTTTTGTTGTTGTTTTTTATCAAGAATGACACAAGTCATGCTAGAATAGGGCAACTTTAAATGTGAATTAATTTTAATGTTCACATGGTGATTAAGTTTGCAGAAAGAGATTCATAAAATTTCACTTGCAGGTTTACTCAGTTTAAATTAAATAGAAAACTCTTTAGTGCTTACAGGATAAGCCTAATAATTACTCCAAATGAGGCATTAAGCTTGTCTCTGGAGCTCACTTTGAGATATCTTCCTGAAAAATTGTTTAGCACTGGGTTAGTAGACTCAAAAGTAGTATAATATCTGCTCAAAAAAAGCTCCCTGCCGCTTTCAGAACCAGGTGTGCTCAGGTGGCTCGCTTCCAATTCACCTTCAGAGAAATCTGTCTTGGTATGTGTCCTGAAACAAGTGTTTTCACAGGTAAATCATTGCCAACAAAAAACTGCAGCTGTCTGCTTGAAATGAGAAGTCTGCTTTTTTCACTTCTGTGTGAACTCAATGGCCCATGGGTTCACAAACCATTGTGAATTTCATGTGGTAAAGCAGCATTATAGCTGCAAAGTGCATATGTGACTGTCAAGAGAGGTTGACAGGAGTAACAGGCATGAAAACTAAAGGAAGTGGTTCTTAGCAAATGTCAGTTATTTTCAAGGCATATAAGTAAGATACTGTTTGATCAGTTGCAAAACTATAGCTTTTTACCAGCCAGGACTGTGAGGGTTTAAGCAAGTGATTATAATTTTTACATTAACATTACACTTGGATTCTGGACCATATAAATAATAATTTACATACCATCATATTTCTCAGCTTTTGAATATGAAGTCCCCTATTTTTTACAAGAAAATGTGGGGGAGGGGTAATGCACAGTGAAGAACTCCTGAATTCTTTCACCCTGACCTGGAAAACGCTAAAGACACACTGAAATGGTCAAGCTATCAAGAAGAATGAAGACTGGTGGCACTAGGACAACAGCACAACTGCTGACCTGCTTAGACGTCTGATGAGATGATGAGACGGGACAGAGGGCTCAATGCTCACTTATTGTTGATGTTACTTTTTGTCATCCATCCTTTGTTTATCTCAACTAATCGTGAATGCATAAAGTTCACTTTAAAAGGAAGCATGAGGGTTGGCAAGAGTTAATGTCTGTCATAGCACAAAAGAAGATGACATTACCAGCCCATCAAGGTCAAGGCTGATGGAAGGGGGCAGAGTTAATCTGCGTTGGAGGGGGTAGGGGCAATATGCAACTAAAGACTCAGAAGAGAGGATGCACATTGACAATGGGCCAGTAACTGTGGGACAGTGTGTCTGTCAGGGGCCGCTCTCAGGAGAGTAGACCTCTCTGCGTTAACATCTGTTCCACGAGCACAACATAATCCCCTTGTACTTAAAATTCATAGTTTCCTCCTTCTGCACAAACAAAGGTCCCTCACTTAGATTGTTTTCGTTCTCTGTTCTTCTCAGTTGTTTAACTTGGCCTACAAACCTGAGGTTTTGTGATAATTTTGATTAAATGAGGGCACAAAATGACTTCTGAGTCATTAAAACCTAAATGCTAGTATCTTTGTGAAACATTAGTAAAAGTTTTCTCTTATTAGGATCATAGCTAGAGGGGTTTTTATGCATTTTTTAAAATACTTTTTAATGTTTATTTGAATTGTATAAACCAAACCCCAAATGTTACATCACATATTTTATTCTTCAAACTCGCCAAGTAATGCAATGCTGTTCTGTCTTTGTATTATCGTAATGAGAGTATGGCTTATATGAAGTGTCATCAGAACAATAGCTAGTGGGCTAATCTCAATGGGAGCTGAGGCAAAGCAGAGATTTGGTGTGCACGTGGGGGGGGGGTACTTGGTGCACACATGGCAGCGGGGTGAGCCTAATCACGGGCTTGCAGAAATCCTCACAAATGGGGAGGGGGATGGGGGCTATCCCTGGGGTGACTCATTTAGGCTTTGAAGAAAGCATTTTGCTCCCGTAAAACAACGGGCCTTTGCCCAGACATGAAGGCTCATCTTTTGTTTTCCTATTTTCGTTCTCTCCTCTGCGTGCATGCACAGCTGAGATAGCCAAGGGAGCGTCACCCCGTAGCTGCCCTGACACTCGGTTCAGCTGGTTTATAATAAAATGGACAGTTTCATCCCTCCCACTTCCTTGCCCCTGCAGTTTTTGTGGATGAGTGGGCCTTTCCATTGTTCAGCCTGCCAATGAGCCAAAACAGTGTGTCACTCCTTTCCTTCCCCTCACAGTGTAGTCACAGGAAAAATCTACATTACGTTCAAAATGTTACGTGTATTGTTCCATCAAACATGAACACCCACCTATGTCCACTTCCAGTGATTTGGAATTCAAAGTCTACCTTCTCTAGGGTTGTTTTTATTCATAGTCAAAATTTTTTGTTAAATAATTACAAAAAAATTATTTATAGATAGAAAACACTAAGAATAACATTTAACATTGACAGCTAAAGTAAAAACTTAGAGTATAGAGACTAAGATTAGAGCCAGTGGCAGGATCTACTAACTGTAAATTAATAGAGCACAGAAAGACTATTCTTGGATATTGAAGTAGAATTAAAAGTACACTGACTGCATTTAGGAGGTCTGTTATGCTATGTTATAACCCAGGTTTAAGCAGTAAAATAATATATGCAAATGGAATTTTGATAATAATGATAAAATTAGAACTTAAAACTGCAATATTTGTTTGTTTGTTTGTTTTGTTTTTTACCACTTCTGGGCAATGCAACAAGCAGTATACACACCTACCTGACCTATCATCATATTGTGAAGTTTATTTAGCAAATATGTTACCAAACATACATCCTAAGCAACATTAGTATTCGTTTCTGGTCAACTGAAAAAAAATGAGTGGAATCTCCTCTTAACTGTGCATTACCTTGGGAATAGCTGAAATATGAAAAGCACAATAGACAGCTCAGCCAACAGCAAACAATTGGACTACATATTTTCATCTGAATATTTGTGCAAGCAAATTTCCCACCAGCTAATCCAAAACCACATGAGCTATGATTTTCTGTTGCAGGGCAGAATTCAATAAACTGAGAGCTGTAAATGTTGAAGTGCGATTCACAACTTGAGGTCATTCTGTCATAAACTGCTGAATGACCCTTTTTTTTTTTCTGACACGATGCAAAACAAGTGGATGCGGCTCAATCAACACTTGACACCGTGTTGAATTTTTATTTAATCTAGCATCTCCCCAGCAGTGGTGTGGTCCTGCAGCAGGGAGCGCTCCTCCATTGGCCAAGAGCGGCAGAGGGAAATTCATCTGTCCCGTCCTGGATCTGCGGAGAGCAGCGGACGGGAGGCGGGGAGCGAGTGGGGCTGGACGGGGCTGACAAGGTTATTATGATGCCGAGCAGGCAGCACTTTCCATCCCCGGAGAACCCTGCAGAACCGGCAGCTCTGTCCTTCTAGCAGAGCACCTCATCCCGGGAGCCTGGTCCCGTTGGGAGAGAGAGGCGGATTTATTCCTTTGACTGACGGATGCCGGCTGAGACGCGCCGTGGACGGACAATAAGTCAGATCACAACAAAAGACTTAAGGTGAGAATCTTTGGATCAGTCTACAAACAGAGCTTGTTTGTTTGTTTGTTTTTTCTTTTTAACAGCAAAAAAACAGTATCCGGTTGTGTGATCACCTTTCTGGCACTCGCGCGGTCCGTTTTGTTATCTTGCCTTTTTTTATATATATATTATATATTTTGCACACTTGCCTCTTATTCTGGTACTTTAAGGGATGTGTTCTACGCAAAATTCATTTGGAGAAACGAGTCCTCTGTTGTTATTCATGGCATCAGTCCAGAACAGCGTTCACTTGCTTGAGTGTAAACGAATCCCATGGATCCTCCCGTTAACTCACATTTAGCCCGTATTGTATATCTCTACCTGACGTCTGCTGACTGAGAGTCAGCTGCTTGTTGGGCTGTGGACATGTCAACATGTCGGAAAGGTGTCTGTGCTGGAGTTGTTGCTGGTGTTTTTGGAGCGTGGGCACTTCGGTGATACCTGGAATCCCTCTTCCTCTGAAAGTATGGGAGAAAAATAAGAGCCAGTGTGTCTGCAGTTTATTTTTTAAAAGTTAAAACACGGCTCTCCTTTCTCTCTGGCTCTGTGGCCGGCTTGTCTGCTATCCTCTGTGTGAATATCCTGTTTCCTGGACCAAACAAACAATGGCTAGGCAAGCATGTGATACCAGTATGGGTCCTGTGTCACTCACACCATGAAAAACACAAAGAAAAAAAAGAAACCTGGAATGAACACTTTTAAACAGACCTGCTAAATCCACTTAAAAAGGAACATGGTCTGACACTTTCTTCCTGTGTCATTTAGTTGCTGTGACGCACAGCAGGTCTGGTATTAGGAAACCCAGGGACAGGAGGAGTGTGAGTGATACAGTCATTCAGAACAAAGGCCCAGCACTGGTTTGTATGGGCAACTGTAGTGATTTTGTGCTTCATGAGAGCAACATGTGCTCTCTCTTTCTCTTTCTCTGTCCGACACACACACACACACACACACAAACTGCAAAGGCAGCGCTGCTTTGTGTTGACTTTAGTCTAGGATGTTCAGCTGCTTTTAATGGGGTCAGCGCTTCCGATTCAATAAAAGCTATTAACCGTCACAGAATATTCCAACGCCACTGTTTGGCACAGATCTGAGTCATTTGGCGATCAGGGGGCCATTAACAGCCTTATCCATATACAAGGCAGTCTTTGAAAAGGTAAACAAGATTAATCACTACATCCAGTCCACCTGGGGGAGTGTGACCTTAGCTGATAATGCGTTCCCACAATCTCTCATCCAAGCCTCTGTTTTTTGTTAAAAGTTGCTCATCAGCATTTTTGCCTTTTTTTCCCACACGTCTTCATTATAATGCTCTCTGCATGGATTAGAATGAGAGCATCTGTCGGTTATGCTATGTGATACTGTTGTCATGCAGGTTCATATAATTCAACACTTCTGCTACAAAGCAAGTTCCTGCCGGACTGGTTCTGACAGCAGATTCCCTCCGCACCGAAAGATCAAACTCTCGGCCAGAGTCTGGCCTGTGAAAAGTAAGAATGCACTTTACATCATGCATGTATCAGTCAGTCAGTCAGTAATGCAGAAGGGGTGAAGAAATCCTTACTGTAGGATTTAAGCACTAAAAACACTGAACCCTATGATATAACCCTGATGACACTTCCTGGTTTATAGTGTGTGGTTTGGTGGAGTTTCCCTTTAAAGCCACTGCTAAATGCTAAACTACTGTTAGCTAAACAGTAGCGTTGCATTTTAGCAAAATGCTAAGCCACAATTGGCGAACTGCATCAGTAGTGTGAATTACATAGTAAAACCTATAGTTTGCTAACACTAGCTAACATTAGCCACTACGAACTACTGGTGATACCAGACCAAGTAAGGCTATAGCAGCAAGTTCTCTGAGTGTATTATTTACACTTGATAGTGCATTTTAATTCAACTTTTCATTTGTAACAGGAAGAGTTTGTTATTTCCTCTTTCAAAAGTTAAATAGTTTTACTTTAATTTACACATTATCTAAGAAAAAGGATGTCACAGTACTGTTTGGTGGAAGGTGATATCTAAGTGCAAAACCAAAAAAACCACAAGAGCAAAGAGTTCTTAGCTGTTGTCAAAATTTGGAAAAAACATGGATGTTGTGGAATAGCACTTAAATGTATGTAAACAGGCCTCCTGCTCAAGGCGTAATTCAGGGTCAGACACTGGAGTGTTTTCTAGTAAATGTGTTTGTGGGTCAACAGTAATCTATAGGCGAAATCAATTCAGATCCCCAGTCCAGAGGGGACATCAGAGTGGGGAGGCTGCCTGCTTATTGAGTGGAAATTATTTAGTCCGAAAAACATTGTCACAAATGTCGTAGTCCTGCTATGTTTGCTTTAAATGCCCTCAGTGCCTCAGGTGCCTTCTGTAACATAATCACCAGAAAATGGTTCACACCGAAAGTCGTGTCAACAGGAATCTGTCCCTCCCTGGCACTGAAGCAGCTCAGCAGTGTCGAGACACTACATCTCTTTTCCTTGTTTCATGTTTGCTTTGTCCCCTCAGACAGGACATCCTGAATAAAACCAAGAGTCTAGACCTCAGTTTCACATGCAAACCACAGACATTGTGAAACTGACCGCATTCATTGTGTGTTTCATTTACAATTCTTGTAGACAAGAAAATACAATGTGCAAAGACTTTGATGAATTAAAAAAAAGCATTGTCTTTTGTTTGATTTCTGAAGGGATTTGGTCCTTTAATGTGGTAACGTATAATGTCGTCTGTTTATTTTCCTTTAGAATAAAGCAGAAAATAGTAACATCAGCCCTGGAGAGTGACTCTCAGCTGGTTGTGAATTCCTCTGGGAGCCAGTTTCCATGTCATTTAGATGAAAGAGACTGCATTTAAACAAGCACCAATCTGCTTAAGGACAGACACTTGCCGGTTTGTGCACAAATTCCCCTTAAAAATGCCGCGCTCAAGCTCACCTCCTTATGAATTATTTACAGAATGGACACTAGGATAGATTTATAGGTTACCCATGTGTTTCAGCAGCTATTGACCTGGGCACTTCAGAGTAAAAGCCCCTTGTCTCAGGGGAATTTTAAGGGGAAATTAATCACAGTTCAAACAGTGAATGTGTTACACCAATACAATAACATATACAAATGAGGTAAAACAGTTAGTTGGTGATATATCATCATTTTCCCATCACAAAGACAACTGTTTTAATAAGAACGCTGGAGAGAAGTTAAACAGTAAACTATGCTTTAAAATTTGTTTCACTGAAGCCAAATAGTAATCTCACAAGATATAGGAAGGTATACTTGAATTTATACCATTGGTCAGACAAAAGTAAACATTTGACTTCACCAGAATACTGTGACATTTTTCACTATTTCCTTATATTTTAGGCTACATCCAACAGCTTTTGTTACTAGCTATTCCAAAAGCACACCCTTTTCAGTCACTGGCCAGAGGTGTGCAGAGGTGAGAAGGCCTTTAGGAAATGAACTCTTTCTTTTAATTTTTCACAGAACTACTTCTGTCTCCTTTTTATGTATAACAAAGTGCAACACTGTGAATGGCTTTAAGGAGAGACTGACCAAAAGTGTGCCCTGCTTTATCCGCATTTGTGCATTTCACCGCTTCTCGACCCTTGCCACGTTTGACTGCATTTGCCTTTTATATGTGTTTCTTTAAAGCACACTGAACCCCTAAATCTCCTTTTATGCGTTTTCACGTAGATGAGGTTAGAGAAAAGTTGCAAATTAAATCAGAGTAAAAGAGTTTTTAAGGAACAAAAAGGTAAATGCTTCCTTTGTCTTGTTATAAATATAACATTTTCATCACTATTTAGATTTCTTTGTTTATCCCACTCTCAGTATTCATAAGACTCTTGAAATCAGAATATTGTATGCTACTGCACAGGTGTTTCAGTGAAATATAGCAAGGACCACCCTCCTCCTGATGGGTTCATGCACAACCTGCAGCAGTGGAGGGGGCCATGAACCTAACAGATGTATGCAGCACTACACTCCAGAGCAGAATATCCCCCTTTTTGTCTTTGTTTGCCTCCTCCTCCTGGTATGTCTCTCAGTCTGGGATATAATTGCTGTGAGGCTGAAAAAATGAAAATAACAACAAAGCAAAGCCCTCCACCACCTTTCTCTCTGTCTGTGCTGCTGTTGGCTTGTCTGGCAGATTTTGGAGAGAACAAGTGAGGGGAAGTCCTCGTTCTTAGTGTGCTGCTTGTGTGCATCTCTCCATTCATCCATCCATCCATCATCCCTCTTTGTGATCACTCTCCATTTCTTTATATTTTCCTCTTAAGTATACATTACACAGGTCACATGCACTTACACACACCCACAACCACACCCACACGTGCAGCCAAACACACACACACACACACACACACACACACAAGCACACACTCACACACACACACACACACACACACACACACACACACACATACACACACACACACACACACACACACACACACACACACACACACACACACACACCGGGAGAGCTGTGAGGTGATTATGTGAGAGGATGAGGGGATGTTGGAAAGCCTGAATGATAATGACCAGAATGAGACTCCCTGCACTGTGTAAGGTAAAGGAGGGGGAGGCGGACGGAAAGGGCCTGAGCTGCTATTATTACCCTCTCAGGGGCAAATAGAGAGGCACATGGTGTCAAGTTTGAAAAAAACAAAAAACCAACAACAACAGCCGTGCTTCTACAGCAGACGTACCCCACAGCCTTGGATCCACAGTGATCAATATTGCTCAGCGCTTAAAACCTCAAGTGATTGTTTCACATGTTTAGTGCCAGGAGGGATGGAGGCATGGTAAAGAAGCAAACCAGAGACTGCTGTGAATATATGATGCTCTGAGTCTCACAAATCTTCCCCAAAGTAATTTCCTGTCGAGTTGCTGTGCAGGATTTGTCTTTTTTCAAATCAGGCCTCAATGAGTTAATTTAGCTTTGGTTGTACTGTTATTGGGTTTATCGTTTCGGAGGTGTTACGGTGTAGTGTTGTAGACAATTGAAACGGAAGCTGTATAGGTGCTTACCCACTAGAGCCTAGCATTCATCATTAATGGAGTGTTATGTGAGCCTCTTCTTTTACTGGGTTAATCCTGGAAACCAGCACCCCCACCTAGGTCGATAGTCTTACACACACACACACACACACATACAGATACTCACAAACACACACATATACCCGCTGTAGATCTTTAGCAAAGACACCACTCACCCTTCAACTCGTATCGCCTGCAGTTTGGAAAGAAAGAAATCATCCAGCTGCAGTCACCTTCACCCCTGTAGCTTGGGATGAAGAGGAGGAGAATGAGGAGAATGAGGAGAAGGGAGAGGCAAGGAAAGTCATTATCACCTGCCCCGTGGAACAAATCCCAGCATCCCCCCAGTACGCTCAGTTAGGGCCAGGCTGAACTCTGTGAAAGGAACAGAGAGCCATGGAGAGAGAACACATTGTAGCACTAACATGGAGGAAAGATGTAGGCGTGTGGCAATAGAAAGACAAGGAAACCATTTTAGAGGAAACCCTGTAATTCAATAGAAAGAGCTATCTTTGATCTAGAAGTTGTTTCAAAGTTGCATTGTGTTGCCAAGATGCTTGGCTACTTCCTTTTGTAATACATGGGTTGTCCGGTATGAGTGTGTGTTTCCCCTACTCTGCTGTACTCTTTTGTAACAGCAGCACATGTGCCTCATAAAGCTGGACAGGTCACATTTTCAAAAGCAGGCTCCCTCAAGACAACAGTGTGTTGCGGTGTCCATCAGCAACATTAGCCCCTTTAGCTATAGTCAGTGGGTAGAAGTGTATGATGGCAGGACAGCGTGGCTGTGTAGAAAGCTGATATGGGGATGGTTTGCAGGGCACAGTTGTAACAGGTGTCAAGACACTGGGAGGAAAGATAGCAGTGTGTCTTCAGGGTAAGGCAGCGGCTGGTCAGACTGGGGAAAATGAATGGTGGTGTTAGCATGTGGGCGTGAATACATTTTTTTTTATTGTGTAGACTTTCAGACTATCTTTCAGACCAGACTGGGTTTGGAAATGTTTACTTGACTGTACACTGACAGGGTTAGTTCATCAACTGACATGCAGACTGAGTGAAATTTTAATGAATCTTGACACTTGAATGATCAATGAAGTCATTTCTCAAGTGAATTGCTTGTTATGTTTTGTTACCTGTTATGGGTCTAGCTTCTGAGATGTGAGGGTTTTTGGGGTTTTTTTCCAGTTTAACTTGATCTTAAATTGGATATAAAGTATCTGTCTTTTGGACTACTGGTCAGACAAAACAAGTAATTTCAAAATGTTACCTTGGGCCATGGGCCATGGGAAATTGATATGGACATTGTATACTATTTTCTTAACTTTTATAAACTAAACAGCGGGTTGATTAATCCAAAGGAATACTCAATCAATTAATCCATGTTCCCAATATACAGTAGATTACCACTTTAAATCAAGTCAAAAAAATTATAATCACAGTTTAGAGGAATTTAAAATGTTGCAGAAACCAATAATATTTATTCTAGCTGGTATTAAATTTCTATTTTTACTGAACTCAGACTGCTAAGAAGCCAGCTGCAGCTGTTAAGCCTTCATCGCCTCACTGTGTTTGACATTATGTGTTGCGTGTGTTGATTGCCAAGGAGCCCTTGTAATTTGTTTAACTGTCCAGATGACTAACGATCTTTGTGACTGGAAAAAACGAAATTAGAGGCATCCCCTGGTAATACTAATTCCACCCAGATACAGCTTTTACAGTGCGGGTGGTTAACTGATCTGGATACAGATGGTCTCAAACAACTGTAAGGCTGTTAGAGTTATCAGAACAGGAGAATCAGTAATTAGACTAGATAAGATACAATCAAATATTTCACTTTCAGTAGATAATAGTCGTTTTTGTTTCCAACTGATGCCACTTCACTCTACATGAGTTGAGATAAGTGAAAACACTGTACAGAGCAGATATGGCCTCGTGCTGTGCAGTTAAACTCTGTTTCATTTTTATTTTTTCTACCACTTGGGGACAGTTGAACATTCTAAAAACACAACTGAAATATCAGTGTGATATGTTTTTACAGATATGACGAAAGTGTTAGCAAGCAGTTGTACACATTCAGCAGACATTTGAAGTTGTGTTTCCAATTCTATTAATCTCTTTCCTTTTAGCTCGGTTTTGGTCTCCAACAACCCTTGATAAAATCCTCTGACTCTTTATTGTTAGCTAGACTTTCAAACTTTTTTTTAAATGTTTAATTGCTTACTTTGTCTTTCTGCCTTTTTTTGCTGGGCAGATGAACAGTGTTATTGAGTTTTCTTTTGCTCAAAACAGCAGCTTCCTGCAAAATGAACGGAGGTTGATGAGAACCATGAGCAGGGCTGCAGTGAAGTACCGTGGGCCCTGGGGCTATAACTTTTATGAGGTTTTTTAAATATATTTGTGTTGTTTTTGGAGTGTACCACTCTAGAGAAAGATGTACTAAAACCATAATCATCTAGCAGGTACCAACTGAACAAATAGAGGAGAATAATCAGACATTAAGTGCCATAGGTTTAGGTTTTATTTGGATAACATTTTATTGTGTTTGTTTGAATGTTCTGTTTTTTACAATGTGAGGAATTTAAAGTAGCAACTTCTTCTTTTTAGAGAAAGTTTTTTTAAGTAAGACTTACACGGCACTTTCTCTTTATTTTTGTATTTTTGAGTTACACTTTCACATTTCATTCCAGATAGTTTTGCAAAGGCGCCTACGGCTGAACTCAAGCCAGGACTTGAAGAAGAGAAAGTTCAAAAAAGAAACACAATTAAATCTGGCACATTATACGTGTGATTGACATTGATTGACATTTAGCCTGCTAATTACAGTGGCTTATCTTTTCAGGAGTACATACCACACAAAATTAAACATGATGTTATTTCTCCCTGTGAGCTGTTTGCAATTTTTTTCTTTATGTCTTGAGCCCTGCTAAGCCCCTACATTACAACAGCCTTGGCTATGAGAGTGAACCAAAATGTTAATGTTGTGGCCTTAAAACCAAAACAGGAAGCAGAAAAATTTAAAAATGCTCAGCAGAGCTGTGGGGTTTGCAGGATAAGGTGATAATTCTCATTTGGTTGATCATTGGAAGACTCTCATTCTACATATATTAATTTGACCTATTCTTAATATATAAATACTAATTGTGCAGGTTTAAATTTCTGTATGTATGATCTGTTTGTTTTTTTTTTCAGTTTCTCTCCATTGCCTCTTTTGTAGGATCTTTGTCTGTTATGTTACCATAAAAACTGTGATCTTTGGCTTTAGCTATTCAAGATCATTTAGAGAGCTTTTTCCATGTATCTACAGCAACTCTGAGAAGATTTCGACAGTTAAAAACTTCATTTTTTCAGGTTGTGTCATTTCCAACCAATAAAATATTAAAAAGCAATGAGACAATATATTCTATAAACTATGGTATAGGTTAAACAGTGAAAGTATTGAATCAGGCATAGCATCAGCAAAGCAGGAACAGAGGCCCAGTTTTAGGCCCTTTGCTCTAAAAGCTCTACCTACTTATAAATCCCCATTTGACTCTCAGTGAACTCACCCTCCCCTCAAACCACAGCACCTCTTGAATTCGCTCTGACAGAGCTGGAACCTTTGAGAGCTTTCAGCCCATTGAGATCTTTTGTGTTTATACAGCAGGACAAAAATAGACATTTTCTGCCATATCGGTGGTTTGATACTGACAGGACAGTGAGACCACTCACTTTGCGATGTCTGTTTGAGCCACACAGGTTCTGCTGTGTGTCTGTAAAGCTTGTTAGCTTGCAGAGTGCAGTTTTCAGCATACAGTAATCTGGATCAGTTCTGATTTATCAGGCATGTGTTGTCTGCCCAGATAAGGGCATGTAACTGATGTGATTATCTAGTCAGTAAACTGAATTGAGAGTGATAAGCCAGAGGGTCTCATTACTGTACATCATCTAAATGCAGATATCAGATGCTATTAGCTCCTAGCTCATTGCAGATTGTAGCCACAAAATGGAATTAGACACTTCAGTGTGTCTGTACAGTAGGTAAATGTATTGGTTTAACTGAAGGGAGCAATAACATTTGCAGGTGTTTTTAGAGTTCATTGCTCCATTTGTTAAGGACAAAATTTCTGGTACAGTATCACATCAAACCAGGCTAATAAAGGTTGTAGGTGTCAGATTTCCCAAGTTCTAAGCATTAGACACCAAGAGGCAATACACAACATGTCAGAAATCAAACTGAAGATCCCCTAAAAGGATGTTAAAACTTAATGATAAAGAGAAATAGGGAATATCTGATGTTTTAGCTATGCTAGAAGCTTAAAAGTTGAGTTTCATTTTTGACTGCATGGTTCAAAATACTCTATTAAGAGGCCTAATATGGACTGTGACCTCTTCCTGGTTCTCCACACAGTCTCTGCGGAGCATCATTCACAATTATGGATGGAAATCGAACAGATGATGATGATGATGATGATGTCTTAATTCATTTATATTTTTCCTACAGGCCACGTAGTTAAATCATGTACATTTATAGAGCAAGGACCGAGGATAGGTTTGAAAGAAAACAGCTTTGTTCTGTTGACAGCCATTACATTAAAACCCATGACTGGTTTTAATGTTGTGGTGTATATATATATATATATATATATATATATATTTACTGCATGATGGATAATTTCTAAACTTCAGAAAACAAAATAATGAGAAAGCTTTTTAAAATAACACATACTTGGCTGCTCAATTTTAGATCTGAAAACCTCTTAATATTTATTCCTTCTTTCGGAAATGATATTGTTTTTATATTCTCAATATCATTTTTATATGACTTACATCTAGTTTTACACATCCCAGGTGTTGAAACATTTAAATTATTCTATATTTTGCAGTACTTGCACCCCCTCCATTGCCTCAAGGCTCATCACAGCCCCTCACTTGTGGTGTCTCCTCCCCTCCCCCTCCTCTGCTTCATTTACGTTGCTGTCTCTTTGTTTCATTTGGGTGCCTGTGGAGATGTCCACAGTGGCCATACATATTTTTCCATCACTTGCCTATGATATTAGAAACTAATGACACAGGCACTTTATGGTTCTTCTAAGAAATGTCTGGGTAAATCTCGGCACCCGCAGGCCCTCGGGGCAACATTTTGTCGCAGCAGACAGTGTTGGGCTGCTGGCTGACACTGTGGCCTTTGCCTCCCACATGCTTTCACCCGGTCTTGCCTCCTCCTCTTCATAGCATCTGGGTTATACATACACATGGTTTGTCATGGCCTGTGGCCTCTAGTGTGCCCCTGAGCGCTGTCCCATACAGCAAGAGGAGCTGGCCCCAAATCCCTAGACACAACGGACAAGCCGATAGGTGGATGGCTGGAGCATGAAGCCCCGGGCCCTTGCCTCTCTCCGTGCCTTCTTTTCTTTTCAGCCCCCTGCCTGTCCACACAAAGCCGGGTTTGACTGCACCACCTAAAAACACACAAAAAGCTCTCTGTCTCTCCATTCATTTGCCAAATGGGGCTTTATCACATGGTGTTAATTGGCTGTAATTAAGATGTCTTATGGTTTCTTAAACAGACGCAGTGACAGTTTTAGTTGTGACAGATAATGGAAGCCTCTCACTTACTGGTACGGTTGTCATATCTTAAAAAACGTATTTCTTTTGTCATTATCTAGAGCGATAAATAAGAGGCAAGCCAGCAGTGTCTAGGGGAGAATAAACAACGGAAAATATCCAGAGAATATATGTTATTTCATTTTCTGGATCCTCATACTGTATGTGAGGCTTGCAGAAGCAAAGCCCTTTAAAGGTGGGGCATACTCTATGCATGACTAGAGCTGTCTCTCTTTTATGTTTTATGAATTTGATCTATTCATGTATGATGTATGACTACAAATCTTCCTCCTATCAAGAATCACGAAATCTTACAGTTGTGTCCACCTGCTCCATTTCTATCGACAAATGACGGTCAGGAAGCTTGATAAACGTGTGGGCAGGGTCCTGTGAGGCGAGGACATTATCCATGGAAGTTAAGTATCCTGCATATGTGCGTGTGTTATGCAGTGTGTTAGGCGTGCTGCATCGAATGTCTTCCATTCAGAGTGTCAGCTGCAGTCTCAGTATGTGGTGTGGCACGTCAGCTGTAGGCCCGTGTGGATGACAGCTGTTTGCCTGCCCGGCTCAGGCTCTATCTCTATCCAATTCCCCTTTTAGACAATTAATCTACCACTTACTGTACATGGTAATTGCCATCCCATGTTGAAATGAGCCCAGGGACAGGGGACTGTGATGATCTTGGCAGCAAGACTGCCCCCATCATGCCCTGCCTTGTATTCTCAACAGAATTTGGCCTATTAATGCTGAACGTCTGGGACTGAACAAGGCAAATTTTAACAGCCTGCCTGTCTGTATTCTTATTAAACTTTCAATCCTAGCATCACAAGTGAAATGAGGCCCTTATATTAGGAGAAAGGGCATGACATTGGCATTAAGGTAATAGGAAAACCCCTCCAGACAGCACCATTTACCACACAATTTCCAGCACTAAATGTATTTCCTCTTTTTGCTCCTAATTGTTTTGTGCCCCTCAATTTCCCCATCTGCTGGCTCTAAAGGGGCATTGCAGCCTCAACACTAAGCATTTCCACAACAATTGATAGTGCTCTCTCCAAAGGGAGAAAGGAAACAGCTTGAAAAAGAGAATTGGAGCGACACTAGAGTGACATCAGAGAGGGTGACGGACCACGGTGTGAGGTCATGGTGTTTGCGGTCGTGGTGCCAGGCTGAAGGCAGGTTTTCACAGCTATGTAGACCATGTAGTTAACCAGGCAAAGGACGCTGCTGGTGAAAAGATATTATCTCAGAGATAATATACAGAAAAAAAAAATACAAATTTTACATGCATTCTCTGCAATGGAAAACAAAGCTTGTTTTTCTTAAGAGTTGAGAGCATGTGAGTGTGATGTCATTTTGATGTCATCCAGGAGACAAATAACCTTCATTTTGAGTTTATCTTGTTGATTATTCAATACACAAGTTTAGAGCTGCTATGATATATATTCTTTATATTTACAATGGATCACATGACCTTGTTTGTGAAATGAATGGGGTATCTTGTAGTGATGAACATCGAATTTTCAACCAAGTCTGTATTTCAGCTGTATGGAGAATTTTAGCTTTCAGCTCATTGATTTGGTTTCATGGCCTGTAACTCTCCTCTTTTGTTTCACTCCCAGCATCATTGCCAGACACAGCAGGGAGGGTATCTTTTGACAAGAAGTCCTAAGAAACCCACTGTCATAAGTACCCAACACCAGAAGGCCAAAGATAGCGACTAGCTAGTGAACAGAGTGGAACGTTTAACTGCCAACAAGTTAGATATATCAAACATGGGCTGGTAGAAACCATAACCAGACTAAAGAAGAAGATGGGAAGTGTAGCTAGTGGATAGAAACAATTCAAATGAATGCTGATGTTGCTGCAAATCTGCTGGATGTATAACTATGCAACTGTTTGCTAAAATGTTCGGCATTATCAACTTCACAAGGTGCTAATATGTCAGATGTTGTTTTTACAGCGTGTTCAAGTGATGTCAAAACATCAGAAGATGTGCATATTAACGACATACAATTATATTATATTACATTATATTAAACATGCAGCATATTATTAGTGAAAGATTCTACAGAGCTGTATTTCTTCAGCTGGACTATTGAGACGTGGACTTGTGAACAGTAAACTTTGGGATCAGATAGCTTGCTTATTGTCTCTCAGAGTTGGACAGTTAAAACCCAATTTCCCCTGGGATGCCCTCTCTGAGCATAGCCTCCCGCAGATTTATTCTAGCTCAGGTCATCGCCTCTTCCTGCATCTTCACCCCAGCAAAAACCCCAGTATAGAGGGTGGAAATCAACTGGGATCATCTGCTGCCTGCAGGCATTTTACATTATGTGTGTGGTGATGTGGTGGTGTGTGTATTTACAAAAGTGTGCAGCAGAGACAGTACCTGCTTGCTCTTGCATTGAAAAATAACCACTACTGACTACACTGAATAAACTATTTTAATTCATTTAAGATATTTTATTTAAAAAATTTCAATAAAAGCATATTGGATGTTTGTCACATATTCCTAAAAGAACAGACTTTTTCTTGAATCTACCAGAGCAAGCAGCTCTGTTGCACTTTTTTTCAAATCTTAGCAGCTGTTTCGAGAAAAGACATCTGAGATAAGTAGAAAGTTTGCATTTTGGAACCTCTGAAATATGTTTTGTATACGCTTCTGAAACCCTATAGCTTACATATTAACATGATGTGGACCAGAACAAGCTTGCTCTCCTTTATACACATGGCAATCATTTGTTTGATCATCAGTGCACTTGTGTCCACCATATGTTTGGCTGTCTTGACTGCTGTCACTCCAGGCAGCTGTGGCCTCACGCGTGTGTCTGTGTTTGTCACGGTGCATCTGTACCTTCAGTTTGGTCTCTGATGATGAATCCTGCCCTTCAGAAATAGATTTGCCCAGTTCGTGCAATGCTAGATTACAGCATCTATAGTATGACAGTAAAGGAATGAAATTGTCTCCATGGAAAGGTTTTCATTAGTACCAGCACATTTGATTGAATTATATATTTTAATACCCATTCATTTATTAGATTTTTTCTGGGCTGCCTCATGTTAAATATCTTAGAATGTCTGTAGTAGGAAAAAAAAGCATATTTTGAAATTTTGCAGCTAACCACGCATGTATTTTTCATTATTTTCCTTTCTTGCCGAGAATAAAATGAGAAGATCGATACGGCTCTAATGTCTTAATGGTAAATAAGAGAGGAAACCACTAAGCTAGTTAGCCTGGCTCTGTCCGAACGTACCATATCCACATAACAGCAATTTTCTAAATATGATATTGTGTCTTTTTTGTTCAATCTGTACAAAAACCGATGTGTAAAAATAACAATTTGCGGTGAAAGCAAGATTCCAGGAAGTAATACATACAGGCTAGGCTTCATATTTGTCGCACTGATATGAGACTGGCATTGACCATTTTATGTAACTTGTGGTAAAAAAGCTAGTAAGCGTAAATCCCAGTATGCTTAGTTATTGCTTTAAAAGTACAGTCCATGGATCTTTTTGTGCCAGAATGAAGATGTTTACTGATATTACTCTTTGAGTGTTTTGCCTATAATCCCATTTTCATAGAAAATGGGATTATGAGATTATGTATAACAGCTGTCACAGTTGCTTGCCAATGCCAGTTCACTACCTTTATAGGTGCTGTAATTGATATGTTCATTTCCATGTGTCAGAGCGAATTTACACTTAGTTACATGCCTGCAACTACACAGGCTGCAAACAATTACATGCATGACTGTTAAACTGGGCGATTTTGTTTGTTATATGTTTGTGTATTATGGGGTGACCGGGTAGGCTGGGACAGTTCTATAACTGTGAACTGACTGTAACTGCCTGCCATTGTCTGAGCAACCACATCGGCTTCCCCTATACTAGTAGGTGAGGCAAAAAACTGCATCACTTGTTTACGCTACTCGCTAAGTTTTGGGGAATTTTTAATCAGTAGGAATTATTGGAATTAATAGGAAATTTTCAGTAATTTGTCTGTTTTTCATTCTTTTGGTCTAAATCCTTCCTCTGTGATATTACTACAGATTTAGAGGTCGCAGTGGGCTTGTTCCGAGACAATTACAATGATGATGTCAAATGAAACATCACCATGTTGACTGTGGACACTTAACCATTCTTGGAAATTGGGGTCACATAAACAAACAGCCAGATATTGTTTCCAGATGAACTGCAACACGTTGCTGCTGAGAGTTGTTCCACTTCATCTGCTCCTTGGCTTTTTGCCTTGTTTATCTGAGTCAGGTGTACGGCCTGTGTGCAACATTTGCTCATTAATTGCAGCTATGTGAAGGAAGACGTCTGGAAATGAGTCACAGGCGCTCTCAGCTCCACGTTTTCACATCAGAGCCTTTCTAAATGGTTTTTCCACGCTGTTTCACTTTTAGTTTCTCCCTGTCAGTTCTACCATCCCTGCTGATCCAAACAGGACCAACTGTTTTTATTGTTCCTGCAGAATATCATGGGTGGGGATGTCTGGTCTCTTCAGGAAATTGCTCCCACAACCTAGACGAAGTGTCAGACCATTCCCACACCCTTTTCTTCTGGCAATGCAATCAAATTACTTTGAAATAAAACACCGGAATAAACAGTGAAAAAAAAATGGAGGCACTGGCCTAAGCTTATAAAAATGAAATATATCGTATGCATATTTTGGTGCAACTTCATTTTGTGGTCTTTATTTTATAGACAAGGAGGAAAATCAGCTAAACAAAACAGGATGGAGAGTCATATTACTGTGAGTCACAGAGCAAAGTATTTATGACTTCAGAGGTTTAATGGTCAGCCTGAGTTTGTTACCATGTACATTGTGTTTGTATACAAGCGTGTTTATGTGGCAGAGATTTGAGCCTCTGCAGCGGGGGCCTTGTGGTTCTGTCCTGCCTTCCCCTGCACTCTATGAGGCATTGTTTTGGACCGGGGCCCAGGACCAAGCCTGAGGCACGCTGCTCTGCTCCAGCCTCTCCAGAGCACCGACTCTCACTGACATTACATCAGCTGGGGAGACATAGTAGACTGTGTGTGTGTGTGTGTGTGTGTGTGTGTGTGTGTGTGTGTGTGTGTGTGTGTTTGTGTGCTGAAGTGTAGATGCTCCTTTCAGCTTGCTGCTCTGAGGCAAAACAAAGTGGTCTGCAGATCATCTCTCCCGGTTCTGACTCTTGGATGTGTCATCGGTAGAAGTAGAAAGAAAAGGCACTCAGCCATGGCTGTGCGCATCATACGTGGAATGGAAGACCTAGTGGCATCGGGCAGCCAGTTTGTCTGGAGCCTGGCACGTCAGACCCTTAGGAAGTGGTTCAACCGCGGGCTAATGCCATGCAGACGCTTCCTAGAAGCCTGGTTCAGGATTGGAAAATGCTACCAGGTATGAGTTAGCATAAAGGATATAAAAAGAAGTGGTTTGATCGATTGCTATCTTGACAGCAAATGTGATTCATTACTGGTTTATTGTATTTTTCTGGCTTATATTATCTATGTACTCATCTCAGCTTTTCACACTTGGCTCATTAGTGTATACCAGTGTTTGTCTGTGTGACTGTGAGGAGGCACAGGTTGCCTCTTGGTGAGTCACAAAGCCTATTTTTTAACAAGGGTCTCTCTCTCAAGCACATATGGCAGTCATTAGAAAGCAGCATGAGCAGCTGTTTGACCTCACTGTGTGGCTGAACAGGAGATCTTTCAAAGTAGTCTTTGAAATGTATTGTCGCTGGAACACCTGAGCGCTGTCCGCATGGTTAACACATCCTCCTCTCTTGTTCTCTGTGTAAACTTGAAAGTGATCAGGTTTGTCTTTGTTTTTGCTTTTTCCCAGCATAATGCCATGTGAACATGGCATTTGGTTTGTACTTTTTTCTTCTTACTTACTTTTTTAGTTCTGTTTAATTTCTAAGCAACATACTGGAACAATGTTTTTCGCCTCGGAATCATATATCACATATACATGGCTGGAAAAAGTATTCAGAACATTCACTTAAGTTGAAGTATAGCACTCTATGAGAAGACTATGACAAGTGAAATCTAACAACAAAATTTAGTTAAAGTATCATTTACCTTAAGTACTCATTATAATGAACTGCCCCTTGTGTGTTATATTATTGTATATTTGGATCTTTATAATAAATTTAACGTGTAAGGACTATTCTAATGTCGGTTGGTTGCGGTGGAGCTGAACAATAACAAGTACATTTTTATCAGTAAATTTTATTACTTCATCATAAATGTTTTAATTAAAATAAAACATCTTTTAAATACATATGGTGGAGTGAACAGTGCAATATTTCCATCTGAGATGTTGTGGAGGAGAAGTATGAAGTAGTATAAAAAGGAAAAACTCAAGTACCTCAAAACTGTACTTCACTACAACATTTAAGTAAATGTATGTAGTTACATTCCACCACTATGTATCCTATTACAACTCAGGCCAGCCTGTGGTTACCTAGGATTAACAGAGTAAGCGGTAGGTTGTAGACCTGATCAAAGCTGCAGGGTGGGCCCAGTGCAGCCTGATCAGGTCAATGGCTGAAGGTCATGTGAAAAGAGCACCATGGGGCTCTCTGCCTGTAATGACAGGGCTGCAGGGGGATGACCCCCCTGACACAGTGGTGACCTCTTTTTTTTATCAATGAAGACCTTGCTCTGAAGCCCAGGGCCTCTCTTCAGCTGGACTGAGAGAAGTTTCTGTCAAGATAAAATTGTTTCTAAAATCTTTAGTGCTACTTTTTACTGGTGTGGAGGAATATGCTATAGTGCTGTGAGGATACACTGTCATAGGTTGTGTTTTTAACAATTCATGTGACATTTTATGGACTATTTTGAAATGGGTGTTGCATTGACTTGAGGAAAGAGACAGAAATAAGGGATTTTGAGTCACATGTACAGATTTTGCAGGTGAATCTTAAGTTCAATGGCTGGCTGTCAGCCAGAAATCAGACGGCTAACTAAAGGCCTTTGTCTGTTTCTCCATTTTCTGATGTCACTGGTCAACAACAATGCAGCATTGAGAGATAGGCTCTCAGAAGGATTGTGCCCTAGACAGCAACAACAATTCGAGAAAGGGTTACTATAGTGATTAATCCCTGATTAAACACTGGGACTTAACAGGCATGATAATTTTTCCCTATCAAAGCAAATCACTTAGAGGTGTGGTTTTCATTGAGGTTAGTTCTTTATTTTTCTTATTTTTGTCAGTGAAGACTCTTCCCTCTTGTTGACCACTCAGATACACAGCTTTAAAAAGTTTCTGCTGTGCAGCTCACATTACCCTTGGACATACGGTAGAAGCAGTGGGTATGGCGTTGAAATCTAGAGAAAAAATTAGCATATCACCAAGTTAAATGGAGCACTTTGTTGAGTAATAAGCTCTGCCCAAAGAGCCCTAAATCTCACTGAGGTTCAAGGCACTGAAAAACAACAAAGTGGCTTGTACAGTATAAAAGTGATAGCTCTGACAGCTCTGTTATAGTGCCGAAAACATGTGATTGTAGACTGAAGTTTTATACTTTGCCAGAAAGTGTCTTCCCGCCCTGCGATCACACTGGACTTCAATGTGATCCTCAGTCTCCACCACAGAGGCTGAACAGTTGGATGCCACATGTTTTTCACAGAAGTCATGGAGAAAAAAGGCATCCAGGACACATTCCTGGGCAGCCAACAGCATCCAGTCAACACGAAAACACACTCTTGGCATTGACGATCTGAAACAACGTAGGTTTGCAGAATGATGGAACAGGAAAGTTTCTTATAGCATTTTTATAGCAATTTGTACTAAACTTCCAACCACTAAAATTCATACTTTTGATGCATTAAAGCCGCTTTGTATCACATTTCCATGTGATTACAGCATTTGTCAGATCTTTCTGACAAACTGTGCAGTTTTGTTTGTAGAAAAATGAAACATCCTCTGTGAAAATTGGTGCCATCTCCTTTTTGCTTTCAGCCCACTCAGGAGTATCCTCATGTATTGCTGTCCACCAGCATGTGTTTTTGGTGTTGCCATTGGTCTGCAGCAAAGTCAGGAATTTTAAAATTCACACACTGGCTTTAATTAATAGATTATATATAAACATGGTGTTGGCAACGGCTTAACACACTGAAATCTGACTTGAATATCATTCATCACCACACAATATTATTTCTACCTTGTCCTATATTAAAGGTAGTTCTGCTGACAGCTCTAGACTCCTTCTTAAATGTATTCATTTTAAACAATAGAGTGAAAATTCAATTAAACTATGTTACAGGACTTCATTGTCTCTTAGTTTGGTTCCTTTGCAGGAGAGGAAAACGGGATGATTTTTCATTAGACCAGTGTTGTTGCAGTGGAAGGATATGTGGGTGAAAAGACAATAGTGTAATGGGACCTGATGACAAAAGAATCTCAGACTCTTTGTTTATAATTCATCGTACACTTATAAATAGCTGATTTATGGCTGAGATATCTCTTCTGCACAAAATAAAGATGATGATCTTGTAATGACTGATGTTTTAGAGCATGGGACATCTGCCTGGTGGATCTCCTTACGATTTATTCAGAACAAACTCAAACATGACATCGTGGTGATTCACTCTTCCACTCGCAAAAAAGATGCAGCCATCTTACCCCCGGGCTAAAATGGTGGAAGGACGGCTGTGTCTGGAGAGGCACAGGTAGAGGCCCAGACAGTGAACTTTGACACTTGCCTTAGTTGACACATCTCATGTGGTCCTTTTTCCTCTAGATGACCGAGAGCCGTCTTTGCCAGGTTCATCTCCTCGATGGCAGAGATCTGGAGCTGCTGGTGCAGGTATTTTTTCTGTTTCATCTGTTTTTAATTTCTCAGTGAGATGTTTTGTGAACCAGTAATGGAATTCTGCCACACGTACACTTGTTTTCCTTCTTCTGTAATTTTTCATTGTTCCAAGTACATCACATTTTAGAGGCACCAATAATCTAAATTCAACTCATGTGTTTTGATCTGAACTCTCCAGCCCAAGCTGTTGTCCCGTGAACTGTTAGATTTGGTGGCCTCACATTTTAACCTGAAGGAGAAAGAATATTTTGGATTGTGCTTCATAGATGACACGTAAGTTCATTTCCTAACATGAGATATTCTAAATAAGAAAAAGTGAAGTATCCTAGCAGTGTGGATGTGTGTCTTAAATACATTTTATTTTAATTGAAGTGATTGTTTGATTTAGAACCGATCGTTGTTTACAGAAGGAGCAAGAAACCTTAAGAGAAGGAAGAAAGGGACAGAGGCATTAACATAACGGTATTCCAACATATGATCTGTTCTTTCATTCTTGCTCAGGGGCCAGAATAACTGGCTCCAGCTGGATCGTAAAGTCCTTGACCACGACTTCTCAAAGACTTCGGGGCCTTTGGAGCTCAAGTTCCTCGTAAGGTGAGTGCTCCCACTTCAAAAGCTTGCCAAGTGTGAAGTTATGATGCACTTTCTCTGGCACATCAGCCTGTACCATTGAAAACCTCAGTGTTTTACATGTAAGACTGAGTTGTGAATGATAGAGGCAGGTTTTAATGTGCCCTGAGAACCTCATGGCCTCTGAGGCTCATCCTGGCCAGCAGGTGGCAGTGATGGAACACAGTTGAAGTCCTGTGTAACTCCCATATGATGTACATGATGAAGTCTGGGGATGATGCTGAAACACTGTCAAAGGGCATTGACCTTCCACTTTGAGTGAACCTGATAAACTCTTCACAGGTTTTATATTGAGAAGATCACCTTCTTGAAAGAGAACACAACAGTGGAGCTGTTCTTCCTGAACGCGAAATCTTTGGTGTTTAATGTAAGTGTTTTTACGCATTCATTTCCTGAAAGCAAGTCCCAGGTGATTCTTTTTATTTTTTTTGCACACAAAATAGACATGTCCTTTAGTCCCAGATCACTGCACGCAATCGCTGATTGCCTTATGAGAAGATGCCAAATCCGACTATTGATCAGCTATCATTCCTGTTGGTTAATACCACTCGTGAGAAACAGAATTCATTCTTACTGGGGTTGATGGTCGAATGGTCATGTGATCAATACGTTGCACAAATATTGTTGTTCATGCAAGATTAACCTCAACTGTAGCTTTATAGTTGCGTCTATACTACATTTACTAAAGGAATACTTTAAATTTCTTTCGTTTTAGTACATAGCATAAGTATCATATTCCCTAAAGCCTATACTTTTTTCATTTTCAAAACTTCATATACAGTTTCCTTTGTTGTCTTTATACTTAATTGTTGCGCACATGTAGCAGTGATTCCATTTTATCCATAATATGCATTTTTTTGGTATTATGGGTTTCTATAATTTTTTAAGTAATATGTACCCACAACATTTAACTCGTTAAAACTTCTCCTCCTCCTTCAAACTGGACAAAGACCTTACACAACATGCTATGATCTGGATGCATGAATTATTAGGTATAGGCACCGACTGTATATATTAATCTCTAGGGTAAAATTATCAAAAGTCTCTACATGAGCCTCGCAGCAGGACCAGTGTTTTCTTTGTCCAACTTGCAAACTCGGGTTAAAACGAAAAATGTGCATGTTCCAGGCAGTGTTAAGTTTAAGTCCCCGTAGAGGAGCGTCGGTGTCTGGGTGTGCAGGGAGCGCGGTCGCCCACCGAGGCCACGGAGCCGTCGGACGAGCCGTCGGACGCGGCCGGTCAGTGAACGTCGCACCGCAGCCTTTTTGTTCCGTTTTTTTTTCCGCGGCGCGAACGGAGCGGTCGCCAAGGGAGACGGACACTGTTGAACCTGCTGTCGGACCGTACCACTTCACCGAAGGGGGCTGTGTCATCACGCAGGACCTTTAGCCGAGCTTCACAAAACGAAACAGTGTGACTTCACTGTTTTGTTTTGTTTTTTAGAAAACGCCCTGATAACTCAGGTGTTAAAGATATGTATATATTTCAAACGCTCGGCGGACAGTTTTAAACGCCGCCTCGCCGTCGCAGCGGTGGTTCGGTCGGTAACGGTGGGACGGAGGTACGGGACGGGAACGTTTTCTCTGGAGTCAAGTGTTTCGGACAAGCTGCACTTTGTGTGTGAATGTTTTTTTAAAATCGGTGCTAATTTGACCATTTATTTTTTTTTTTTCTTACAACAGGAGACCATCGAGGTCGAGAGTGAAAATGTTTTCAAGTTAGCCGCATTCGCACTGCAGGTATGAAAGAGTTTTGTCGCAGGCTTTGCAGGCTGTGATTTCGTTACTCACCCCAAATGTGACTGAGGACGGTCGGGCCACGCAGAATTTGAATACAGTTGTCTCTTTAGGTTGCTCTGGTCGTAGCTATTGTAAAAAAACTAACCCTCTTATATTGGCCTCAACCTCTAAAAGAGCTGTGCCTCGATACAGGGTTTATCTTTAAAATGTTTTTAATGTAGTCAAACTAAATGTTTTGACACTTCATCGTGTAACGTTACCTTTGTGCAGTTGTGCAGGTGGCTAGCATTAGCGTAATGGTTAATTTAGTATAGTATTTTCTTACAGTGCTTTTACTGACTGCATTATTTTCCCTTTTTAAGGAGGCCAAAGGAGATTACACCAGGTAAGAAGTTATTTATATTATAACGCAAGGGCTCGTAAAGAAACAAATACTTAAAGTTCTACCAAAAAGGTCTCTGTCACCCAGTTGAATTTTCATTTAAAACACGTTTTCAGTGAGCCTTGCAGGATAATTTGGTTGGGACGAATCTACAGACACAGTGTTTCCCTCTGTTTTTTAGGTTACATGTACTAGCTGTATATATTTTTCAGCACTGGTAGATGTAAACATCTATAAACCTTTTACTGAACTAAACTCTGCAGTTGAATGCACACTGTGTAGAGTGTTTGTTGCCGTAGCCTGAGAAGGAAGCAGGGCTTTATTTGTCAGACTGTTTGGTCAGTGCTCATAGTATAAATACTGGCTGTGTATCGGCAGTTAATGCTCAACTTGACAGGCTTAGATTTTAATTTACACTGGGCTTTTCTCAGTTAATAATTCCCTTGATTTTTTTTTTCCTCTTGTGATATTGAACTGTGAACAGTGAGCCCTCCTTCTTGCTGCCATCCACATGGTCCAAAGGTTTGCATTCAAAATCCATACACTTGTTTTTTTGTCAAACAGTTGCCTATGAAGGCCGATAGGCAGATGTAACATGTTTAGAGTTTCAACAAAACTTCACAGAGGAAGTTCTTTCACACTTGTTTTGTTTGCACCATTACTTTTTGAATGTCAGAACAATTTGACAAAAACAGCCCATGTACAAATACATGGACAAAGTGTGCATGATTTGTTCGATGACACTTGTCGGAGATTCTGTGCTAAACCTCCATAATCTGTTTACTAGTGGAGATAATGTTTTCATAGTGGGCCTTGCTCTCAGACGCTTGAGCTGCTGATAAGGTATGTTGTTTTTCTGCCAGCCATAAGAGTGAAGGGTATTGGCTGCCATCAGTAAACACTGCTCTTTCTGAGTGAGCAGCTGAGCAGGTTGTAGCAGCACAACCTGTGTATTGTCCCCGTGCTTTCCCTCTAAAGGCCTCTCTCTGTCCATTGTATGAACACAAAGATTTGTGCTCTGTAAGGAATTGCACATTTTTGGTTTGAATGGTGATATATGCAATGCTGAAAATGCATTTTTACCCCTTGTCAACCCTTGTCAGTCACTGCCCTTGTTCACTTGTTAAAAAGAAGAGCAAAATTTGGCTGCTTCTGCTTGTACTCAATAACAGTGCTGCTGTTTAGAATCATGATTAACATGAAAAATATTATTTTTAATTACAGCTTAAGTGCTGAATTATGCCTTAGTGTCTTGATTTAAATCCACTTCACCCAGAAGTGTGTTGTGCAGTTTGAACTCTCAGCTCATGTAGGTGTTTCGGGATGGGCTGTACTCTGTCCTGTGTCTGAAAGCACAATAAAAGACAACCTGCCAACAAATCTGGTAGAATCAAGGAGAGTGGGAGTGTGTCCAAATCACCCTGTTTTTTTCTTAGTTGCAGCTACTATTTTCCTTGCTTACTCTCATTATGGTGTCTATTAAGCTGCAAAGCACTTGGAGCATTTTTTTGTGCCACTTGACAGAAATTATAGGAATAAAATATTCCTTCTTAATAATATTCCTTCTTCCTCCTTTGTGTAGAAAAGGGCAGAATAAAAGTGTTATCCTCAAACTTTATGTATTTTAGCACATCACAGGCTCCAGATTCCAATACTATTATTGTACGGGTGTATCCCCCGCTGTCCCGTGGCAGTATTTCTCTTTCCTGTCAGTGATGTCCTTTATTTCTACCTCTATGAGAGAACAGGCCAAGTAAATCCCCTCATAAAGCATACAATATAAAAGTGCCTCCTCCTCAGTGTATCAGCAAAGGGCCCTGGAGCAGTGTGATTAGCTTCTGAGGAGTTAGGGAGACCTCCTCCTCCTTAAGAGGGATGAGCCAGCCCCACTGTCCAATGGTAGACAACTCGGCGTCAGGAGGACTCACTGCAGTCATGTTGTTGTGTTTGGTGTGGGCCAACCCCCTGCTGTGCATTGAATTAATGCACCATTAGATTTCACATTATACTTGCAGTATATCTGAATTCCCTTTACTACATTAATATTGCATTGCATCTTTTTTATACTGTACTGATTCACACATTATTGCTGTTGCCCTCACCACCCGCAGATATAATCCACAGATTAGCCTGAAAGCTGCTCTCTGGGGGTTGATAAAAGGGATTGTAGAAAACACATAGGAAAAATTGATTGATGTTTTTAATTATCACTAACAGTTTTTTCTTCAACAATTATAATCAGCTTCAACGGTGAGCAACAGACATTTCTCTGGGCAACTGTATACTAACACCTTGTAATTTTAAATTGACTTTGATTAACACAGTGTCAGTTGTGTCCACATTGTATCCACGGGAACCAAAATTACACCCAGACGGTTTTAGTTCTCAGTTCTATTTGCAGGTGTAGCCTCCGTAGTTGGTGGTTCATTCACAGCAACAGGCTCTCTCATTGTGCTCCCTCCAGAGTCACCACATCTCAGCCCCGTGGAATAGCTGACACATGAGTATTATCTCTCCCACACTGAGTAGGCTTCACTGGGCTCGGCTGTACTGGGTGTAGGAATTGCCCCTACGCCGCAGACTGCGGGGAGATAACAGTTGTAGTAATGAATTCCAGATTGCTGACAGGGCAGCGCGGCTGTGGAGTAGATCACCTCGACAATGCCAGGCCCCAGCTCCCCATAAAATCTATGCCATCAAACACACAGCGAGGTGCCGTGGCAGCAGAACCCAGTCAACCTAGGAGAGGTAGCTATGGGGAGGAGTGATTCAAGTGTCTCTGCCCTTGCAGTGGCTCACCTTTTATTTTTGTTTAGTAAGCTGGTTCACAAAGATGGATGATTATGGTTTTGTCCTACCATGTTAGCAGCTGTTAAATCCCATTACAGTTAGATTGACGTTCATGAAAGGCAACCTAAAGTCAAATGGCTTTGACCTAATACCAGGAAATACCTTATTTTCTTATGTTGAGGTAATTTTTAAAAACTTAGGGGGTATAATATTTGAGGATGTTCTAATAGTCAAGACTGAATACTGTATGGTCTGACTTACACATCTAGGTTCTGTCTGAGAGACCACTGACTGTTTTCTAACAACACAGGCAGAGGCTGCCAAATGCTTGTGAATGGCTTTTGTTCACGTCTCCAGCGGACTGGCCCGCCAAACCCAAACCCTTTTTGTCCAACAAAAACTCTAGACCCAGTACTCCCTCCTACACGTTGTTGGAGTGACTCATAGCTCGCTATCATAGACCTTGACAGTAACAAACACTACAATTTGTCTGTATAGATAACATGGCCAGTTGCTGTGTTTATTATGACACTTGAAGCCTTGGTTTTAACATTTTTGGCAGTTCGATTATGTGGGTGAGAATTGTACCCGCTGCATCCGTCATGGTGTGATCATTGGTTGAACTGTGAAGGTGAATTAATATACTGTAGTTTACCTACAGTACAAACAGTAGGATAACTGTGAAGTGCAGAATTGTTGAGAACCTGCATGAAATTGCTTTGATAGTTTTGAAAAGATTTTTTGCCAAGCCCCTTAAAAGACTCCCTGTGACTTAAAGGCCCTGCATGTGCTTTTATAAATGAATTCTGGCAAGACATGAGTGAAGCTCAAGTTTAGTCTTGGCAAGCAGCACTACTCTTTATAGATAAGAAAGATGAAAACAATATCCTGACACTGCACCTTTTCTAAAGGTTTGCAAACATGAATTATTGCTGCCATGCCTTAAGATAGACATTCAGACCACACTGTGAAAGCACAAACACATGGTGAAATGTTCTCTACCCATTTTTAGACTGGGTCGAGATTCTTGTGTAAACATTTACCTTTACTTTCCTTAGGGTCGACATGCTGGTATTGAACATTCATTGTAAGATCATAACAGAATACTTAAGATTTCTGAATACAGAGATTCTCATGTGTAGCAGAGTTGGTAAATAGACCATAACAGCTTGTGTCTCTTTCATCAATCAACAGTGTTATTTTGTTGCTATGCTGTGTCTTTCGCAGAGATAGAAGAGATGAGTAACTCTGTCCCCTTATATTAGATTTATTTATCTATATAAACTGAAGGGACTGACCAGAGGACTGTATATATATATATATATATATATATATATATATATATATATATATATACACACACACATACACACACACACAATAACTGGCCCAAAAAAAGTCATTTCTATTATGATTGTACACATTTACAGTTCTTAAAGGTTGTGTATGATTTTTTTTTTTTTTCAGGGCAGAGACTATCAGATCAGACCTGAAGGAGCTCCCAGTTCTGCCCACCAGAGTTTTAAGGGAGCACCCATCTCTCAACTACTGGTAATATACATAAAACCTTAGAGATCCTTGTGGTTCAACCAATGCCATAGTCCTCCCTCAAAAATTTTTGGTTAAAATTCTGGTATTAAATCACCTCAGTGGTCTGTAACACCTGGTTGTATAAGACAGTTTCCCCACCTGGTTGTATAAGACAGTTTCCCCAGAAGAGCAGTTTTGGGCAGTAAGAGCATGAAGACCTGCCTGGTACTTTGCATATGGTTTTGCCTCTGATGAGGTGGCTAATTAATGCTTGGCTTGTGTTAATTATGTTTGCCCATTAGCCCTGAGAGAGCACAGGGAGGTGCTGACAGGCACTGACTGTCTGAAGGATTGCTGTATGTCTCTTCACACTGCTGTTCTTGCTCCTCTCCTGCCTCTTCTCTTCTGGTTAGTGATCATCTGAGGCTGCTGCAGCCTCTAAAGTGGCTACGTTGAGTTTAATATCCAAATCAAAATTACAGACTTGGTGCGTGGATAAGGACATGTGCACGTCTGTCTCTCTCTGTTCCTCTCTGTCTCTCTCTGCCTGTTAAGCCACAGTGAGTGTGCAGTCTCGCTATGTTATTAAAAGGGATGATTACAGTGGGGAAGTAAATGGGATGCATTTGCAGGAGAGGAGGATGAGAGCCATCAGCAGGCCAGTAGGCCAGACTGTATTTTCTGCATGAGCAGACAGAATGTGTGTCAAAGAAAGGGCCCTCTCACAACAATCCCTCTGTGGCTAGAATGTGTAACACTTGATGGATTATTCATTAAATGTTTTATCTGTCCATTTGCAGTGAGGACAAAGTGATTGAACACTACAAGAAACTGAAGGGACTGACCAGAGGACAAGCCATTGTGCAGTAAGTTATGAAAATAATTGCATTATCTTTATGGTTTTTAAAATGAGTTTTCAAAATGAACTTTGCCTTATTCACTACTACCTCTGATTCTAGATTCGGCCCCCTCTTTAACCTCGTGTGTCTGCACTGTGGTGGCTGTTGTTTTAAGAGGAGGCTGTCGCCATGCCAGAATGTGTCATTAATTAGAAGAGGTGCTCTTAGAGTAGGCAGCTAGCCAGCCTTGGGAGGATGTCAGTCCTCCACTGTGTTTTTCCTGGGACAGTAACTCGGAGCAACCCTGGGTCATTTACGCTCAGATGATTTGTGCCCTTGAACTGATCAATGGACTCTCCCTCCCTCTGTCACAGCCTTGAAACAAATCGACCGGCTTGTCACTGCAAATGACTGTAGCTTCCCAGTGACTATAGCTCAGATCCCACTCTGTCTGTTGAAAAACAGCTACTAGCTGACAGTGATGAAGTGTAAGTGGCTGTATTCTCTGTTAACCTGTTCCTCTTCCTCTGAAGGTATCTGGCCCTGGTGGAGTCCTTGCCAACATATGGAGTGCATTATTACCCAGTGAAGGTAAAAGTGGTGCCCTGGGTCACACAGTAGCTTAACCCCTGAATAAGCTTCTGTCAACAGCGCTGTCTATTTATTTTTCGGCCTCTAATCTAACACATCAATCTAACCTTTATTCACTTAATTTTAAAACACTTTGCTTGATATTTGAATTATGAGACCATTTCCTCTCTAAAATCTGTGATGAAGCTAAAGCAGCCCCACATGTATGCTACTTTAGGAACACACAGACCTATACTCTGTATGCTTGGGTGGGATAAGCTAATATGTCTAACTTAGTCTAAAAAGGAACCTCAGCTAGTTGAAAAGAATTAAGTTAGGAATCAACTCAATCATTGCCACACGTTGAGTCTTAGCAAGAATTGAGTGATTCCTCCAACTTTCTTTTCTTTTACATGCATCTGCTAACTTTCCCTATCAACCCATATTAGATCAAGGTGTCTGAGGAGATCAAACAGTGGTGATAAAATGACTCAGTCGGGCAGGCTTTAAGGCCTTTAATGTATTTGATCTCTTCTTGTGATGCTAATGCTGTGAGCCTAATGGGGTAATTGCCTTGGTAACAAGCCTCTGTTGTTTTGTTTTTTGTTGTTTTTTTTTTCTCAAACTCTCACCAATAAAGCTACCTCTAATGAGTGGTGCTATGGTGTGTGTGTGTGTTTTCATGCAGGACAAGCAAGGAATACCGTGGTGGCTGGGAGTCAGCTACAAAGGCATTGGCCAATACGATTTGCAGGATAAGCTGAAACCAAGAAAGGTAGATTGACCTTTTTTTTGACAGCTGCTCTATTTCGCTTAATTACCTTAATTACAATTTGAAAAGTTATTATTTCAAAGCAAATCCAATGAGGCACATTTTTCTGTTTGTTGTTGGGTTTTTTGTGTGTGTGTGGGTTTGTGTTTGGAGTTTTTTCTTACCTATGTCAAAGATCCAAGGATACAGGCTTTCATATACTGTACATTTTGTAAATCCCTCTGGGATAACATGGGGTGTGGGCTTTATAAATAAACGAGACCAGGTTTTCTTACAAAGTGACATTTAATGCTCAAACTAGAAGTAGTTAATTTTAAAGTTACTAGTTTTTAACTTTTTGGAAGTATTTCTTATTAAACACTATTAAAATACTGAAATTCCCCTTTGAAATCTCAGATTTCAGCTACATGCTTCTTGTTAGTTGGTTAATGATCCATCCAAACTAAATAGCCATGATAAGGACCCTGCTTCCCATGCTGTTCAGACGAAAGGGCAACACAGATGGGGAAAATATTTTTGAGTAACGGTAAAGTACATGCTGTGTAGTCAAGGCTGAAGGTGCAAGAATAATTATAGTAAGGACCAATATTAGCAACACTGGAATGAGATGTGATGGGATTGTAAAACGGCTCAATTTACAAAGTTTAAAGGGGAAAATGGACAAATACCTACATGCTCAGAAAAAAAATTAGAATCTAAATTAACCTTTTTGAATACCGTCCAATTAAAATACCCTTTCTTGCAAGTCAATTTTTATGCTTAGTCTGTCATTTGTAACTTAAACTTAAGAATACAATTTTAGCCCAAGCCTTCAAAAAAGTAGCATTTATAAACAGTGAGATGCTACTTTTTAGCTTTATGGTGGCTCTTTTCTTGTTGGTACATATACCAAAATGTGCTGCTCCTGTACCACTATTTTTGAGTGTGCCCTTGTTTCTGATTACTCTCCCCTTTTGTTTGAGAGGTGTTGTTTACTGGCGACCCAACTAAGCAGCCCTCCCAGCCTCTTTGATTAGACTCATCATATCTGTTGTTATATGGCAGGAACCTGTTGACATAGCAGGGTGTGCTGTTACACTGAATACCGAGGCATTAATAGGCACAGCCACAGTTTTTTTTCTCCCCATTGCTGCGAGTTGAAGGTGTAATTATGGTTCTCTGTGGGAAGCTGTGGGCCCCTGGGACTTGGGTTGGCACTTTGCCAACTGGGTGGGTGGGTGGTTGTGTGTTTGGAGTTGAGGGACATTAGTGAGGGTGTTGGGGGGCTAGGAGGGTTCATCAAAACTAGACTCTGCCTTCTCCAACTCCTCCACACAAGGAGCGGACTGTCAGATGGGAACCTCACAAGAGTTTCCTGTTGTGGGAAAAATGTTGCCTTTTTAAATGACCTTTTTTGTTGCTCTTGCTGATAACTGTAAGTGAATGGCTCCTTTCCTTTTCCCTTGAAGGGATACCTATATAACTTTTGAATATTGACAGTGCTTCCTGTCTTAGTTCACAGCCCCTGTATTCACCCATGCCCATCCCTCCTTGTCCTCTACCCAGCCCCTCTCAGCATGCTGCATTCATTATGGTAATCTGTGTGTGTGTGTGTGTGTGTGTGTGTGTGTGTGTGTGTGTGTGTGTGTGTGTCTTAGAGGGAACACGATTGATCGAACAATACAAAAAAAGTTATCGTTGCAACGGGGCAGGGGGCTAGATTCAGAGGTGTTACTGGTTGCAGATCAGCAGTTGTGCATTTTATTTTTAAATACTAATATTTTATTTTTAAGTTTGTAGATATAATTTAAAGTAGCTACAATAGCTTAACCTCACATGCTCTTCTCTATATATGTTTTGTTATTCCTTACTGAATATCTTGAAACTCAAAAATTCACTCTTCCCACTTCCTACTGTGTAGAGGTGCCATAAGGAATAGATTATGTTTCCCAAAGATCTGGAGGGGACTAGGAAAAAAGGATATGCTAAAAGAAAAAAACAGTGTTTTATTTAGGAAGATGAATAGTTCATTACAATCTATTCATGGGGCCCACAAATGGAACCCAGCAACAGTGCATTTTCTAAGAAATACGATGGGATTGAAGCAGATGGCAATTCGAGGCTTAATTCTGATTTAGCGACTTTTCTGTCTCTCTCCCTCTCTCTGTGTCACTTGGTCTCTCTCCCAGCGGGTAACGGGACACTCTTTAAGACCACATGCTGTTCCACATATATGATGAGCCAGCAGAGCCAAAATAAAACTTCAGTTTATTATAGGTAACAGTGTAAGCTTTGAAGTTATAATGACATGATATGGAAGGACCCGAAAGGACTGTTAAGTTTCTTAGCAAAAAATAAAGTTAAAAGGAAGTTTTAAATGAAAACTGAACAGATCCTCTTCCCAGTCAATTTCGTTTTGATCAAACTCATCCTATCATGAATCAAAGTAGGAGACAGTTTTTTCCAGTGTCTTCCTGTTGCCTAGTTTTCCCAGCTTTAAGCTATGTGTCGTGTTGTGCAAACATACAGTGTTGCCAGCCAACAAGAGCTGGTAAGTGACGTGTTGCATGAAGGGTGGGGTGGATCTTTTTCTGTACAGGCGCGTGAGTCAGAGCCTTCGACACATTTTCATCTGTGTGCACTTTTGCGTACGTACTCGTGGCTCTGGGGGTCCATGGGTTGTCGGTGTGAGCTAGGTCTGAACACCCATCCCATCTGAAACCAATGGCATTTCTGATGCACGTGCTTGTGATGAAACGTTTGGCAAAAACAAGTGAGATGTAAATACTGAAGAAAAAGAAAATCTGTGAATTCACTCAAATCATGATTATACTGTTAAGATGGTGGTTTTAAGAAAATGGTTACTTTTGTTTTTCTTTACCATAGACATGTCTTGTTTGGTAAATTTGTCATATATACATGCAGGGTATGTCAACTTGCTTGTGTCCAGAGTGATTATTTTGACTGGTTCCTCCTCTTAAGAGGACTACTTTCAGTCTTGTGATTGTAGACTTTTAGGTGTGTCATATCCTTGACATATTTTGGCAGTGGCTCAGTCCATTAGTTTCATTTGCTTGCTACTACGCAGGTGTGTAGTTTCCCTAATAGGAGAAAATGATCCAGTTAAAGTGGATCTAATGCCCAAACCTTTGTTATCCTGTGTTACAATGTAAATGATGCTATGTGATCGGGACTAGGAGATGTGAATTGGTGAGGGGTTCCCTACACAGTAGGATCAGGTTTTTGATGCATCCTGCTGGCTGGTTCCCATTTTTCTCTAAGTACCACACTCTTTGTTTCAGTGGCAGAGGGTCTCTGTAATTGATAAGGAGAGCAGTATTGGTGAGAAGAGCATGTAGAGTACTCCACCATTCCCACAACCATTAAGACTGTGTTTTTATACTAGAAACCAAACACACAGTGCATTGTCTTATTATGCAATAGCAGTATGTCAAAGGGATGCTAAATCAACATTTTACAAAATTGGACTTTTCCGGAGGAAATCTTGAGACTCATGGGTATCATGCGTGTTGGCTAGAATTAGTCAGTTACAGTGAATGGAGTGTGTTCTTCCTCGTCAGGGGCCCCAGCTATTAATGATTAGCCCAAAGTGAAAGATTCCTAAAATGTTTGCCTGGGGGAGATGGTTACAGTGGATTCAGCTACACAGCATACTTTGTGTAGTATTTGTAATGTTAAAAGCAGAGGACTTCTCAGATGGAAGTGGATTATTAAATGTGTGTGTAGGTTTGATGGCATATGTGTGAGTGACGGGAAGCAGAGGTGGAATGTCTTTAATCGAGGACAAACCGTGGTCCAGCAAATAGTTGTGTACAACCTGCTCATCTGGTCTGGCTGAATAGGACGTGAGCTGTGTAAAAGAGAGGCAGAGCGGTGCAGAGCAGAACAAAGCCTTGAAGGCAGTGTGAGGTGTCTGTGATGTCAGAGAAGGGGGTGGTTAAAGGGGCGTGGCCAGCTCAGCTGAAACTCTTGCAACACCTATCTGGCTCCATGAAAACAGACAAGAGAGAGTATTGTTCAAGGAGGTTCTATCCCTGTGGGAAACAAAGTCAAAGGACTCTATTCAAACCCAAGAGAATTCAACAGGGATTTATTAAGTAAGACCCCCCCCTTAAAGGTAAGCCCTTTTATTGTCTCCAGTGATTACCTGTCAAGCTATTTTAATATTTAAAAGATTTTATGGTTTTTTTTTCCCTTATATGCTCCTCTAGTCTGTCTGGTATGGTGTACTACCTGTTTTCTGTGACAGAGATATAGGCGCTCTGTCACTGTGTGAGTCACACTGATGTAAGGGAAGATATGTACAGTTTGTTTGTCAAGTATAAATTATACTCATTAAGTTTGTTTGTCCCACTGGAGGTTGAGACGTGTTAGTTCTTTGCGATTTCTCTCACAAGGCACACTAATTTCGGATCTGACCATGTAGGTTGGTATCAGCTTGAATTTTTTTTTTATAGTTTTCTCCTACATCCATCACAGCCCCGGTGTTCTGCAGCGTCTTATTTTTTTTATTTATTTATTTTTTTCCAAAATGAGAACAGGGACGAGCTGCTCTCAGGCGAGTTGCTCCAGATCTGTTTAGTGAGCGTAATATCAGTGGAGCAGATGTTTCATTATGACAGAGAAGTCTTGCCTCTGTTTCCATCCAATGCAGAATGAAATGAGAAGCTGGCCAGCCGCCTCACTCCCTGCAGTTGCAGCAGCTTTATAATTGCTCCTGTGTTAGCCTGAACCTACACCTGCCTGGCTGGCCCTCCGAGCCCCACAGAAAAAGACACTGTGCTAAAAGCCAGTTGTTTTAATACCTGCCTGGTTGTGGTGTTTTCTTTTGGCAAGATTGATCCTCCTCTTATGGGAAGCTTCCAGCTTTTCTGAGCAAATTGCTACGAATGTGTATTTTCCAGCCTTTGTGTATCAAATGACTTGTCTGTTTATGTACTGTAAATCCACATTTCAATCAATAGTCCCATGTTTTCTTGTTTACTCAGCGGTGTGTAATGTCTCTCAACCCCTCCTTGCCCCCTGTCTGCCAAACTGTCACTTTCTCTCTGCAGTTGTTTCAGTGGAAGCAGTTGGAGAATTTGTATTTCCGTGAGAAGAAATTTGCAGTGGAAGTGAACGACCCTCACAGGTCAGAGAAAGCAAACCACTAGATTTATCTTAACTGATCTTAATAATTACTTTCCCTTTTTTGAAGTGTTCCCATTTTAGCCGCTGCTCTCCTGCCACTGATGTCCTTATCCTACAACTTACACACTGTCAAGGGCATCTGCAGCCTATGGTCCATTTAGGACACCTTGTCAATGGCTGTAACATGTCTGTTAAATGAGTGCTTCCCCACTATTCAGGGTCCCCTTTATTGTTCTAAGGTTGTTATAAGACCTCTGTTCATCTCAGCTTTAATGTGGTACTTCCAGTCTCCAAAGCTGTTATTAAACCCCACTGCCTGTTTCAAAATGAGTTAAAGTCACTAAATGTCTCATCTTCAGTAAATTACTGCAAAAAGTCCCAAAAGTTGAATTGGATAAAGATTATATATGAATTCTTTCTAATGTTTGTTACCATCAGCTCCTTAATGTTTCGTGTGTAGGTATTGAACATATTTGCTTCTTGGATCAGCAGAAGTACTGAGTGTCTGTCTTATTATCTTCTGCAGAAGAACAGTGACAAAGCGAACGTTTGGACAGACTGGCCTGGTTATTCACACATGGTATGCCAGCCACTCTCTGATTAAAACCATCTGGGTGATGGCCATCAGTCAGCACCAATTTTACCTGGATAGAAAGCAAAGCAAAGTAAGTCTTTGTTTTCTCGTTTTGCCTTGTTCACATTTCCTGCCAACTCAAATTTAGTCAGAAACATTCTAATACTCTTTTTACACAGATGCTTGACTTTTGTAGAGAGCTTGCTTTGTGTCGAGTGACCCACCTACAGATCAGGGTCAGTGTGTGGAAATGTGTGTGCCTGTGAGTCTT
Organism: Istiophorus platypterus; assembly: GCA_016859345.1. NCBI lineage: Eukaryota > Metazoa > Chordata > Actinopteri > Istiophoriformes > Istiophoridae > Istiophorus > Istiophorus platypterus. The sequence goes on from CM029117.1 coordinate 6,023,449, forward strand.
CCTTTGGGGGGGGGGTGCTGGCAGAGCAAATGACTGGCTGATACATGCAGTGGATTTTGTGTTCTCCACGGGTCAGTTTGTCAGTATTATCATCAAATGAATTCAGTTGGAGTTCCAGTGTTGACCTGGTTTCACCAGGCTGTAAAATGAGTAGCCTTTGGACAGATTGAAACACACTGAGCCTGTCTTTATTTTTCAGTTTGAATATGACTGATTGTCACAGCCTGGTGTAACAGTGACGGTTCATCATGTGATGAACTGCCTAATCCTTGGCTCATGCCTGTGACTTGTGTAATAGTTTGACAAAAGGATATTACTGGCCTACAGGCTCTTTATAAATGGACCCCATGCTGGTCCATTTTGTATTGGATTGTCAGATCTTGTGTTTAACAGAAATATAATTGCTGTTATCTTTTAGAAGTCACAGGGATTAGGTAATAAACATTGAAAAGGCAAAATTAGCCTATAACTGCTCTTAGGGAAAGATTTTTATCACTCTGCTGATATAGTTGGATCGATATATTAATAGTATTGCCTATTATTATGCCCCTTTCTTTTGATTTTTATTGGGAGTTTAAAACAAAATAAGCTCAACTCAAAGTAAACTACAGTAAGCCTCATAAAATGAAATTTGAAGTGCTTATTTTGGAAGGGAAACGTGTGGCACAGTGTGTTCACAGCCTTGGTCCTTGTGCAAGTGTTAAAACTTGTCCCAATGCCCTGGAGATACACTTATGCTTAATGTGTTCATGTTTATGTTGCATAGTTTCTGAGCATCGGGGCTATTATAAAGTATTAGTGGTGTGTCTTGTGCATTTCATGGTGGCGATGGATTAGCGTGTGTGGCTGCAGTCAAATGAGGTTATTCAGCCTCTGGTTCCTCAAAGGCAGATGGTATGTCAGTGTTCATCCAGGAATAGAGCCCACACTGATTGATGAGAGAGCAGTATGCATGTAGTACCAAGTATGCAAATGGAGCCACTACTATCACACTGTGCTGTTATTAAAATGGAATACTCACAATTCTTCCTACACCACCCCTCTTTTCCCTTTTCCTCTTCCCTGCTTCCTTCTCCTAACTGTGTCTTTCCCTCCCCTATAGTCAAAGATGACCACAACCAGGAGTTCAGGAGACATCGCCGTTGACCTCACTGAGATCTGTGCCCCACGGATCAGTAAACTTTCCAGCATTGACAGCAAAGACCAGCTTATCATGGCCAGCAATGGAAGCCTCATCTCAGCCGGTGAGTAGAGAGCTGTTCAACTGATGACATTCTGTTTCACATCAGATTGGTGAATGATGATTTAGGGCTATGATTCTTAGTTAATCAGACATGTTGTTATTCCAGGCTCTGCTGACTCTGAAGTTAGCGAGGAGCAGAAGAAAGAAAAGATTGCTGAGTTAAAGAAGAAAGAAAAGGACCTTCAAGACACGCTGACACAGAAACTTGAGGAACTGAAAAAGATCTGCATGAGAGAAGCTGTGAGTGTCTCTCTCATTCTTTTGTTTTTGCAAGGTGTCTAAACTCTCAGCTGACTGGTGGTTGTTCTTATTTGCAGGAGCTTACAGGCAGATTACCTAAAGAATATCCCCTGGCCACAGGTGAGAAGGCTCCCCAAGTTCGTCGCCGTGTTGGCACAGCCTTCAAGCTAGATGACCTTTTTCCCTATGATGAGGTTAGTAATGGTACAGTTGAATTGTTTTTTTAAGTCGTGATTCTTGTTTACCTGGGGATCATTCGCATCAATTGACCTTTTGAAATTAGGATTATGAGTTTAATGTGTTTTGAGGCTTATGTTGCATGTTTTGAATGAAACCTTTGTTGGGAGTTGTAGCTGTTTTTCTTCTGCAAGTATGTAGAAAATTAATATGAAATATGAACATAAATGTGAATAAGAGTATGCGAGCATACTGGTAATGAATGAATGCTTTTAGATAAATTCCATATTGTGTCTTTTAACATGGAGATGTTTGAAGTCTGATTTTCTATTTTTAATTTTTTTGTGCAGAAAATTGCCGTTGATAGGATCTGCTGTATTTTCTGGAAATTCCCTGTTAACTGTCTGTGTGTGTGTGCATGTGTGCGTTTCCCTACAGGACCCACATCTGAGAAATTTGGAGAGCATGTTTGCTTTGCAACAGAAGATTGTAGAAGCAGCCATCAAGTTAGCCAGCGAGGGCGACCTCTGCAAGACAGTGAAGAAGAAGAGGAGAAACAACTTTCTGGATGCAAAGAGGAAGCTGGAAGAAATTGAGAGGGAGATCAATGCCTACAGGATCAAGAAAGGGAAGATGCCCACTCAAAGAGCTTCCGTGATCTTAGCAGGTACTCATAGACATCTCAATCAACTACAAATTAATCAACAACCAACAACGGATTCATAATGCTGTCACTTTCTGTGAGAAGAATCATCTCTAAGTGCCATCTCTCTCCTCTGTTAACAGATGATGTCAACCCTTCAGACCTTAGTTCTCTATCTGACAGCCTCACTCTGGATGATGGTGAGTGTTGAGGCATAATAATGCTCAGTATGCATGTGTTTACATCCTCCTCCTCCTCCTCCCTCTCCATTATAGATTAGTTTTACTCTAGTTATTGCTTTTATCTCCCAGATGATGAGCTTGGTTCCCAGCGGAGGCGGTCCAGATCAGTGCAGTATTCCCCAAGACCCCACCATGCAGAAACTCTGGACATCCACTACAGCAAAGACAGAAGGGCCTCTGCCAATGACCAGCATGCAGACAGCAGGTATACAGCTAGCATTGATGCCAATGGAGTTTATTAATTTTTTAAATTTCCAGTGTGTGTCTAACTAGAGACCCTAAACTTGGAGCCAGTACAGACCTGTAGAGCAGATCCAGAGCTACATTCCTGCCACCCACCTCCTCCCTCCTTTTTCTGCCTTTCCAACAATCTCCCTCTTATCAGCCCAAATGTACCAGCTTTAAAAATAGATGGAGAAGAACATGTCGCTGCCTGTGAAGGAGCAGAAAACAATTCCAGGTTGAGAGGAGAGAGGAAAAGGGAAACAGGAAAGCGGCTCTGGAAACTTAGTATAAATGGCAACAACTTCACAACTGTTTACAAAATGATATGGGTGATGTGTTGCCCTTTGCTTCAGAGATTTAAGCCCATTTTAAATAGTCACAATGTTTGCTCTTGCATGAAAAGAAAGATCAATGGACTATGAAATAACGGTCATTCAGGTGTAAATGATGACTAAAGTGCAGCATTCAAGCACACACAGGGTGTTTTTTTTTTCTCCTTCAGTTCTGAGAGCATGTTGACTGGAGTGAGCCTAGAGGTGTTTATCTTGATTTAAAAAAAGCTTTGGCTCAAAGAGGCGAATGCCCTGAAAACATTTTTCTTATCTGTGTTCCAGATTAAATTACGGCCAAGTCCAGGAATCTCTCCACTACAGTCACCGTGATGCCTTATCAAGCCACAGCAGCCCATTTAAACTGGCTTCCAGACAGCCACGTGATGCCCGCAGCATGCCCCCCACCCCCCTCCTCACCCGCAATGCCTACAGCAGCACCCAGCTCAGGTAAGGCCTCAGAGATGGACTGTTTATCTCTTTATATTTTCCTTTTTTTCTCTTGAATATTTCCTTCATCAACCGCTTGTGTGTCTTTTGGTGCATATGACAGTGATAACATATCTTTTCCAACTGTAGATCAGAGGATACTCCACAACATTTCCGCCAGCGTAGCGGGAGTCTGGAGTCCCAGTCTCAGTTCCTGACAGAGACCGAACCTCCTGCGCCAACGTTCACCTTATCGCCGGCCCGACGCAGCAACAGCACCGAGGTCCTGGATGATGGATCCTCCTACACAAGCCAGTCCAGCGTGGAATACAGTGTTCCCGGTAGCCATACTCATAGGCGCAGAACCCGCGGGCGCCACAGAAAAGATATGTATGCCAACACGGGCAGCATGCCCAACCTGGCTCAGCCGGACACTCGCTGCTACGCATACCAGCCCCGGGCCCGACCCACCACCACAGCCTACTACGTCACAGGCTTTCCCAGCTACGCGGACCCAGAGCCCTACTCCAATGGAGTCTACATGTACGACAACGAGATGGAGGGACACTATAACGTCAATCCCTCCTACCACCTCACCCCAGCAGCTTATCACAGCCACGACATGCACAGTCACTACGGTAACGATGAGATTGACAGCATGTCGCAGAACCCGTACGCCACGCTGCGGCCACCCAGGAACCGTCAGGTGCCACGCAGCAACGAGCAGGTCAGCAAGAACATCCAAAAGGCTTTGGTAGCTGAACACCTGAGAGGCTGGTACCATCGCAATGCTGCACACAAACAAGCCGCATACAACTATGACTATGACAGAGGCTCCCAGCAGAGCCTGGGCTATCAGACCATGCCTGCGCCCTACAGCCACAACAACAGAAATATCTCCTATTCATCAGGTCAGACCACTACACCATGTATAGCACAGTCTCTAGTGGATTATGTTGTTGACCATAGTTTCACGTGTAGGTGGGTCTTAACCAACATGTACCCTTTTTTTTTTTTCCCCAGTGTCCTCAGTGGCTTCCACTGGAAACCGGCAAAGCCACATGAGTGGTGCTATGTTGGAATATGACATGCCTATGCATGCGCCACCGTCCTACTCTTACAGCACAGCCCCCTATAGCCAGTCCGACCACAGCAGGTGAGAAAAAAAAAAACTTGGCTTCAACTCAGCTCTTTATCCAATAAGCCACTCCCTGATCCTCTTTATCCCCAGAGCTAAGCACTAGTGTTTAATTACCTGGAATGGATGGCCTCAGAAAATATAAGCTGCTATTTGGTTTTGTTATCCCTTGCACAAAACAGTCCTATGGACTAATGTCTAGTCAGTTTTACCTTTTCTTTAACTTCGCCTTTAAGTTACGAAACCACAATCCACAAACCTGTATGTATGTAACGTGACAGCTTGGTTCAGCAGTAGGATTATAGGATCTGTGCAGCCAGCAGTCACTTCTTCCTCAGAGCTTAAGAATGGTTCTCCTCTCCCTCTTAACTATCCACTGGCCCCTACTTTCTTATAGATATGGCGCCTCCCAGCTTTTAAAGGGCTCCTGGTACAGCCCTGATGGCCGGAGGCGCTGTGCCTTTTTCCCTGCTAGTTCTTCCTCCTCAGCTTCCTCCTCCACCTCCTCCCTGCCGTCCTCCTCCTTCCCCCCCCCCTCCACCTCTTCCTACTCCCCTGGCTGTCGGGTCAGACAGGTGGCCTCCAGCCCTGCGCAGCCACAATCCTCCAGAGGGCACAGGCTCAGTAAGGTGTCCTTTGCTAAAGGTAGCTCATAGTAAGTAAACAGTGACAGCCGGAGCCTGCGCGTTTGCTTTTTTTCAGTTTGTCCGCAGTGTGACTCCATGGTCTGCTTGTTGATGTTCTGAAGTGAACTTTGCATTGTTGAGATGTCTTACTGATCGTCCATAGTCGTGTATGATATGGTAACTGCATGGCTTCTTTAAAAACATGCCTGCCCTACTTCCTCTTCCGGCAAGCACATTGCCATCCAGTGGTCACATTTCTCTGCAGTGTGCCTTTGCTGCCCAGTTGTTTTTTATTTAGTTTTTCTTTTCCTCTGCTTTTTGCCTTCATCTTGGCCCATGCAGAGGCTCCCTGCCCATGTGCTGCCATTCACCCTTGACCTTTGCCCCCTCTCGTGCAGATGTCCCCCAGAGTTTGAGTGGCGGAGCTGTGATAGGATGGCGTGCCCTGTGGGGCGTTTAGCGAGATGTGGCGCTGTTGCCTATGCCACTGACCAGGGAAATTAACTCTTCCCCTCAATAATCAAAGTCACAGCACAGAAGAAAGGGTGAGAGACAAGAATATAAAACTACCCCACATGGTGATGGTGATGTGCCTTTTTATACACATAGCAGGGATTGGCAGAAAGGTCCGAATCATTTCTTTGAATCTTTCTGATTTTTGCTGGATTTCTCAGGTGTCTTGTGGTGGTGGGAGAGCACCTGTGTGGCAGAGAGAAAATGTGACCCCTGAACACTGTCGCATTTGAAAGCTATGTGTGTGTATAATGTCTGTGTGCATCCGCTGATTTTGTTGGGTGAGAATGTTTGACCCTGGGTTTGAGACTGCGCTTAACATTAACCTGCCTGAAACACGTGGTAACTTACATTAATGTTTACATGTCTACATTTAGTTCAGCTTCCGATCTTGGTACCGAGTTGATTATCGCAACCCAGGGTTAATTCATTCATAACACACAGTTAACCAGTTAACCACTATATTTGCCACCTCTCTAATGTGTTTCAATCTTTTGTGTTTATTACAGATCCTACATAGATATCAGTAACCAAATGCACACTAACATGGACCCAGAAGATCAGATCTACTGGCACGAAGACTCAAAACCGGGAACAATAGTGTAGTCACCTATCTGTTATTGTGCTGTATGAATTTTTCACCATGACAAGTTGTCATTGTGCCTTAGACTGCACTTACCTGTTTTTCTGTAAAGGGGATCCAAAGAATGAAGGAACTTAATGTGGAATTCAGCTTTTACAAGAAATGAAGTCTACTTATCTTCTGTTGTCATGAACAAAGTTGCCAAACTGACCACCATCCTTGTGTTTAAATCATAACTAAAAACCCCACGGGAGCATCGCCCTGTGTGGATTGCGAGTGTTTGTGGTGATGGCACTTGTGCACTGAAACTATACCAGGACCTGCTGTGGACTGTGTGGTATAGCCAAAGGGAATGTGGACTAAACTTCTCCAGCGTTTCTCTGTAGAGATGCCAACTTCACAAACCAAGGAATTAGGACCGTCTGCGTAAGTGGATACTGAGCCGTAATGAACAACGAAAATGACTCATCCTGCTCTGCTACTTACACACTCGTATGATCACTGTAACCATGAAGGATCAGACAAGGATGGAAAAGGACATTATCGCAATGAAGGATTGAACTCATTTAAAATGATTCAAAAAAAGATGGCTACTTCCTGGAACGTTCAATAATCACCAGGTCCAGTTTTATCAAACAGCATTGCTTCAAACTACCACTGTGCTTCCTGTACTCTTGTTTGTCATTTGCAAAGTATTTCGTCAATCTCACTGTCAATACTTACAATACAATTGAGCCAAATACTTCTGAGTCACACCATTTGAGTATTACCTGAAGCCACCAACTTTGATGTTACTGCCACATTTGACCATTCGCTGCAGGAAGACAGAAAATCGAGTTTAGTCTAGTGTTTGTTGTTTTGTTTTGTTTTGTTTTTCTACATGGTTGTTTCATCCATGCTGGAAATCATGGACTGGTGCTCCCAATTCCTCTCATAGAATGAAGCTGTATGTAAATGTTGGTTGTGTAAATACACTGGTTCTGTCTTTTTTTTTTTTTTTTTTTTCTTTTTTTTTTAGAGAATTTTTATGTATTTGAAAAGCATGTAATATATAGTAAACAACTGTTGTTAAGCTGGTTCTTAGTCATTTGTATAATTGCATTTGTTTGAATTAAAAAAAAATCAGCATTTGAAGAATTTGTGGCTTAAAGGTGATATTTATTAAGATTAACAGAAACATCGCCTAGACTTAGATACTTCACAGGAAAATCGGTAAAAGAGAGAAAATCTCATCCCTCTTAGTGCAGGAAAAGGCAGGAATTAAATCCAAATCCATTAAATTAGGCAACTCAGCGGCTGTTGAACCACTTCAATTAATGAAATGGGGTTTAAAGAAAGTATCGCCACTCACAGAGGAAACCCGCTAAATAACCTAAAATCTCATTTACCTTTTATGGCTCTGAAGGACCCGATGTGTCACTGTGGCTTAGGATGGTGGTCTTTGGCAACTGGAGCACATAAATGCATTCTCCACATATACTGTAAATGGTTTAGAAACTGCTTATCTGGGGCACATTCAAGGACACAGCTTATGGTTTGAAAGATAACCAGAATGCTGGCTACATCCCAGCTTTTTATTCTTTTTTGAGCCAGTACGAATGAATGCAGAGCTGTAATCAGTCATGATGATAGCTAATTATGAATAAATGATGTGTCTTTAGAGACGCTCTCCTCGTGTAGAGCTCTGTCGCTCAGCTGTATTTTCTCACCGTCTTGCTGTGTTTGCAAGGCTGGTTTCTTTTCTTTTGTGTCCTTAGCTGTAAACCAACTAAACCAGTCTTTAAAAGCTGTCACACCCTCTATGGGATAAAACCTCTTCTTCTGTCCTCGCTGTGAATGACAAGCCAGTGTTTATAGAACCAAACCCTCCCTGTAGGCATCCATGTAACAGAAGTCTGCTGTACACAAGTAATGAGCCTCCACCCCCATGTGGACAACGCTATATAACCCTTCACCTCATTTCCCTCCCTCCCTTCCTTCCACACATTTTTTACCTCTAAAAGTGTATCCTGCGACTTGGTTGCCTCTTTAGGAAGGCCACAGTCGAACAGCTTCCCTCGCCTGCAATACCCCTCAGTGTTATGCTTCTTGACTGAGCTCAGTGGTGGTCTCAGACACTTCCAGCTCCTTGGCTTTACCCGAGGCAGTGAGAGAGAGGCAGGAGTGTTTTGTATCCAGCTGTCTCTCTCCGTCTCTGTTCCTCTGCTGCCGAACACCAGCTGCAGCCAGACATCAGGGGAGGCTGTTCCAGCTGACACTCCACTACATAAACAATGGGCTCCTATGTACTTCCCTCTCATCTAGCTACAGACAAAGCTCTCCGATGTAGAGAGCAGATTAGGGCTGCGTCTCAAACTTCATGCTCATTTGGTACCGTTCCATGTCTGGAACAGCATATATCAAAAAAATATCTGGTCACAATCGTAGTCTTTTTTACTTCCTCTTTGATCAGATGGTCCCTGAAATAAAGTTGAACCAGTCAATATTTTTATATGTACAATGGTTTAAATGACTGTGCAATGTGAAAGCCGTAACTCTTGCAAGAAAACCAACAGGGTGCATTTTAATTTTTTCTCCGCTCTTTGTATAACCTGCAGCTTTGATGTTTTTGTTCAGTTGATCAAAAAGATCAAGCCCATTTTTAGTTGCGGCCAGCTGTTTTCAACAAAAGGACTCGGATAAACCAACTGTACACTGCCTTTCCAACGCCAGGCAGAAGGAGGACAAAGTTGGCAACTACTTAATAAACATAGTGAAGCATTTAGCAGCTTAGGAGCCAGATATTTCCCTCAGGAGTTGGCTAGAATGAGTAGGAATATTGGACTTAAACTCATCATACAGCTCATATCTGCTCTATGTGTAAAGACACAGCTGTTCCAAGCTATAATGCTGAAATCTGAATATTTTTTGCCATTTTTCCCTTTGTTTATTTTTGACAGTGAAGATGACAGGAAAGGCTGGGGGGGGGGTATGACAAGCAGCAAAGGGCTGCTGCATCAAGGCCTCAGCCTTGATAAAGGGTACAGTCAACCAGCTGAGCTCCCAGTGAACCTTCTACATGACAAATTAACCACATCGACTTTATAAGGAGATAGATGATATTTTAATTTTCTATTTACACCTTATGTGTGTTCAGGTAGCCTAAAAGAGGCCTCTTTGATATTTCTCTAAATGACGTATTGAAACTTCGGCCATTGGTACAGAAACGTAGGTATCAAATTGGCACGTGTGTCTAAAACTTTCAAAATGATACCCAACCCTTAAGCACATACAATAGGTGTCACACATGAACAACTAAACTCAGCCACAGGGCTGAGCCAAGCTCAGATTAAAGTGGCTTTAAATCCTCCACGGGATGAGCACATTGTACATTGATCCAGGGAGTAATGGCTCTGACAAGTTATGAAGGTTGAATAGTTGGATTAGCTGACCGGTCACATGCCCCAAGTCTCAGTCACTGGCTAATATGGACGACCTTCCATTAAGGAAGCAGAAAAAGCAGTGTGGGTGTAAGGGAAGGTTAAAGAGCTCACGAGGATCGAGCAGACTGCAAAGGTCACAGGAGGTCATCATTAACGTGTCACGTGACCAGCTGTAGTGTAGGTCCAAGCAGCCGGATCTGCTGAATGACAGTCTGTTTGTGTTATGAGTCAAGCCAAAAAACTAAAGCCTTTCAGGCGGTCTGAAGGGGAGGGGTGGGGATCGAGGGGTGAACCCGAAGGCAGCATGCTGTCAAAGTGTGTCTGGCCGAACAGAATTAAGTATTTTATGATGCTAGATTATTCACTGTGCCGAGTCTTTCTGTTGTCGAAACTTAACAGGAGGCAGATGTTGCAAGTCAGAAAGCCTGGTCAAGGAAAACAGTGTTGTTACTTAGCTGCTGGAGCCAAAACAGTACACAGGGATTTTTGGGTTTTTTTTATGTGTTACACTGAAGACTACCTTTGGAAACAATCATGGTTGCTTCAAAATGACAAGTTAGCGAATGCTGCTGTTTCATCCAAAAAAAAAAAAAAAAAAAACAAGAATGGAAAAGTGTTTTGTGTTGTGTAGCAGACTTCCTGTCCTGAAAAACACTGAAGACACACACCTGTCGAGTGTGCAGTGGCGCACGTGTTGGTGGGATCTTTATAGCAGCTGCAGCAATGAGAACAAGAACCTCCACTGTGCCCTTGGAGACATGACTCTCCTCGAGTTTATTGCCATCAGTTCTTGTGTTCACTCCTCCAAGTTGCAAAATATAGATGAAGATGAGGCACAGTGGGAGAGGATATGAATCACCGCTGTAGCACAGAGGGGAGAAGCAGTGCAGCTCAAGTCAAAGTTAAACTGGAGAGCCACTGGAATAATGTTACACCTGAGCGTGCAGAGGTCATGAGTAGGGTTCATTTCAAAAATAACAGACATTCCTTACAGAGTAAGTGTGCTACATCAAATGCTGAAGAACTGATTTTAGTAATTCTGAAAGCAAAGGGTTAACTTTAACGGTTTGTTTGAAAAACGCCACATTCTGCGTTCACTCTTTTTCATGCCCGTTATCGTTATCTTCACGTTTCACTCTCTCCTTCTACACTGCCACTTAAAGCCGAATAACCGAGCATTATGTTCCAGATGGATTCTGGCTATCTGCAGTCAATTTCAAATGGAATCCAATAAAAAAAAAGGAAAAAAAAAAAAAACAGCCAAAGTAGCTGACTCAGCAACTAACTTGGATTTGGAGGTGAATGGCTGCAAATGAATCCACTTTGTCAATGTGCAGCGCTCAGCTCTCCACACTATAATCTACTGCAGCCCATTGATTAGCATTGGGGTAAGTGGAGAGGAAAGCAAAGTTAGCCAATCCATCAGCCAGGGGGCACTGTCAAGATTAAACAGTCAGAGGTGCAGGAGGAATACTGATGGGCGTGGGTTGAGACCTCGCGCTCCTTTAAAGTCTTCATTTTAAACACTGACACTGAATCGCAGGTATTTCATAGCTCAGGACAAAATTTTCTCTTTTGTTTGGCTCTTTTTTATTTTGCATGAACATAAAGTTGGTTGGTTTCAATTCAAATGTGTTCTCAAGTAAACTGTTAGATTTTATGCAGGGAGACAGTCCAGCCTTTGGCGTATCTTGGCAGTGATGTGTGTTGAGTGTGCACTTTCTAGGCAACACTTGCACTGCTTTCACAATTTTAGTTGAGCGCAAACTGGCAGGACTGGCGTTTTTTTCTGAGACTGATTAAACACAGATTTTGTACCAAGGAAGGAGTCTGCAGTTGTGTTGAGCACTGAAACACTGCATAGCAGAGACTTGAGGCAGCACTAAGTTGCCCTCATTGCTACTTGAGAAAAGTGCCCTGACAAGTTCTAGGTGGAGTGACAGATAACCTAGAGGTAAAGATGAACCCCTTCAGATAACAAACCACCTTTTCAAAACACACACGGATAAACACACTGTATATGAAACACATTTGAAGAGGTTTAACCTGAGAGGTAAAGAAATTTGTTACATCTAAGAAAAAAGTCAAGATCTTTGGCCAAAAGATGTGGGCAAAATGTGCATGCTCCTTTCCCAGTCCGATCATTCCTTCAGTTTTCCCTCCAGAAAGCTCTGGATCTTTTGAAAGTTCTCCTCTTGCTGACCAAGAGCCTCCAATAAAATGCCCATCGGTGACCTCTTCAGTCCAGCGCCTTCTATCTTGTTCTCCAGTTTATTCTTCATGTTGCGGAGGCGGAATGAAGCGTGTGCAAATATCACTGAAAAGCAAATGGAAAAGTGACTGAGCATGTTGAAACATTTGGCAAAAACAAAACTTCACTTTTGTTTGGCTCAAACTATGATAGCATAAGTCTCTAACAATCTGAAAAACATGTTCAACTGATTTTTCAAAGAACTGAGATCATTTATAATTCAAATGTGCTGATTATTGTAATAAAAAGGGTTTTGAATCAGATATGAAACTGAATCTAGTCTCTGCTTACTTTTATGTCAAAAGTTATATTTCAACAACGAGTATCTATAAATTTTATGTCATTTATGGAATATAAAAAATTAAAATATGAACTTCTGATATTACTATCTTTAGCTTACAAGCCAGAGGTAAATTGATCGCCGACATGAAGACCATGACACTCCCCAGCATAGAAATTAAGAAGTAGCTGGCGACCATGACAGCGAATAAAAATGCTGTGGGATTCTGCCTCTTAAAGTTGTTGATCACCGCCCTGTTCTCTCCGGCCCACACAGACCCCAGGAAGACGCTTGACACCACGGCCATGGCGGTGAACATCCCCAGAGGGTTCAGGAACCTGCAGGGCAGCACCACGACACACCAGGAAGCAGGGGGTGAGTTTAAAACTGTTCAGACAAAACGGGGGCAGAGGCAAGGGTCTTCGGTGTGGTCACTAGCTCCACCAAGTGTTCAGACATTGTTCGTACAACGACACCACCCCAGACGGTGTCACACATTGTTTTCAGGGAAAAAATAAGGCTTCACAGCCGGGTAGCATTTGGTGTAATTTTGAAATGATTATAGTTGTGTTCATCAATATAATGATGTCTTAAACAAAAAAAACAAAAAAAAACAGAATAAATAAAAGCAACCAATACTCAAACAATAGTCATTAAATTAATTAGCAATCAGCAGAAAATAAATCTAAATTAAATAGAGGTTTGAGAAATTCAAACAAGAAAAATAAAGGATGAAGGATTTTCTGCTCCTCTTTGTCTTTAGTGGTGGTAAACTGAATATCGTTGGACTGATAGTCAGAGAAAATAAGGAATTTAATAGCTCCCACATGGCCTGTGGGAATTTTTCTGCCATTTTATAGACTAGATGATAACTAATGAAATTAAGGATATATTCAGAATATTATTCAAATATGAAAATGAACTGAAGGCCTTAAAATCCTTTTTTTTTTCAAAACAATTCATCAAATCACAAGTTTACATCTGAAACAATCTTGATCTGACACAGTAATTTTCCTGACCAGACACATTGGATAGAAACATATTCTATACATTTTCTAACATTTTCTATATTCTATTTTTCCTCAAATGTGATAAGAGTATACTTACCTCTGTTTTTTTAACATAATATAAACAAAGATTTTTAATAAGGAACCCCTTAATTTCCCTTACATTTGTCACAGTTTAAAAATTAAACTGCCAATGCCCCCCGCTGGACAACCTATGTAGTGACAACACTGTTTCTTAATTACTTCATAAATATATTTGGTATTTTGTCTTTCAACTTCTTGTTATTTATCATTTGAAATATTTGCTGATATCTGTGATGAGCTAATATCAGCCAATATACCTGCCCTGCCAATTTATTAGTCGACATCTAGCTCATAATATTCAGTGTATAGTTTTTATTTATTGATCACACTACCTAAAGCTATCTACCTGATAAGGAGGCCATGGTTTGTATTCAAGAGTAGGACACCGACTGTACAATACATTGACTGTATTTTCAATCTAACAGATCGCCACCTAATTTAAAGTCTTTCGAATGATTTCTAAGGATGTCGGTCTGATCCTACACAAAAGCTGCTCCTTGTAGGTTTGGCCTGCAGCATTAGTTACCTTGGTAGACAAATTAGCCACCTGACTCCCCATTCCTGCTTTGTGGTATATGCCCCCTGCACCCAATGCTGAATAAAAAAATCCTCACTCGCACTGTGAAATGGTGAGCATGTTGGAAGATAGACCTTTAAATCGCTTCTTAGAATTTCTCACCTTACATCCCCGACCACCTCACCTCAAAATTAGACCACCTCAGCTATGAGGTGTGATGGTTGGGGCCTTTACATGTGACTAAACATTGATTACAGAGTGAATGTGCCGATGGAGCAGAAACAGATTGTTCTTTGTTGGAAAACGGCTTGAGATTATTCCTCACCTTTGGTGAGATATGAACTCTAAGTCTGAATTGGTCTGAGACGATGTTTTCTGTGTTTGAGGTGTGTGAAATAGATCCGTATAAAGAGAGCCATAATCATTCAAATTTGAGTGAACACAGCAGACTCTTTGATTGTTGTATCACGGCCTTTGGAGGCTTTTAGGATTTTAGAGATACAATCAGTACCAGTAGGAAAATATTGCTGTATTATATGGATAATGGTAAACCTATAGTTTAGTCTATGTGAGACTTGATGAAAATGTTCTATAACAAAATGAGCTTCCTGGCACACCTTAAGTGTGTCAGGAAGCTCAGAGTGGTAAACACAGTAGAGCACAGTATTTTGAGACTGTAATGTTTGGCAATGCAAATAAGGTCAATGCAAAAGTGGACACATGGTTAAGCTGGTTCCACACTGGATAAAAATAACGTAATACGGTTTTACGAAACCAGGATATGGAATGTGTCAAAGTTTAGCCTCGTTGGTTTAAGGTCGTGATTCAGGCCTGACCGGCTGAGAAAAACACTCAATACCGCGTTTTACCCCTAATCAAGGATACAAGGGTCCAGCTGATTAGGCTGCCATTTTCTCACAACTGCGCAATCTGCATGCAACAGCTGACAAGCCAAACGGCTTATGTGGGCTTCAGACCATGGCAACCGGTGTCATCACACGGCTCGGTGGGCAGACCATGACAGGGCATCACTATTTTTAGTGAGCCAGGCTTTAACTGGAACAAAGCGCCAGCTAAAGCCAAGTTTTTCATGAAATAGAGACTCAACCTCTTGGTCCCTGAACTGATTGAATCTACCTTGTATGGAGTTGTCAGATGGTGAAGTTTGGCTTTGTTGGAGCAGTATGCATTAGTCTGGGGCTGTGCTTGCACTTCAGGATATGCAAATCTTGATTTTTGGTTCAGGTACTGTGTGAGTCAGGTCCAACACAGTTTGCACCCCCCCACCTCTCCAGCTGAGTCTATGTTTTCCTCCCGGGAGACTCAGATCCTCGTATTTATATTGTAACTTTTGCCACTGAAATGTCTCCGATCATACTCCTACAGGAGAGCCATAAAAACTGGGCAAAAGTTGGTGCCATGTTGAGCAGATGAAAACTCCTACCGAGAATGCAACTTTAACAATGCATCACATGACAGCTGGCACAATATCTTTCCATTCATTCTTATGGGACTTTTTCCAACACTTCTCCACATAAGCAGCCTACGTCCTGTCTGTACCCTCGTTTTAAATCCCTGTAAGTAGGCTACATCCCTGTTTGCACCAACGGGGCGACGGCAACGGATAAATGCACCGGAAAAAGTTGACTGTCGACCTGTAAAAGGACCAAATTACCAAGAGGAACACCGCACAGCTGTGGCACCGACACCAGGACCTATCACGGTACCTACCCGACAACGAGGAAAACAACGATGGCTAGAGCCAGATAGTTTGTTTGATAATACAGCAGGTTGCTGACGACTCTGTTGTTCCACTTGGCCAAGTCTTTGACGTCCGGCTTGGCGAACCTGTCCGAGCCGGGGAAGAAGTCGTCCCACGGCCTGAGCGGCGTCAGCTCCACTTTGGCCATTTGCCTCCTTCGCCGTCCGCTGATCTGACGACGACGGAGGAACCGGCCGGAACGTCAGCTGGGGCCGAACGCCAGGCTCTCGCGAGAAGATGAGCGGGAGCCCCGCCCCCGTGAGTGTGACGACGCCTGACGCTATTGGTCGGCGACCGCATGTCAACCGGAACTCTTCCCGTCCTCGACGCTCCGCGGCCGGCGACGGGAGGACATGATGGAGCTGTAACCGCGTCCTCCGCTCGGAGACTCCTCTGTTTAAGTTTCCTTCACTTCAACTGATTTATCTGGTACGTTCACGTCGAAGTGTCAGTGTTGCTCATGTGCCGATTACGTATGAACAATGTGACAGGTGCATGCGGACGTGGAGCGCTAGCTAGCTCGGTAAAAGCTGGCGGACACACACAAACAGAGGCACATGAGGGGTTTTTGTTGTCGTTTGTACAGATGTGGAGCAGAATAGTGAGTCCTCGTGTGATCGGTAGAGCGGGTCTCTGTTGGAGGAGTCTTTACACCATGCAGCTGAAGACCAGTGAGTTCCAGTCTCTGTTCACCGATGGACTGAATGGACTAGCAGGTGAGACGCAGCTATGGATAGACACCTGACGGCTGGGTCAACCACACCTCTGCTTTTTTTGCTTTGTTTCCCACGGACATGTCAGTAGAGGCAGACGAGGTCCTATTTTTAGTAAAGAGAGAGCATGTGAAAACACATTTCTGTAAGTTTAGGGGGAAGCAGGACAGTTCATATATGTCCCTTGTGATTAGCTTTGATTTCAGGAATACAATAAGTTAGGAGTCCTCAATGTTCAATGGAAGGACTAGACCAAGACTGAGAAACTGGATGAATTTTCTCATTTCAGATATATCTGCATCAGTGTATACAGCTAGGTCCATAATTATTTGAACAGTGACATAGTTTCTGAAATTTGCTTCTGTACATCAACACAATTGATCAGAAACAAAACGATTTAAGTTTTAGTCTCAAATTGTAAAGTGGATACATCCGACCCACTTCCATTGGCAGCCATACATGCCCCGGCCATAAAACTGCCTCCCCCTTGTTTGACAGATGATGTGGTGGCTTTGGATCATTTGCTTGATTTGCCACAAAATAAAGAGGGCACAGGCCATGAAATTGATCAACTGTCACTTGTCCAAATATTCTGAAACTCAAAAATTAGGGACTATGTATAAAAATTGCTTTAAATCCTAAAAAGTTAATGTGATATTCTTGTAGAACCCCGTCAATTAAAGCTGAAAGTCTACACTTCAATCACATCTTGATCACTTGATTTCAAATTCATTGTGGTTGTTTACAAAGGAAAAATTATGAGAATTGCCCCAATACTGTAGCTAGCTATATGTTGGCTGTACCAGCAGCTGCAGTACAGAAATACTGGAGAGAGAAAGAGAGAAGATATGTTTGAGGTTTTTTGTCTTTTTTATAATATATATATATATATATATATATATATTATATATATATATATATATATATATATATATACTATATATATATATATATATATATATATATATATATATATATATATATATATATATTATAAAAAGCACTGTCTTTTTTACATAGTTTGCCTACCAGTGAGAGCAACTCACTTGTGGGTACAACTCTTGGTCAAGTAATTTAAAGAAACCCCTTCAAAGGATCTTTATTTAAAATGTTTGTGTATGTACTGACCATTGTGTATGTAGGGAAAACTGACTAAAAAAACAATACATGACCACCTGGCTAATAATAAGATGATGAAAAAGTCAACAAAAAAAAACAACAATAGAAAATAAAGTAGAATGTGTCAAGTACAAACAAATAACAACCATGTCTGCAAATCCACGAAAACATGAACATTGTACAACAACAATATCATCTAGCATACACTTAACTCGGTTCAGTGTCACAAACTCGTCTAATTTCTATAGATCTTGAAAAACATAAAAGCAAATTTACCAAGCTCATTATTTATCTGAGGAGTTTAAAGGAGTAAAATTGCTTTGAAAAATAAACTGTCAAAATCAGTGCAGCAGAAGCCCAAATATTCTGACTTTTGGTCTCCATTATGAGTAAATCATCACATAATGCAGGAACCTACAATCATGAGCATGATTTTATTGGAGAGCAGGTTTGATTACGGGTCTTCAAATCAAAGCCAAGTTCCTCCTGATAATATCATCAGCGGTATTTTCTCAGGCTTGAAAAG
This sequence comes from Istiophorus platypterus, assembly GCA_016859345.1. Taxonomy (NCBI): domain Eukaryota; kingdom Metazoa; phylum Chordata; class Actinopteri; order Istiophoriformes; family Istiophoridae; genus Istiophorus; species Istiophorus platypterus. The sequence goes on from CM029117.1 coordinate 6,041,518, forward strand.
CTCCTCTAGAGCCACAGAAGACATTATACAATGTTCATAGGGTGAGACGTTCTGCTAAACTAAACCATGTCATATATTGGTTGAATACTCCTCAATATGCCCACAAATGCTGTGGGCCTGGTCAGTTTTGTGGTTGCTACATTGCTGCAAATTCACACTCAATACAAACTAATTGAAATGTTTGATTCGTGACAATGTGATTCATCATTTTGGAAAGTTTTTTTTTTTTGCCCCTTTAGTTTGAACTCCACAAGTAAAATTTCTTGTGCTTCCAGCCACACTGCCTCTGACACGTTACCATACTCCTTAGTGTGCCTTTGGTTTTTGCAGAGCTGTTCGAGAAGCACCAGCATGAGCTGAGGATAGCCGGAGGTGCTGTGCGGGACCTGCTCTCTGGGAAGCGGCCTGAAGATGTGGACTTTGCCACAACAGCCACTCCAGAGGAGATGAAGCGCATGTTCCAAACCGCTGGCATCAGGATGATCAACAATAAAGGAGAGAAGCATGGGACCATTACAGCAAGGGTAAGACACTTCTTCCACATGCTATCGATCTGATTGAACAAATAAGTAGGTCTCTATTAGTTAAAAAAGGTAAATAAGGGTCTTAGGTCTTGATTTAAAGATATGAATGGATTCGCCATCCTGTTGGATTGTGGGAGAGCAATTTGGAGATTAGCAGCCCATTATCAGGAAACTCTACTTCTGATTTATTTTATTCCTGAACTTTATAAATAAGTTGCATCTATGAGACAAAGGGTTAGAGCCAGAAAATGTTGCTCCATAAGGTTGGATGAATAAGAAAATGTCAGAAAACGTCCTCTTGAGATTGTGAACTACCCGTTTATTTTTTTAGTGCTTCACTACCCTCAAATAAGAGTGAAATTAAATTAGGCCAACTGTACTCTATCAGATCACCACGAGGGTAGTAGTCTAGCCGTGGCTGCGTTTTCTTTATTGTTTTTTTTTTTTTTTTTTTCAATAGCTACACAATGAAAACTTTGAGGTGACCACGTTGCGAGTGGATGTTCAGACAGATGGGCGCCATGCAGATGTGGAATTCACAACTGACTGGCTGAAAGATGCCGAGAGGAGAGACCTCACCATCAACTCCATGTTTTTAGGTAGCTGGGTCTTTGTAGTTCGATTGAACTTGTTGAGGAATCCTTGTGACTTATCCCTGTGTTTTCTTGGGTTTCGGAGACGCATGTGGTGTTGGTTCATGAGCATCCTCTGGATTTGTTACAGTTTCCCCCAATAAAAATTTCTCACCATGGTTTGTTGACTGTTCTGCCCCTATAGGTCTTGATGGCACATTATATGACTATTTCAAAGGATATGAAGACCTGCAGAACCGTAAAGTTCGGTTTGTTGGCAGCGCTGAGCAGAGAATCCAAGAGGACTACCTGAGAGTACTGCGATATTTCAGGTATTATCTTACCTATTTCAAACCATAAACTTGAGAAAAATAGAGAAGAACTGACAACCTTTTTTAACCAAGAATAACTAAAAAGTGGATGGAGAAAACTAAAGTCAAATTCTTTATTTGATTGAAGTATTTAAGTGAGCCCTCTCTTTCCACCCCAGGTTCTACGGCAGGGTAGCTTCAGAGCCTGGTGACCATGAGCCTGAGACGCTGAGTGCCATCAGGGAAAATGGCCGTGGACTGGCAGCAATATCAGGAGAACGGATTTGGGTGGAACTAAAAAAGATGGTGGTTGGTAACCATGCTGCTCATCTGCTGGAGCTGATGTACAGACTGGAACTAGCCCAGTACATAGGTGAGAGGGGTTCAGTGGAATGATTTTTTTCTCAGAGTTTGTGTAACTATCAGACTCTATAAAGAGGTGCAGGTTATAGTACAATCTTTTGACAAACATATATTGTTCTTTACATATTATGAAAGGCATACTTGAATATCTATCCACATATCTGCCTAAATATAGAGAATAGGTAATTGAGGCCAAGATCCTGTCTTTTTAGTTTTTAAAATGCTTGATCCCACACTTCCCATAATGCAACTCAACAGCATTTTTCATTAGACCCTTCCTATGTAGTAAATGGCCTCTTCTTTGAAACTCCACACCTCCAGTCTAAACCCATATCTGAGATAACCCCAGTAACGTCATTGTGACATTACCAAATTGATGATTGGGGAAACATACTTACATGAATCTCTTAATTTAGTTAAATTATTCAATCTTTTTTAGAAAAAAAAATAAAATGAGCTAATACTGTTAAACTAGATGTTTAATATTACAACATAAAATTGATTAGATAAATTATACTCTTATTTGAGTAAAAAAACTGTCTGTTATGGCTCAAACGTCAGCTTTAGTTTTTATCATTTATTTAAACTGTCCTACATAAGTGTTTTGCAAATGTCTTTTCCTTTTTGTGATGGCTAAGTTCCCTCTTGAAAATGGCCTGAGCTATAATAAATAATGACTCCTATCATGTCATTATTTGCAAAGTGCAGGCATTAGTAAAAAGGACCACTAGTGTCAATGATGCCCAAGAATCAGAATGTGGGGCTGTTTCTAAAAGGGAGGATCCCATTTTCTTTTCTGAGATGGAGTGGCATTTGATGCCTCTTGACACTTGTGTCACTGTGAACTCTAGTATTACTCAGCATTAGACAGATGGTTCAATGACTCTTGAATATTTGACTCAGAACACTTCTTATTAAATAACTTGTAATAACAAGATACCAGTACTTACAGACATGCTATCAGCATAATTCAAATAAAATTCATTTTTTCTTGTTCCTGTTGTCATTCGTCCTTCCTTTCCCTGCTCCTCCTTAGGTTTACCTCCAGATGGCAATATTGAGGAGATGAAGCAAGTGTGGCAGAATGCAAAAGACCACTCTCCCAAGCCCATGACCATCCTGGCTTCCCTCTTCCACTTTCCAGAGGAGGTGGAAAAGATGGACATCCGACTGAAGGTTTCCAGGGAGGAGAAGAATCTGGCTCTGTTCCTGGTCAAATTCAGACGGGAGCTCTGCAAGAGCGAAGACAAGCCAGAGAGTCTCAAACCCTTCACCGATTTCATCATTGATGTAAGTTCCAGCCTCCTCCAGTTAGTGTGACAAAACAATCAGATCTCAATTGTTCATGTTTGTCTTTAACAAAAGGGGCAGGAGAGAGCCATAGTGGGAGGCTTCCAAGAACAATGTGGTCCTTGATTTTAGTTGATTTTAGGAATATTCAAGTATACATGTGACATTCTTGGAAGACTTGATCATTCATCAACACATATTGTGTTATTTACCAGCGAATGCAGCCAGCCTGGCTCCAGCTTCAATGATGGGAAGCTCACTCACTACCTTATGTCTGGGTTTTGGAAAAATACGTTTTAATGGGGGAAAGTGATTCACTTATTCAAGAAACTGATTGTAGTTACAGCACTACTTTGAGCACACACATCATTCCCTTTATTTCACAATAGCTTAACCTCTTAGTTTAATACTTTGCTAATTTTTCTGAAAACAACAAAAAAACAACAATAACTAAAATAGTTAAAAAGTTATTTGAAAGGATTCAGAGGTGATAAGCACATTAAACACTGGATTTAACTTCAATAAAATTCCTTTGAAATTCAAGCTGATCACTGCTTGTAACCAAAGTAGACAAGGCAGGAGGAGAGAAAAATTAGTACACCAATAAGAATATGGGAATGCTCAAAAGACAACCTGATTATAGCTGAGGGGAGCCTACATGAAAGCCTACTGTTCCACAAATTTTTCACAGTTGTGGTTATTTCAGATTTTTCTATTGTGTCCCTCTAATTCTTTTGAAGTTGGCAAAGGATCAGTTTGAAAAAAGATGGGTTTTCAGAATTTTCTGTGAAGCAGTCAGGATTTTGGAATAATTTAATCAAAGATGAATATATTAACATTTTAGAGGATACTTAAAAATCTATAACCAATTCTTCAGGGGCTTTAATTATCACACATACCATATCTTTTTAGAGCCGGGAGCTGGATTCTCAAAGTAAAGTCTGCGAGCTGTTGAAGTATCAAGGTGAGGAGAAGCTGCTGGCAGAGCTCTGCAGATGGTCCATCCCTCGGTTCCCCATCAGCGGTCACGATCTTAGGAGGATGGGTGTCACATCCGGCAAGGAGATAGGCACTACCTTACAGAAGCTGCGTGACATCTGGAAGAAAAGTCATTATCAGATGGACAAAGATGAACTCCTCAGTTATGTAAAGCCTTAAATGAACAGAAAAGAAGAGGTATTTTTGTGTCAGAAAATAATAAGAGTCCAGAAACTCAACACTTTTTAACTGTGCTGCTCACAGGTCTTGATTGAGCACACTGATGCATATCCTTGACAGAGGATGCCACAAGAACAGAGACTTGTAGACCATCTGACAAATGCTTTGCCTTTCTAAATTACCCCCAGGGCCACTGCTCATCTGCATCACCATGTTAATTTGAGGAGATCACACAATCGGCTCTCAGCATCACAGCTGCCACCTCACGGGAAAATGTGTAATGTGTAACAACAGCAGCTGAATTCACCATATGTGTTCTTCCAGAGCCCCGCTGTCTATGTAAGTTCTTCAGACAAACGGTTGATACTATACCGATGCTCCGCTAATTAAAAACTCAACTTTGTCACTCATTTACTGGTTGGAAAGATGTGATGAAAGAAGAGGAAACATGGAGGGAGAAACCCGTGATGAATAGTGAAATAAAATCTTGGGTCAGTAACTGCTCGTTTTAGTTTTCATTGTTAAAACAGTAATGGAAAGCAAAAGTTTGTTTGTGGTGGTTGGTTTTCTACTAAGTTTAACTGCATTGACATAATTTATATTTAAGTGAAGAAAATGTTTTCAATTAAGGATAATGACATAATGATTCTTTTGTTTGAAGTTCACTGCACTGCAGATTACAAAGATACAGTCTATAGTTTGTATGGATCTGCTGTACTTGTATTTCTGGCACTGTGAGAAATAAACATTTTCTGTTCTGGAGCTAGGTTGCTCCTCCCTCCTGCAGCCATGAGTTATAAAGCCCTCTGCTGTCCTTTGCTAACACCTCAGTTTCTGCCTGGCTACTCTCAACTTGTGTCTTACTGGAAATTCACCCTTAAACTCCCAAGCAGTTTTGTTGGTGACACTATTAAAATTCAATCACAGGGTGTCTGCTTACATTATTTTTTTTCCATACCTCTACTTTAGCTGGATTCAGCTGGAATGGTTGTTTAAGGGTGTTACAGATACTCAGTGTTGTGACTGTTCTGAAGACATGGCTCGGTTCAGCGTGAATATCAGTAACGTCTCTTTGGAGGGCGCGCTATCTGGGGACGAGCCGCGGGACGAGCGCCTGGCTCAGGTGGAAGTAGTTCTCTTGTCCATCATCTTCATCACTGCTGGGATCCTAAACTTCGGGCTCTTGTTGGTGCTGTGGAAGCGGAGGAAGCAGCTCTCCAGGATGCGCGTCTTCGTTTTCCACCTGTGCGTCGCAGACCTGGTGGTCGTATTCTTCCAGGTTTGCCCGCAACTCCTGTGGGACATCACCGACCGATTCGTCGGCCCAGATATCTTGTGTCGTGCAGTGAAGTACCTGCAGGTGGTCGGGATGTTTGCCTCCACTTACATGATAGTGGTGATGACGATAGACCGATATCAAGCCATCTGCAACCCGATGGTGACTTTCCAGAGGCGCAGGGCGCGCTGGAACGGTCCGGTGTGCGTCGCCTGGTGCGTCTCTCTCATCGGCAGCCTCCCGCAAATTTTCATCTTCTCTCGGGTCGAGGTGGCTCCCGGCGTGTACGACTGCTGGGCGCAGTTCATCAAGCCGTGGGGACCGAGAGCCTACGTGACCTGGACGACTCTGGTGATATTCGTCCTGCCCGTTCTGACGGTGATCGTGTGCCAGGTGCGCATCTGCCGCACCGTGCGCCTCAATCTCCACATGAAGACGCACCACGTCGGCGAGGCGGTCGGTAAGCCGCTGTCCTCCAGGGCCAGCAGCGTGGCTGGCGTGTCCAAGGCGAGGGTGAAGACGGTGAAGATGACCGTGGTCATTGTGCTCACCTACATCATCTGCTGGACGCCTTTCTTCACCGTGCAGCTGTGGTCTGTCTGGGACGTCGAGGCGCCCACTCAGAGTAAGATAGCAGGGACTTCACGACACCAAAAAAAAGATACCTTCTAACATGAGAACTTCGGTATGCAAAAGTAGGACTGACATAATTGCACATAATCAACTGTGACTTGCAGCATTCGGTTTAAGGAATGGCTCTGAACTCCGTCCACAATATGTAAACAATGAAAAGGTGAATATCCTAGGTCACTTTCAACAGATTTCCTCTAAGACTTAAAATGACTAATTAATTATGACCCTGCATTCATAACATTTTATTATTAAGGGAATACATGATGATGATGATGATGATGATGATAATGATAATAATAATAATAATAATAATAGTAATAATATGTACAGGGAGGATGCCATGTCCATTTACACCCACTCACTTTAATAAAATAGTAAAAGACTCAGCCCTGCAAAGACTCTTGATAATCTGGGGAACTGAGTTGGGTTAATGACATGTATCTACAACCAAGAGTAGGTCCTCTCCGTTTAAGAGATCCGATAAAAAAGGATAAAAGGGCTCATATGGATATCTCTCTCATGTTCTCCTCTGTGTTTCCCAGCTGCAACCTTCACCATCCTGATGCTGCTGGCCAGTCTGAACAGCTGTGCGAACCCTTGCATTTACCTGCTGTTCAGTGGGAAGCTGCCAAAGAGACTGGTGGCTGTGATGTGCACGGGCCAGCCTGATCTGAAGGAGTCCATGCAGGAGGAGGCCACCATGGTCAGCTCCATGTACATCAGCCTCAAGAGCCTGTCAGACAGCAGATAAAAGCCTGACAGCTCAGATACACTTCTCACCTCACACCAGCCTTTTGAACACTGTGTAAAAATATTGCTCCCTCATGACAAAGATGAAAAATATGGGGTTGACATTTATGATCCCCAGGGGATGAGCTGTAATAACTGGTTTGCCCATAACTTTACCTCTAGCATCATCATTAGCTTAAACTTTAAATTTGTGCAACACACTTTTGCAAAACTTATGAAATTCCCATCAGCCTTAGCTATGTTTTGTGTTTAGTGCTAATTAGCAAATGTTAGCATACTAACATACTAAAGTACAATGCCGACCATGGTTAAAAATGCCTGCAAAATGTTAGAATGTGAGCTTGCAGTAGCATTTAGCAGAAAGCACCAGTGTGCTTAACTACAGTCTGAGAGTGGCTAGCATGGCTGTCAACTCTTAAGTTGTGATACATTATTACGGGAAGAAAACAGCTTTTGTGCATGTCCCCTCATTATTATGTGCGTTGCAACGGCTCTGTGCTGATGTCTGTGCCAAACATTCTGCTTTGCTGAACCTTGACCAAGCTACCCTGACCTTTGTGGGCAAAGGAAGATGCTGCTGACCACTGCTAGAACTGAAAGATGGATAAAAATCTAAAAAAGTAGCCTACTTGTGTTTTTACATTTCCAGAACTGCAAAATAAGAAATTGACCGGAATTCAAGACCAGTATCACCATACTAGGTTTGTTACAAAACAGTCTTAGTAGGGCTGATATGGTGCTGCAAGTCCCTTGTTTTTCATTTGAATTGTGAATATACCGCTAGATTTGTTCAGTTGGGGGTTGCAATAATATTCTATAAGTTAACAACGGGAGGAAACTTTATTTGGAATCCACATAATATTATGGATTCAGTTATTTTGTCAGAAAGACATAAATATTAACAAGAACCATGAAATGGTCACACCATTTGAATTACAGATGTTACCTCTATTTCAATGCATGTAAATAAAAATAGGAAATGCAAGAGCAGGTCTTGCGAAATAGATGAGTAATCTTAATTTTCAAAAATGAACTTATGTACTGTATGGTGTGAAAGTGTGAAATCTAAATGTGGATTATCCTGTAAATATGTAATAGGGTATCCTACGTCATCATTGAATGTGATTCTTCAGTCTACTTAACATCTAATCTGTATATATGAACATATGTATGATAATGAAAAAGTTAGTCGTTGGTTAAAGGTGGTGCATGTTTTTTAAATATTAGGTATATTCAGACAGAAAAAGATGCTCACTGATAGATGTTGCAACATGTTTACATTTTTCTGAGTCTTTCTCCTTTAACGTCTAAGGAGTAATGATTTCTGAAGTGTTGTCAAATAAATCATTGTGACTTATCTTGTGACTGTTTTCGGCCCTTCAAACAGCACTGTACTGCTGAGAAAATGTCTCTTTGGATTTAAAGTTACATTTTTTATTTTGATAAGGGCTCAGCCACACACACTTCTATTGGTTTCCAGTTTATCCCTTTTTCCTGCAGGCCTCTTTTTTTCTGCTGTATGTCATCTGACAGTTTCCTCATTTTCCATTTGGGGCATGGAACACGAATGAGCTATCAGGTGGCGGAAATGTCTAGGCAGAAGGACGTTTTTCAAGAATAATTGCTGTGTTTTTTCTCATTGATTGATGTCTCATTAGCTGGAGCATGTCATTATAATTCGAGGTGAGCTAGATGAGAAATATGTGAGACATATGACAACTCCTTCAGAAACGACAGGGCAACGCTGTGGATGTTTTATTAAATTGGTTAAATGACCCCCATTTAATTCACTACATGGATGCTCTGAAAGTTATTCTTGTGAAATCTGTTTGCAAACACATCATTAGAAATGGCTATAACTGTGTTCTGCTCCATGCTCATCACCAAACCATATGGACAAATCCACCAAAAATACTCCAACAATTAGTCCTCATCCTCATCAGTGACTGTCCGGCAGATGGCTCGGACTCAACTCTGACCTTTAACGCTAATAGAATGATCAGCAGTCACAAATGCAGCCTCCTCACCGCCTAGACATTTGAGGAGGAATGGGTTGATTTGCAGCTAACAGGTCATGGCAGAGATTGTTCTTAAATTAAACCATGCATCATGCACCCTTGATATTTCATAAATATTCATATTTGATAAGAGGAATTTAGAAGGGACTTACAAATGAGATAAACTTCAATATGAAATATCAAATATGTCATTGCATATGATACAAAATGGAAATTTGAAAACTATAAGACCTAGAGAAATCTTTTTAGATTCCACAAAACATAATGTAATAATTCGATTATGATATCGGTATTAATTCCATTGCTTGATATATTTGGGAGATTAGGGAGTGTCTTGCTATGGGAATGTGGATGCTGGCCATGGTGCTGGTGGTGAATATGAGAGCTGGATTCGACACAACCAATGAACCTTGCTGCCAATTTGTCAAAGTGGTCGATTGTGGTATTGCCACCAAAAAAATTCCCTGTGGTCCAAGTAGCTTTTCTCAATATGGACCACCATTACCAGAAAGACAGCAGTTAGAGGACAGCTCCAACTGCAAACAAGGTCAACTATTACTCTTTTTAAAATGATTTTGTAACCCATGGAGGTTTTCAAAAAATGTGACACTTTCCTACAGACTAGAAAAGGTTTTTTTATGTATCTTACATCATCATAATATAAAGAGCTAAGTTGGACTATGTAATCCTTCACTTGAGTAAAAGTACCACTGCAGCAATGTAAAAAGACTCCATCACAAGTTTAAAAAAGTCTTTCATTTAAAACAGAGCTTGGAGCCAAATATCCAGTTCTTACAATACATCCATGCAGATGGGGAGATTTTCAGCTTAGGCAAATCTCACTCGCATGCACATGCTAGCTTAGGCTAGCAAAAACTCTGCGGTACAGCACCTTTGGAGCAATTTGGATCACTAATGTTACAGTATCAAGCTGCTCTGTCCAGGAATGAGCCTTTCCAAAGGCCTTCAGCTTGTGTTCAGAGCCACACATCTCCAAGCAAACAGAAAAATGCTATACATTCTATGTCCTGTTTACCCTTCATCTATCTATTGCATTGGAGATGTTCTGATCTCTCATCCATCTCCTGCACATGGCACTGACTGCACCCAACAACAATCTAACCAATTTTCCCCAGCAGGGATTCCCGTAGCCTCAAAGACAAGCCCAAGACAATTCAGAGACTTGAGGTATATGCCTTTGTCATCAAAATGGATTTCCCATTTAGAGTTTGAACAAGGAAATAAAAGACCACTCAGAATGCTCTGAAAGTTTCGAGATAAGCCATTTAGCCTCTTCAGTGTCACTGTTGGTGATCACAGTTCCTAATCAAATGGGATTATTTTTCTTTTGAACCTAATTCTTCCTTAGATGCTTTGATTGCATTCAGTTTAAGGTTAAAGTGGCAATCTGGAAGATTTCAGTCCTGGTTGTTTTGACGACACCTGTAGTTCCTGGGGGTAACAGGAAGTGTGGTTTAATACAGGTCACAGAATTCTGGGGCTATTGTCGTATTAATAAAGAAGTTAGGCAATGATTGGCCTTTTTCTATCATTCTGTGAGTTACTGTGATCGGACGTTGATCGGATTTTATGCTGCACATGTCATGAGTCTGCAAACAACAGGGCACAGTCAAAGGATTTGGTTACTTGGCTGAGAAGTTAGAAGTGTGCAGCCTGTTGCCACTAGCTCTTCATCTAAGAGCTTCACTGAGGCTCCTGCTTCTTCTTCCAAGGTCAGAATGACCGGCATGTTCTCTAGATCCATATTTAATGAATGATAGCAGTAAGCACTAATCTCAGTGACAAACACATTTCATTTCCTGTTACTACATCATAATGAAAATCGACTTCTGTTGCGCCAATTTAATGCTCTTAATGTGTAGCTGCAGCAGAAGGAAATGTTCAGTTTGCATGAAGAGTAACTTAATACAGTATTTTTCCCAGGAATGTCGCCACAGACATCCAGTTCCTATTACTACAAATATATAGATATATAATTCTACTTAATCAGAGGGCCATGGGTTCAGTCATCATTGTGTCACTCATTCAGCGATAGACAGTGAGATTTCATTGTGCCCTCTTCTTCTGCTGGAGAATTGGTGCTACCCAACCCATATTTGCATAATGGTAGTGGGTGACAACCAATTAATTCAAATTTATTTTGGTCTGTTTTCTGGAAATTCTCTGAAAATGTGCACAATTTTTAGACTTGACTTGAGGGCAAGTAAATTACCAGCAGGAAAATACAACATTAAAAAAAAAAAAAAAAAAATTACAAAACATTTTTTTCTGCAACTTTTTCTCCCTTTATTAGTGACACTGGAGAAATGACAGGAACGTGAGAGAGGGTTAACAACATGCCTCGGCCACCAGGACACTCCAGGAACAAACATGTCTCCTGGGGAGGTAAACTTACGGCTGGTCTTATAGGATGATAACACAGAAATTTTTGTCAGCTAAATTTTTATCTGCTAAGATTTTATTTATTAATACAAAACACCACAACTGTTTTTTTTCTTTTTTTAATCTCCATAGTTTAATGTTTGTCACATCTGTTGACACAGGTCTGAGTTTACTCTACTTTGAAATGGCAAAATCAAAAGAAAAATCTTCACGAGACATTTAATCTATATGTGACAATGCAATATATTGCTTAAATCACAATCTGGCCCTGTCTCCAGCGAGTTCTCACTGCTCCCAGGCCATCTTTCTCCCCTCATTTCCCCAGACCTGACTTCCCTCTAGTTATCCACCAGATGTCCTCAGACTTTCCTCTGTCCACATTCACCTGACTGCCCCGCCCATCCACAACCCTGCTTCCACTTATCATCAGCCCTGCAATTACCTGAGCTTCTCTGCACACACATGCATGCATGCGCGCGCACGCACGCACACACAAACACACACACACATGCACACGCACAAGCACACGCACACACACACCTGCTTCCAGTTTCTCACTTTTCCAACCAGTACTTGTGCCAGCCCTTGTTCCTTAGTCAGTGATGAATTGTCTGCTTTTGTTCCTGTGCACAGTCTAGCTTATGTTCTCTATGTTCCTGCTCCAGTGTGTAGTTTTCCTTTTGCTTCATCCTAAGCTCCTGTTTGCTAGTTTTTCATCCCATCTGTTTGTAAGCATGATTTTTTTTTTTCATCCCATTAAAAGCATCTGTCTTGTGTGTGTGCTTTTGGATCACTCCCTCCCTTTGCTGCAGCTATTGTGAGAGTAAGATCTGAGCAGTCATGGACCCATCAGACTTTTTTTGAAGAATAGCAGTGTAATTTGTCTTACTTTCTCTTGTGCTGGTTTTGGGAGTGGGAGAGAGCCCCAGTAAGGAATATAAAAAGCCTGCTTTGAAGTTGACTTGCAGGGACATGGCCTGGAACCCATGGCTGAGGAATTGCCTACCTGACTGGCTTCAGGACTTTCTAAACATCCCTGATCCCCCAACCAGTTTTCACAGTGCACTTATCTAGTTATATATCACTTTTTCACTTCTATTAAACTTATGGATATTTCTAATTCTGTTTTTTGCTTGGTTAGAATGAGATGTTTTGTGTAGATAAATGAGGGGGGAGAAAAAAGAAGTTTATTGAATTTAGCACAAGACTGTGACATAAAATATGAAAAAAGTGTGGCAGTCTGAATACTTTCTGAATGTATGGTAGCACTATTTAACAGGTATGTGTTTGCCCTCACCATAGCCAGCTTGTTAGCTTAGCTCATTAACTAGCTAAATGGCCCGGTAATCAGTTAGCCTTGGGTTACGCCTTGAGCAAGATGCCTCGTCATGCATTGAATACAAAATGTAAGAAGTGCCGAAATTTAGGTTGACAAATAACATTAAACTAGCTATTGCAGTATGTTATTAGCTGAGCTGGAGTTGCTTATTGTGGCAATAACCACAGTGTCTTAGTAAGAACAGCCTCAAGGAACCTTTGCATAGATTCTTCTAGTTTCTCAACACTGATATTTGGATGGAAGATGATTCCTCTAAAAGATATTGCCTCATTTCATGTTTGGATGGTGATGGTGGAGAGCACTGTCTGACACTTCAGTCCAAAATCTCCCATATAATTATAACTGGGTTGATATCTGGAGACTTTGAAAGCCATGGAATATGATTCCATGGAATATGAATATGAAGGCTCAGCACTGATTGGAGACATTTGGATGCTGTGCTGAAATACAGAATGTACCTTTTAATTCCACATAATTTGGCCTTTTTTTTGGAACAAATGCAAAGCTTTATGAAGGGAACAATATTACATTTTTGGGTTTACTAGAAATACTCATTAAATTTGATCCCACTATGAAAGAGTATGTCAGACACTTAAGAAATTAGGACACTTGTGTACATCATGTAGGCCTTCAGATTCAAAATTAATTTCTTTTAGCCATGAACATAAAAAACTCCATAGTGAATGAGACAAATATTTTTTTGTGCTTCTTGATTTTACACCAGACACGAGCCACCAAGAGCAAATGTCACTGCTTCTCCATATTGTCAATATGACATCATTAGTGGTGAATGTAGCCGAACATTTTACTGATTTCATCCCAGTAAATGATCAAACTATGGGGAAAAAAAGGGACTATTGAATGCACACTTGGTCAAACTAGACACTCTTGGACTAAACATAAATGACTGACCAGACCAAGGATACAGGAATGGGAAGAACATGAAAGGACTTAAACAGGGAGTCCAGGTCCATATTCTATTTCTCAATCCCTGGGTTTACCTCATGCCATGTGGTTGCCACAACCTGGATTTAACCCTTGGAGAGATCATTCTTTGGTATTGTACAGTTCCTTTATACAATTTTCACAGTCTTTCCTAAACAGTGGGACATTCTCAGTACTCACTGTAAAATCTCGGTAACTGTTAAACCTCTGTCTGCAACACGGTGAGAATGTCATGTAGAGAGTGTAAAATTAATATCTTATCAAATAAGTGATATTGGGGATGCTTTGGTGGTGGCAGAGGACTGTAGAACAAATTAAAAGTGGAGCTAAGTGGCTGGCTAATGAAATGCAAAGCTTTGAATTCATTATGTCTATAGTCCTATGGCATGATAATGATAATGATAATCCAGTCAAGGGACACACAGCTGGATGTGGCCTTTTCACAGCTAAATGAACTTGACTTCATGCAAATATATAAAGATGTCAACAAAAGCCATTGCAAAAGAGATTGTCAGACCCTCTAGGAAAGGCCAATGTTATGTGTAGTCCACAGTAAAGAGGGTGAAGGCATCACTTGTTGCACAAGACTTTTAAGATTATGCCAAATTATTATACTGGGTTCTACATCATTGGTTCTACCATAATAATTACTGTTACAACTGTTATTTTTGTTTTAAGGGTACTTAGGGTCTTACAAAACAACTTGTAAATTTGTAACCTTTAATACTGATATTTTCATGAATTCAGAGTTTGACTACAATTAAACTGTTGCTTGTGTGGTGGTAATCTTTTGTTATATAAAAATAGATCAGACTGACTATAGTGTAAAAGCATGTTCTTAAAAGCTGCCATTCATCAGTTTCCTGTGGTAACTGGAAATATAGTGGCAGTCTAAACTTTTAAAAACATATAATAGTTAATAGTTATGAATGAAAATATTAAGATGGTAGTTTTGTTAGCACGAACCGAATTTTGCTAAGATCTTAGAGAAATATCCAAATAAAACCAGAACATAACATCAATCTCTCTCTTTTTTACTTTCTGCTAAAGCCTACAGTTAGGTCCATATGTATTTTGACAGCAACACAATTTTTTAAAATTTGCCTCCACCACAATGGCCTTGAATTGTTTTTATTCAAGAGGATTGACAAAAATTTCACATTAACAGTTTAGGATTAAAGCCATTTCTATACATATTCCCTCATTTTCAGAGTATCGGAAATATCCGGACAAACCAACATAATTATAAGTATTATTTTTAATAATTGCATGAAAATCCTTCACAGTCGATAACTGCCTCATGTCTTTAACCCACGGACATCACCAAATGCTGAGTTTCCTCCCCTAGATTCTACCCAGATCTTTACTGCAGCTGCCTTCTGTAGCTGCTTGTATGTGGGTCTTTCTGCCCTCAGTTTTGTCTTCAGTTAGTGAAAAGCTCAGCTGGGTTGAGTTCAGGTGACTGACTTGGCCATTGAAGAATATTACATTTCTTTACCCTGAGAAGCTCTTGCTTTGCACTCATAATGTTTTGGTTTATTATCCATTTATATTATTAAGCACCGTCCTATCAGTTCTGCAGCATTTGGCTGAATCTGAGCAGATAGTAAAGCCCAATACACTTCTGGATTCACCCTGCTGCTTCTATTAGCAGTCACATCATCAATAAACACCAGTGACCCACTTCCATTGGCAGCCATACATGCCCAGGCCATAAAACTGCCTCCATCGTGTTTGACAGATGATTTTGTGGTTTTGGATCATGAGTCATTATTTTCCTTCTTCATCCTCTTCTCTTCCCATCAATCTGGTACAAGTTCATCTTGGTTTCATCTTTTTCCAAAGAATCTTGTTCCAGATCTGGGCAGGATTTTTAGATGTTTTCTGGCTAAGTCTAATCTGACCTCTGTTCTTGAGTGTTACCAGTGGTTTGAACCTTGTAGTAAACCCTCTGTATTCACATTCATGAAGGTGTCTCTTGATTGTAGACTCTGACAATGACACATCTTCCTCCTGGAGAGTTTTCTTGTCCTGGACAGATGTTGTGAATGATTTTTCTTCACCAAGGAAAGAATTTTGTGACCATCTACTTTAGTCTTCTTATGTGGTCTTCCAGGTCTTTTGGTGCTGCTGATCTCACCAGTTCATTTCATCTTTTTCAGCCCTTTTGATTCAGAGAAGAAAACAAGATTGTCATGCTACGGTGCAGGAGGTGAAGCTAGCACAGGTCCTCCTCCATCATGATGACCAGTTTGAGGCTACTGACATCCCCCGGGTTGTTGCCTCAACTGCGGATGATGAGGGTCTGGTGCTGCTTTTCCTCTCTGGGAGTGGATCTGCAGTCCACCTCAGCCAAACCAACAGACGTCAACGTCAAGTGCACTGTGGTTGCTTCCCAAAGTCTCTGCAGCTCTCTCCATTCTGTGACTTTGGGAGGAAATAAATGTGTAATAAATGTTCCAGGTATTGCAAATATAAACTTCACTGTAAAGGGTGGTTGTTTTTTACTTTTACAATACTATTACACCATATAGTAAAAAAAACAAATGGTACCAAATAGTCATTACTACATTATTACACTAGTAAACATTACTCGTGGGTCAGACAACACCCATCTTCCAACTCAGCCTTCATTTTGATTTCAACTACACAGCTGTAAAGTTTCATGACTGTATCTGCACAGTTGTGACGCTATTGTGGTGATAAATCTGTCCACAGATGATTGGACATATAAACACCTGCCGAAGTGCTCAAAGCTGTAGAAGCTTCCACAACAGTCAGTGTCTCCAGGACCGAATTTTGCTCTGATGATGCACACACACACACGCACACAGGAGATGAAAGCAATACTAGCAACACTGACGCATCAATTTATTTACACAAGTAATAATACAGATTGTTTACAATAGTAATATTAACATACAGTACATCATACAAAAAATTATTAGGTGTCCAAGATACATGGTCCAGCCCCACATAGTTCTTATGCATTTCAGCATCCTGAATATCTGAAATTTCTCTTTATATAAGCAGCGATTCAATGGAAAAACCTCTGACAAAAGAACATTGGATACGAACCAGAGTATTGTTACGTCTTCAGAACACCCTACACCATATACCATACTAATGGTGTTGAGAAGCTTCATGTAAAAAAAAGCTTGCCCATGTTCATGTATGTATTTTATTCCTTTCATTCATGGTTGTGAAAATGCATCATGGCTAGAATTTTGAGAATGTACAAAACACTGAATTTTAAAACATAAGGGGACATGAACCTTCTCACAATTCACACTTAACCTTTTTCATCCTTTCTTTTTGCCTTTCGTTTTGGCCCACTTTATGCATCAATAAAGAGATCAAACAGATGTAGAGCACATGTTGACCAATTTATACACTGCATTACAGAGTCTGGAAAAGCATGCTGTGCATGTCATGTACACAACGCATTCATTAGAACCCCATAAATGATCAAACAAATGTGTATTGCAATGCTTTAAAACATGGCACATTTCAATCATGATTCCCTATGATAATACATATTTCACATGCTGGGTGATATGACTTATACCCAAGACACACATCTAACAAGAGAGATAAAAAAGCTTTTGTGGCCCAGATGTTTCACTGAGGGGTCTTAATATCATGCAATCATGGGTTGCTCATGAAACTTTTAAAGAGTGCAAAGATGAATAAAGGACTGTATAATTCATGCGCCTGACCTTGGCTTAATTAAAATGAAAAAGGGCTGTGATCTCATGATGGCTGCTGGTGCCAGGAATAGGTCCGAGTTCCTATTATCTCTCAGGCCTGAGGGATGTGTCTATTTATCAGAATGGCTATTAGGCTCCAATGAGTGTTGTAGTGGCTCTGAGACATTTCCACTCCTATGTGTGAGGGAAGGTAATGTCAGGGAGTTATAGCACTGTATGTCATACACAGAGCCGGATAAAAGTGAATCATGTCTTATTGGTTCACGAATTTGTGTCATATTTGGTGTAATTAAGATTTATTGTACTGGACAACAAAAGGTCTGTACAAATTTGTTGAATTATATAAATAACACACAAAATGTGATTGGATAAATTTATCCCCTTTACTTGCAACTAGATCATTAGTAGTGCAATTTATTTTAGTCACATGAACTTAATCACCTTTGTCCAATCACGGTCTTATTTTAGGTTAAATACACTTAGTCCCTGTGGTGAGTGTAGCAGAGGATTAGTCAAGTTCTTCACAAACACTGCATGTTTAAGAACTAGAATTAGTACCCTGTGATTGTACACCTCCCCCAACCCGTTAAGTTTCAGATTACATCCATCTCTGCCCAGACTTAAGGTTTTTAATAAAAGGTATGAAGTTTATTTGCAGAAAAGGCAAAATTCCAGACAACTCAGTGACGAGGCACATGACCTTTTTTCTATGTCCAAACCGGCATATATAGATTTACAAATTGAAATACATTCTAAATTTGAATGAGTTTTCTTAGACAGAGGTAGTCAAAAGCAGGATTCTCATTACTAAACGGTGACACTCAGTGTTTCTGGCTACTTTACCTGTCATTGTGTCCCTTAGTTGCTTTTAAAATTTCCAACTGATTTGTTTTAATGTAAGAATCCTGTAAAAGGGGTTATAAATATGCATGTAACTGCTACATACATGATGCAGACGATGATAAATTAAAGGGAAATCCTGAATAAATGAGTGGAGAAACATAGCAAATGCAGATGCTGCCAAACGGGGCAGGATGGATCACTGGATGGTTTGATGAGTATGAAAATGATGTGAATCATATGCTGTGGTCTCTACGGTCACCAGATCTCAGCACAGCTGAACACATATGAGAGACTTTGGACCAATGTGCCCGACAGTTCTCTCCACCACCATCACTGAAAAATGAAATGAGGAATATCTTTTATAAGAATAGTGCTACATCCCTCCAGTGGAGCTCAGAGCCTTGCAAAATGGAGAACGAAAGCCTTGGAATTATGACTATTAAGCTACTGTGTGTAGGCTTGGGTAGTGATGGCTTTATCATGTTTGAAGAAATTGTGCACTGTGGTTGCTTCCCAAAGAGAAACTAGTGTAATTATCTCAAATTGCTAGGTATTACTTCGAGTCACTGATAATGTAATGTATAAAGTTAATGCTAAATTAGATATGCTTAGCTTACCTTTATAACACAAGCTTTTACATCACATGAATAAACACATGATTTTACTTTAATCCTAGATGAGTTGAAGCATTTTAAGGGGAAATAGAATGAGAAAGACAACATAAATGATGGAAAAGAGTGTTAAGGAAAGAGGAGAGCAAAAAAAACAAAGAGGACGAGAGAAAAAAAAGAGAGATAGAGAGAAAAGAATGAGATATGATGACAGGACTCATGAAAGAGGAGATGAAGGTGTTGATGCAGGTATGTCTGAGGTACATAACTCAGCAGCTGCAGGTTCTTGATGTGTTTGTTGCTCTAAAGAATTAATAAGTGAGAGAAAAGTTATATTCTGCTAGAAAACAAGGATTAGTGCCTGATGTCCTGCTTTCATTTCAAAGCAGCTACACATTCTTGAGATCACATCAAAACTGTACACATACACATTTCCAATAGCAAGGCAGATGTGTCAACTGGCAGCACAGGTGTTCAAGTATATAGAACATTTGTTGTTAACCCTCAGTCTCTCTCAGGTCCTGTTCAGACCTGGCATTACCATGTCTCTAGGATCCAGTCCCAAGGGGACAGCTCCAAATACGTCAGTTCACACCAGGCATCAGAATACGTCTCCACAGTCGCCTCGAGTTGTGGTCAGATCTCACCTCCCTGCTAAATGTGCAAATAAACACACATCATTTCCATCTGCAAGGACCAAATGAATTGTTGGGAGGCAGCAATGCACTTCCAGCGCCTAGTCTGCTGGAATTAAAAGAAGAAAAAGAAATATGAATGATACAGACTGAGTTCATTCCTTGGCATGTTCCGTGTTCCATGAATATAACAAGTATTTAGATGCTTCCAAAGTATGCTCATAATTTCTATTTTGTAGATGTACTAAACTGAAACCAGTACGTTTTAACATGCATTTCAATCTAACACTATGACATCAAGTGGGGATGAACAAGGAGCCTTGGGCAGTGACATCTGGATTTTTCTTCCAGTTCTTGTAACTCAGTCAGACCAATCAGGAGACAAACTTCAGCAGCTCCTACATTTGTTGAGTTCACTTGTTTGGGCTGGAGCTTTGCACTCTCTGTTGGTTAGTCAGCGGTAAGAACCAATGTTCACAATAATATTAGCTCCAGCAGCTGTATGCAGGAGCTCAGTAAGAGATAGGAACCAGAGGTACAGGGAGATACGGTAAATTGACTGCTTGGTTGTTTGCTGCATTGATGGCAGGCAAGCTGAGACCTGCATGAGTCAGTGATGAAAAACATCTTCCAGTGATCAATCTCAATGCCTTCTACTTCAAGGCCAACTCCTATTTAGCATTTACATTAAAGAACTCTGTCTAGTAGCACGGTGTACTGTTACCTGCATTTGGTCACTTTTTCCCCCTTGTCAGAATTACCATCCATTTTGGGGTTGAAAAAAGAAGAAGAAAATATGAACTTAGGACAGTTTTCAAATAAGATGGCTCTTAAAACAGTTTTTTCTGTATGGCAAAGATTATGAATCCATCACAGATCAATTACGTGCACTGATCCGAAGCAAACATAAACTTCATTTATTATTCCATTTCATAACTTCTCAGTTTATCCCTGCCTCATGTGTTGGTGTGAGGCAATGGTGATGCTGATCTTGGCAGACCACAAGAGAAAATAAATGATTGATACAAGGACAGCGTGGGTATATTGAACCATGCTTGAATGTTGTAGATTTAGTGAGAACTAACACTATGGTATGGCATATCATTAAGACAGATGCCATGATGAATTCCAAATGAGATTCATATTCATGCGTCAGTCTCATTTATCATTTTTATCTACCTATATGCCTGAAAGCCCTCTGATGATAAAGGGCAAACTGACTTTTCTTTCATCGGACCCATCTGTCTCATGAAAAAAGAATGGGAGCAACTCTCTATTTTAGTGTCACTCACATTTAAGATCCATTCATCCTGTCTTTGTTAATTATACATAGACTATTCTCGCACTGTGGAGGATTAATTTACCAGTGAAGAAGTGAAGCAGTCAAGTTCTTCAACAAGTGAAAGAGGAGTCCCTCTGTAATGTACTGAAAGGCCTTTCACACTGAGATGCCTGATCACAAGCTAACAGAGACTTTGAGAATACGAAGCATTTAATAGTGTACACAGATGAAGGGCTTAAGTGGGCAGTGGATTTTCTCAGCAATAATATACTGTCTTCAGTTTTGAGTTTTCCTACAAAATTTGTTGTTTCCATTTTTATGCTGACAATACTGACTTGTAGGCCTACTCTGGAAACTGGAAACCAGGCTTTCAGTCTGGTTTTGCTGACATTTAGGCCTCTGTTATTAATTTAAACTTAGTTCTAAGTCCCAAAATGACAAAATGTATGCAAAGGGCATAAATCTTTGATGTTCCTGCTCTGATCCATACCCATAAAGGAAATTTAATTAACATGATACAGGATTATGCTAGCTATTCAGGTATTTAGTTGGAGTTTAGTTTGCAGATTGCCCTACAAAATTCCTGTTCAAAATTCAATCAGAGCTTGTGTTTCTTTCAAAGCAGAAAAAGAGCAATATGCATTGTTGAGTTCAAAGTTAACAACCAAGGCAGAGAGAGAGGGAGAGACCAAGACAAGACAATTCTTTGCCTTGAGAAACTCTGGGTTGCTTTTGCAGTGTATCAGTATACCATGAGGGGGATTGTCAGTCAATTGTCCGATCACTTCTGAGCCTCTGCAAACGAGGGGGTATGTATATCGATTGCTGTGACACTCATATTGTTTTCTTTCAGCCTTGCCTTGTAGGCAGGGACGACAATGCCAGATAACGTTACTTGGAGGAACTAAGAATATATGTGGAACTTACAAATTGTATGTTCTCTTTCCTCTGGTCCTCTCTCTTTCTCTCTCAACCAAACAGGTCCAGGTTGACAGCTGCCCACCTAGACCCCAGTTCATCTCTCCCTCTTAAATATTATCATGAATATTAAGTAAATATTATTATAGAGTCGCTTCTAGAGTGACTCTATATGACAAGTGCCCTGGGATAACCTCTGTTTTGATTTGGCGCTATATAGATAAAACTGACTTGACTTATATTATGTCCTATTTTAAAATATGGTGGCAGTTGGCTAGTAAAAAGAGGTCAGTTCATCTGGTTTGACTTGTTGCTTCATCTCTTAGAGGCAGTAATTTGCATGACCAAGCAGACACTTGAAAAATGTCAGCAGAGGCTGGATTGAAATACCTGCTGCTTGAAAACATGTAACGCTTGAGAGGACTAATGTTTTTATAAGGCCACATTCACTTCACTTTCCACAGGTTTCAGCATGTCCTTTTTACATAACCCACATTTATACAGAATGTATGCATTCATCACTATGTGTCTCTTGGGATTATTATGCCTTTTACTACATTGGTATTACTTTACAGCCACAACAATAAAACCAGTTATGATCAACATACAGTGTGTGGTTGCCATGGTGACTGGATAACACCCCCCTCCACAGAGCTCCATGTATAGAGAAGTAATGGTTTTGCAGGGGGTTGTTAATCAATAGTTAAACATTGCTCGAGTAGGATTTTTAAGCCTTCATGTTAGCAGCACCCTGCAGCCCCTTTCCAGCAGTTATAACTGCAGGGAAGTAGTATTGGGTGGTATTTACACTGCACACACAGAAACACTAAACTGTGGATGATAGAACGAGTCCCATTTCACTTGCTTACTGACTTGCAATAAGGCTACAGTTGCTTTGTAAACAAATTTAACATCCTCTGGTTTACTGATAATCAGCAATGTCAAAAATGTTTATTATTTTTTAATATATTTTTTATATTTTTGTATTATATTTTTACATATATATATATATTTTTTATGAATATCATGGAACACATCTTTCTGGCTAAAATTACGTGATAAAATTACGGCAAGAACAGGTCTATATACTCACAGAAAAGGGAGAAACAAAAAGCCCCAACCAGTGGTGATTCATCTCTCCACCCATCTGTGGTTGGTGATTATCTGTCAGGGTCTTGGAGAAGATTGAATGCCTGATGGAGACTAGAAATGTGGAAAATGGAAGAAAAAAATAAAAGATTCCCAGTTGAAATACCATGATGTGTTCCAAAAAAAATTGGCAGATGAAATTTCTGCAGATCAGATATGGAGTGAGATGACGTATGAGACCATATGTGTCACCAAATGATTGAGAAAAAATGTGACTTTCTAGTTCCTGGGTCCCCCCGTTGTGCAGCTTTGACTAACACTATAAGCAGAGTTTCATCGGTGCACCTTCCTCCCTGACGTCTAACAGGGACACTCTCCTGCCCACTGAATGGTAGACGAAGGTGTTCATGGGCTCGGACAAATGACACAGCAGCCAGTTGTAATTGTCAGATTCAGGACATCGTCACAAATCACCCAGTCAAAACCCTGGCGAACTGCTGAGACAGACACATCGGCTAGATGAAGCAGAAGGGAACATATGGATCTCTTCTTCCTCCCATCAAGAGGAGGCAAAGTTCAGGTTGGAGTCATGCAACAGTCAGTTTGATGAAAAGCAGACTAAAATGTTGATGTTAAAAAGGAACTGCTGTGATTAGGTTTGAATGAGTAAATTAGGATTGTACAAATAACCCTTTCGGAGAGGTTTATAGATGTGAGGGATTTTGTGAGTCCCAATCAAGTTGCCGGATTTATTTTAGCATTTAGACAGTGGAAGCTCAAAGTAAAGGATCATAAAGCAAGATATGAGGTAAGCTGCAGTGGGACTTTATAAGAACTGCATAGATGATGCTTTGCTTTCCTCCACCTTCCCTTAGGGTTGAGAGAAGGGCCATCTTGAGGGCTTTTACATGTACTGTATATACAATATATATATATTGATGTATTATATGCAGCTTCACAGACTCTTGACTAAAACACACTAAAAATGCAGGGCTGTAGAAGTGCATTGATGTTAAAATAGAGCCATTCTTCTCTGTTCCCAGCTATCTGTGAAGAAGCTAAGAAGGCCCATTTGCACGGGCAAAATGAAAAAAGCAATCCTGAAAAGGATATTAACGTCCACATAACAAAGACAAAAGTAGAAATACAATAACTAGAAAACCAATTAAAGGTGGTTGCTCAAAGGTGGATGAGGAAACTTAATTGTTGGCAAATTATGGAAACAAATATGAAAGAAATATATAATCATGATTTACAGGAAAGAAATAAAACAGTGAAAAAATAAATTAAACAAATTAATCTATATATGATGACTGCAGGGAGTTGTGTGTGGTGCAATTGGAGACAGAAAACAAAATCACCTTTGTCTGTTAAGTCTCAACAAAACAAAATGAAGAAAGAAAAAAAAACCCAGTGTCAGGCACCAGTTCACTTGCAGTTTGCCATTTCATAACTTTACTATAGTCCAGGCTGAGATTCAGGGGTCAGGGGTCATCAAAGAGGGTCTGTGGCCATAAAGCCCATTCTGATTAACATTACAGCGGGAGCTGGTATAACTTAAGTTGTTGTTCCAGATGGCATTTTAACCGTTCGCATATTACAGGATATGGTCTGTAAAAGATATAACAGACATTCCACAGGAAAAAGCCAAAGGAAAAACGTATAAACCCTCCTGAGGGGATGTGTGCGAGTTGAGGGGATGCAAAAATACTGCGTGAGGTATCTCTAAGTCAAAAATCATACTCCTTCTCGGAGTGGTAGCTCTCTGTGAAGTATACTTCCAAAGGATGAAATTATATATCCTATGTCCAATGTGAATAAACATTCATAAATTGCTTACTGATCATAGAAAATAAACAATTCAGAATTTGCCGGCTAATACTATCAGATCAGCAAAAACACTTTCGACATATTCCACTCTCATGAAAAGGTCAAATTTCACGCCAAGCTAATAAAAAAATGAACAACCAGCTATTTGCACCAAGGACCAAATACAAGGACATCGCTCAGGATAGAATTTAAATAACAGGGAGAGTTCAGGACAGGTAATTGTGGCTGTGACTATTATCTGTGATGAGGTAAAAAGTGCCTAAATATGAGCTCTGAAGGGGATTAACATTACTAACCTCGGCAGGCAACCCTAACATTATCCCACTGCCCTTCAAGAAATAAATCCAGTCTGAATGCAGCTAGAGGTACTCGCCAATAATCCCATAGATGGTGCAGTTTAATTTTTCATTGTGAGAAAACTGGAAAATAGTTGTGGACATGGGAGTTTGGTCACTTTGCTTTAACATTACAGGATGCAGGCTGCATTGCTGTTGATCTGGACTGGAAAGAAGAGAAATTAGTTTAATAAAGATTAAGATTACTCTGTCTTCACCTGCACCTGAAGCTGTGGAAGACTTCTTATTCCCCATAACTCCTCCACCTCCATTTTCTGATGGAGACGAGATGTGAATTCTGCCACTGCCACCAATCTGGAAACAGAGGATGGTTATCATAAATCGTTTATCCCTGCCTAAAAGCCTTTGCATAGAATCTTTTCATAATTACTTGTAAACAAGTGCTCCTGTGGAATACATTTTTGATAAATCTTACAGGTTCGTGCAAGGAAAGAGACAGACAAAAAAGGAATCAGTCCAAGGCTAACCTTCCTCGTCAAATAGCCCTTGGGCTCTTGCCAATGTAGTCATGTTGGTATTTTAAATTCAAGGCTGAGGGATGCAGCTCAAGTAAATGATTGAAAATGATTCATACTGATACTCATTCTCATTTGATTTTTTTTTTTTTTTTGTAGTTTAAGCTTCAATCTCATCAACTCCTTCAGATGCAACAGAATTTGCAAATGCTCCGAGGGTACATCCAATTTGATAAAATACACCTGCCAGCTAGGTTAGCTTCACAATAACTTATTTAGGTGATTTTGAGAAAATTCCTTGAATACACATTGTATACTGGAGTTGTAATACCTAAAGAATACAGGAAAACTGTGGTGTAAGCCTGCCCATAGTTGGAAAGGCTGATGGAATGTGATTGTACTTTAGAAATGTGACCAGCTCTGTCAATTTGGCACAACAATAAAAAAAGGAAAAGGAATCACTGTACAAACTATGTGGGGATTTTAGAAAGCTGTTTAACATCATGAGACAAAGATAAAACAGTAACATACACAGTATGTGGTGTTGTAGTTATTAATAAATTAAAAATTACAATATCACATCCAATTTACTATTTCATTGACAAAAAAAACCCTGTTGGTTTGACAAAATACCAACAATGAAAATATCACCAAAATTATGGTGTCTTTGAATTTGAATCTGCTCTATGCATGTATTTTTTTTCTGCCATGAAAAATGAAAATGGTTAAATGGACTAAATAGAATTGTTGAAGCTGAGGCTGGGTGCTGTCCTTCTGTGGAGACATCCTGTCATGAATTGTTTGCAGCTGCTATTTGACTCATACTGAAAATGAAAGAATAAAGGCAAAGTAGTAAAGCACGTTGAAGGAAACTCCTAAAGTAACTGGCATGATTGCCAATACAACTCACTGCAACTCATGTAGACATGGTTCATGGTATTGTTATTTCCTGTAGCTTTAATTATCACTATAGTAAACTGTCACTGTTATTTGGGATGGTTTTTTTTTTCTCATTTGGTGGTTTACACAGAATACCCACACTCTATGACAGTGAGCCAACATGGATGAACCTGGAACTAGAGGTCTTCAAGGGTCCAAAAATTCGTGCCCGAACCCAGAAAGACCCAGAAATGCATTTCTGAACCAGACCAGTCTATTACTCAACAGCTGGGACCTGGACTCCGGCAGGACAGTAAAATGTATGACACTGGACCAATTTCACTATATGAAACGAGGATCCAAAACCATAGGGGCCCCAGGTCAAGTCTTGGTTCCTAGGGTTCGGGTGGACACATGAAGACCTCTATCTGGAATGGAACCAGCTAAAAGGAATTCAACCTAAATTAATTTATCTTCAGTCCAGAGGGTGGTGGTAATGGTGGTGATGCCCCTAAGCTGTGTAATCACTGCTAAAAATGCCCCCGAAAATCTCTGCACTAGAAGTTAGGTAAAAGAATAACAGTTTAGCATTAGCTGACTAATATTGATCCACAGATGCATGGATGAATCCTATTTATGTGCTACAAGCAAGACAAAGGTTTTATCTTCATTGGATCACACTCATTCTTACCATGAAATTACATTATGTTAGCCACCGTAACCACAGCAGACAGACTTTGTAGAAGCTATTTCTACAGGCAGCGTACTTATCTTAATACAGGTGGGAGGGATAAGATTATGTACAGTATAAATTTATGGACAGTGACACAATTTTCATAAATTTGCTTCTGGACACCACATTTTACAAAACAGACTGACTAAATACAAATGATTAAATGGAAACAATTGTTCTTGAATACGAGTTGTTCCTGTGCATCACAAGTCCCATCTGTGGCCTCAGCATCTACACTATTCTGAATGAGTGGGTGGGAGTGATAGGGAAGTTTTAACTGTGCTTTTAGTTCTTATATTTTACAAGTTTTTTTTTTTTTTCATGTTTCATATGCTGTTACATTTCCTGAGGTCGTCCAAGAGAGACAAGAAAATCAACATGTCTGACTATTTCAAGCAGGCCCTTGCCTGAACTGATGGCGAGGGCTACCAGAGGTATCTTCCCCTCATACATATGGAGCAACTCTTCTACCATCTCTCATATATACTATTCTACACTATCATACACTATGAACCGCCTGTGATCTGTTGGGCAGTTTTCACAACCCACTGAAGGGCTTTTTGGACTTGATGGACTTTATGGATGTTCAATCCAGGACCCTCTGCATGTAGAGAATATTGATGACTAGTTATTAAGTGAGGGTACGGTGGTACTGCTAACCCTCTGAGCTAACCAGTGTTCCTCTTCCAGCTGTATATTATTGCATTTGATGGATTTTAATCTGTTCCTTATTATTTCTTTCTCCTTAGGATTCAAGGTTCCTGAAATTAGGTGCTTTCCACTGAGATACTTGTGCTTCCTTGCATCCTTGCCTCTAAGTCCATCAGCACACAACCTCAAAATTGATCAAAGACTGCCATCATTAAGGACTTTATTTTTTAATCTCTTACATGTCATGTCTCTGAGGAGACAAGGAGAGAGAAGGCTTCCAGAGGAGATAGGACTGAGGAAATGAATGTATCCTATGTTTCATTTATGGAGAGCACAACCCTGTCTGTGATTATTGATTGGTTGCTGCAGCAGATCTGACTGAACTGTAAAATGAGTGGGATGAATTAGTGCAATACTGATAATTTACGTGAGGTCCCTGTCGATAGAGTAGTCTGTCAGTGGGAAAGAAAAAACCATCAACTGCAGCTATGCAATGTTTACATTTTTTTAAAAAGGGACATATAATCTGACTCATGACTGAAAACTGAAGTTTTCTTCTTTTCTAATCATTTTTCAAATATTTTTTCTTTCAAAGTGCACTTTGTCTTGTTAAAAGAGAGTCCAATTACATTTATATTATATATATATTTATATTATTAGCCACTGAGTTGTCATTATTGTGAAATAATGTGTTTGACAATTTTTCTCATAATTTCTTCTTAAGTTTGGAGAAGGATCCATTAATAATCATTCATTCATCTTATTTAAATCGGGAAAAGTCCTCATTGTGCTGTTCAGTATCATACCACTGAACAGGGACAAGAGAAAGAAAAGAAGAGAGTTGTCTGAGCATTTGAAGAAAGTAGCTGCCAAGGAGGTTCGAGGTGAAGGCCACAAGACCATCTCCAACCATTTGATCTTCCTCTTGCTAATACTATCAAGAGGTTTAAGGTCCATGGGAATGTAGCCAGCCTCCATGGACATTTCCGCAAAAAGAAAATTTACTCGAGTTTGAACAGAAGGATGGTTTGAATGGTGGAAAAGAACCAAGGAAAACTTCAAAACAGATATAAGCTGACCTCCAAGATCAAGGTAATACTTTGTCCAGACACACTGTACATTACTCCCTGAATGAAAGTGGGTGGAAAGTGGAAGAAGATCCAGGAATATCCCAACTTTGAAAGAGAGAGGAAAAAAACCTGACTGGAGTTTGCTAAAATGCATGTTAACTGGCCACAACACTTTTGGGAGAATGTCCTTGGGAAAGATTAAATAAATTAAGCTTTCTGAAAGTCATATCTGCACTATGTTCACAGAAGAAAAATCCCCGCTGTTTAACATGGAAGAGACTCAGTTGTTATGAAGTTTCTCTGCTGTGTCTGGTAAACGGTGCCTTGAATCTTTGCGAAGCACATTAAAATCAGAAAATGATCATAGCAGTGTAAAGCGAAACATGCTGCTCACCATCAGAGAGCTCTGTCTCATTCACAGTTCACAGATCCTCCGACAGGAGAATGACCCAAAACATACATCTAAAAGCAGTCAAGAATGGACAAGGAGAAAACGCTGGACAGCTCTGAGGTGGCCTCAATGACTCCTAAACCTAATTCAGTGGAACATCTAAGGAAACAGCTAAAACTCACAGCTGGGAGACGGCACCCATCAAAAAAAAACCTCTACTCTCATAACTTGTGCCATCACTGTCAATGTCTTGCCAACTTCATCTGGAAGTGTGTTTCTTATGAAATATTACATTGAAACAATTACATGAAATGTATTGAATAAAACAACTGAGAAAGAAACATCTGTTCAAGGAAAAGAAATTTTAATTGAATACATAACATCTGGCAGAAATCCAATAAAACTCAGAAAAGGCTGTTTTTTGTACAAATGTGTAGCTTTGATGTTGATGCAAACATGGTTCGATATTCCAAACCTTGCTATTCAACAATATATATATATATATATATATATATATATATATATATATATATATATATATATATATATATATATATATATATATATATAATTTATTTATTTATTTGTTTATTTA
The DNA here is from genome assembly GCA_016859345.1 of Istiophorus platypterus. Taxonomy (NCBI): domain Eukaryota; kingdom Metazoa; phylum Chordata; class Actinopteri; order Istiophoriformes; family Istiophoridae; genus Istiophorus; species Istiophorus platypterus. The sequence continues at coordinate 6,071,148 of CM029117.1, forward strand.
TTTTTAATTAAAAACCTGTTTTGCCATAGTTCTCAAGATTCACATTGTTGGATGGATCAAAGATGTGCCATTTTCAGTAAATACTCCTCACATTCCTTTCTTACACATCTCTTGCATCAATCCTGGCAGGAGCTAAGACACGAGGAAGAGATATGTCTCAGGAAAGCACGGAGGTTCATTAGCTAAACGAAAATCACCCGAGGCGACAGTCGAATGTGTGGAGGATTTGTATTGTGTGCTTTTGTTCACTCCCTCTCTCTTTGCCTGCCATGTGGGTGGTCTGGATGTCTGGTTCAGAAACCAATGAATAGAGTCAGACAGGAAATCGGGAAATGGACTAATCACCACTCAGGTCCTAAGAACAATTTAAATGGCTTCACTACTAACATACTAATATCTATTTTACTTCTTTTCAAGCCCCTACCAGCTGATTTATGCTTTAAAGTTGTTCTTTTCTTATCCAAGCTAGCAGTGTTATTCGGTTGTTGGATTACCATGAAAGTTTGCGCAGATATTAATTCCTCCACAAAGGTTGAATCATACTGACTGTGCTGATCCTGACTTCTCTATTAGTGCCACCCTTATGTTGACATTTTTGCCAATATTGGTTGAATTGCCATGCAGTTCGAAACAGACTTTCATTTCCCACAAGAAAGAATTTAATTTACTGAACATATCAGGTCAAAATTTTAGTATGTCCAGTTCTTTGGTTTACGACCAAATATTTGCAAGACTAATTACAGCTCCTCTGGGGCTTGTTTTCAGAGCTAATTAGCAAATGTTAGTGTTTTATCACACTTTTTTTTTATCACCAGTTCTACAATTCAATTGCTTTTATCAAAGGCGACATACATCAGAGAGAAGAAACCAATATGAGCAAGGATCTAGTCAGGAAAGAACAACATTAGTAAGTGCAATAAAGCAGAGATCAAGCCTGATAGGATATAGATGCCTACAGGCAGTGCGATGGTGCCCAGGATGCATTTTTCCCCCCAGTCTATCAAGAGCTGAGGTGTTCAGTAAAGAGCTGGATCTTTAGTCTTTTCTTAATGACTGAGAGGAATTCTGCAGATCGAACGGAGACTGGAAACTCATTCCACCACCGTTACAATCATGACAAACTTCTATGATTAACACTGATCTAAATTCTTAGCATAAGTTTATATTGATCTGTGTAACCTTTAGGGGGCTCATGCTTGACCTCTAACAACATCTTTTATTGACAAGAACCTAATCTTCTCGGTGGAAACGCCTGTCTCTTCCAATGAGGACAGTCTCTTTAATACTCACGTGTAGGGAAGAATGAACAGGTTTATTCGGCTCACATCACCTTTTGACAAAGCACAGTTCGACTCCTAAAATAAAATAAATTGCTTTACATCTAAAAGCAACCTTTTACCACATGGAGCCCTTATTTTGGAGCATTAATATGAATGAGCTTTTTATACCTTTCAATCATCTTGAAGCTGTTTGCTCTTCCCAGTTTTTTTACCTCTGCAACTGTAAATAATGCAGTATAAATAATTCAGTTGATAGATATGCACAGCCACAGATTAATTTGAAAGGAGTGGGTTTGACTAATGAAGCTGTCATCAAGTCCTGCATCTGCCTGTTCCAGATAGACTGTGGCAGCATTGAAACATATCAAACTCCGCTCAGGAAATCGATGAACAACTTTCCAAGCCAGCAGTTTCTTTCATGCCTGCAATTGTGTGTTTGGGAGTACTCTAAGAGTATACCATCTGAAAAGTCAATAAAGACAATATTAACAGTTGATGGGGGCAATGGCACAAAAAACATTACCATCACATTAATTTTCATCAAACCCTGCAGATGATAAATATTAAGTGTGTGCAAGCCATTCTGCTCCAAAACCATATCATCCCCCACATAAACATGAAATGTACTGAGCTTCTTGTCCATCCTTTTCCTTAATTTCAAAAGGTGGCCTCTTGTTTCTCAAAGGGTCTTTCTGTGAGGCTGCAGATAGAATAAATGTTAGCTCTTGTTATATAAGCTACTTCTTCATGCTTCTGTGGTCCTCAGATGTGAGTGATCAGGTTGCACCAATGCACTACTGCACCTTTCAAGAGATCAAGACTTGCCAACTTCCTCCTTCCTATAAGGTTGTGTTGATATTGCATTTATAAGATGCAACCTTCTGCAAGATAGCTTTTTGTTGTGTTGACATTTTACCTACTTTGACTATTTTTTTTTGAAAGACTACTCCACTGAGCCACTGTTAAAACACTCCTTTAACATGATCAACAGAACCAGAGATATTGTCTTTTTTAACCGTGCATTTTATTTCATTGTTGAAACCTGGCACCTACATTGCCTATAATGCAACTAAACTGCTGACAGTTCAGTCAGAAATTGAGTCAAAAGTGAATTTTGCGCAGTTCTCTCTGGAGCCACAAAAGGCCTTATGCGACTTTTTTCATATACAGTGTGCTTCAGTACTCCCTAAGACTTGTAAAAAGCGTTTAACTTGTTCCACCACCAGGGAACCACAAAAATAGGAGTCTTGCTAATGACCGAGAGCCCCATTGCTGTTGTTGTATCAGGCGTCCTTCATATGCAGAGCGTAGTGGGTGGGAGGGAGTGTAGGCCTGAATGAGGGAGTTCAGGTAGGAGGGAGCTGTTCTGGTTGCTGTTTTGTAGGTGAGTGTCAGGGAAGCCAGGGGAGCGATCTAAACAGTGGGACCGCATGTGCTGTTCTGGGCTGGTTGAAAACCAGACATGACGCCTCATTCTGGATCGTGTGCAGAGTTTGAACGAACATGCCAGTAGGGAGTTGCAGTAGTGGCTAGACACGACAAGGATTAAGTGGGAAGATACTGCATACACTTTTTCATTCAGGTGAACAGGCCCTTAAAAATCTTGGCATTGTTTATTATGGCACTAAGTGAGGTCTAAGCCTGGTCTGATCCCATTCTCCTTGTTCTCAGCACATAAAGCCAGTGGAGTCAGATGACATGTAGTAGTAATTGACTGGTCTCTCATGTCAACCGCCACCTCACGGGCTTTCACTTTGTTCCCTGATGTGATGAACGGTGCCTTGCTGTGGCGTTCAACCTGCCTCTGACATGCATGATACCTTATGTACTTTCACATTCGAAGTGCCATAGGAACTTAAATGGCTAAGAAGCTCTGTGGTGTCCTGGGTAGAAAAACAGGGGGAGATTTCTGAATTAGCTTTAAATGGCTCAGCGGTTGTGAGACCACATGAGGTGTGGATTTCGTAGATAGATGCTATTTGCGATCCCCCCACCTGCCACCGTCAGGCAGGCTGCATTCTTCTTTCTTATGGTCCACCATTTCTTTGACACAAACACTGATGCAACATTTTTGCTCCACCAATGTGCAATTAAATACCTTTTAAGTAAAAAGGAACATTTAAAATGATTTTTTTAGTCCCCAAAAAACATCAACCAGTTTTGCTAATGCCACAATATAGCAGTGCAATGTCACATACAAAAAGAGAGTATTGAGCAAGTGAAGTTTTTGCATTTTACTGTTAATGACTTTAAAAAAAAAAAAAAACAACAACAAAAAACCCCAACTAAATTACAATCAATAATACGGAAATCTTCTAAAGAGTCATCCAAAAATTATTTAGTATGAGACACAGTGAGCTCTTGATCAGCAGCCTTATTTTCATCTAAAGATACAGACCTTAAAGGACCATAATTGTGAATTTGTAAGTTTTAACCCTTTATTATGAGTCACTTACTCTTTTTATTTCTCCAAACATTCTGAAAGTAATGGTGCTTTTTTTCCTCGAATGCTGGAAATTGCCTTTCTCATCTAACAAGTAGTTCACTCAGCATATAACTGCTGCTGCCTATCTTACATGTTGTATCATCACACAAGGGAAATATACAACTAAGTTTATGTTGAATAATTTATGTTGCTCTTTGAACCAAAAGCTTCCCTGTAACAGCTGCCCAGCTACTTTAATCAAATTATGAAACAAATGAGAAAAGCTACCAAATAAAGTCTGTGTTTTGAGTAAAAAAATGTTCTAACTTGAGTCAAGATATTTTCTATCACTCAGCTGATTATAAAGAATGGATGTATACTGGGGTCTAAAAGTCTGAGATCCCTGTACAAGAAACATTGAGTAATATGGAATTACATGAAAAAAAAAACTTCACCTTGTCACTATAAGGATGCACAACAGTGTTTTCTGCACTGGCACTGAACATTGACAGGGAATTTGATCAGACCAAATTGTATGCTGTGTAATTGTCCTGATATGAATTTAATTCCTCGAGATATGGGGCAGTGCAGAATCCAGCTAAAGCTTGGTATAGTTTTATTCAATATCCAGTACAAGTGTTGTGTTATACTGCAGCACAGAATTTCCTAAATTGATCTTACAACTTTGTTACCCCTTAGTGATGCTTTGAGTTTCTGCAGTTTTCCTTCTATACAGGAATAAATCAAATCACAGGGCACTCTTAATGGTTTGAAAAACACATTTAAAGCCTGTAACAATGCAGCCTGGATTGGAGTTAGCAGTGAAATAAGATATACATGACTTTTTTAGTTGTGCAAAAACACTGGCATGGACCCTTTAAGGACAAGTTAATTTAATGCATTAAGTTCATTTTAGATTAGCTTCAGCTGTAGTCATCATCAACAGCATGTTTGTTCCCCCTGACTAGCTATCATCATCTACTGTTTGTCTGCTGAAGTGATCAAATCCTGTAACAGATGGACTATATTCTTGTTTAAAAGAACAGTTATAGTGCCCTCTAGGGGAAATTCCTCACCAACACCACTGCATTTCAACAACTCAACCCACAAATGATTTTCAAATGAGCAACCATATCAGAGGATGGTTAATATACTGGGTCATGTTCTAGGAAATTGAGCTTTTACCGCCTAGTATCTGTGACAAGCAATAGACTTAAATTCTATAAAATATTAAATGAAATGCATAAATATCAATAAAATAAATACTGTAAGCTTTCTGTCCAGGAGATGTCAGTGCTGTCATTTAGAAAAGGGACACACCATCAATATGCTGTGATAGACCGGATGGCAATGGGGGGGTGACCATTATTTAGATAGGAGCTATGGATAATTGTGTGAAAAATGGATCAGTATGTATGATAATCTTTCCTCCTGAGCCCCTGTCATGATCTCGAAAAAGAACAAAGGATACAGAGACAACAGAACAACTTCAGTTTTCTATTAAAGGTCCCCCTCTGTGAGACTTTGGAGGAAGCAGGACATTGCAAGCAGGCGTTTAATATTAATCTATTATATGTTACGTAATGTGATCACTTTTGTACTGGCCCAGCTACAAAATCCCACATCATCATTTATAGTTTTCCTTTGTGACTGCAGTCTGCTAAGTTATAGCCCAATAGAACAGGAAAACAAACATAATGTAATGTAACAAGACAAGATAATGTAATATAAAGACTTTCTCTTTACTGTGAGAGTTTAGTGGGTCTAGACCTCAGTGGGGATCAGGGTGAGGGCTCAGTGAGTCCCGGCCAGATCGATTACTCTATCTTTGTTGTGCTTGGCATCTATCTGCCATCAATCAGGGACCGGTAGACACCTCCCAAGGTCAGAGCCCAGCTTGTCAATACTAGACATGATTCAGCACTTTGTCAACCACCAGTGTGTCCCTATCAGATGCGTATTTATCCAACTGTAATGATATACTACAGCTGACAGATAAAGACATTTATTTACTTAAAACTAACTGATAGAAGCAACACTGTCGGGTGACTTGAGCCAGTATGTGGACTGTGGACAAAGGCCCAGAATCATCAGCTCCTTGGATGGATACAGCGAAGGCTCTGCTACAGCTGGCAGGCAGTGGCTGCCACTTAGCGTACATTATTTATCCAGATTATTCACAGGACTGCTTTCAGCCAGCCACAGACAGGGGTAAAGAAACTTGTGCTGATCCTTTGCTGACCGAGCCGATGTTCATAATACACGCAGAAAAAACAAGTCAAGAAAAGCTTCTTATCCAGCTGTGATTCTGTTTGGATGCTGCGGTGATTATAATTTCTTATTGCAAATATGCTGCAGATAGTTTCTATTTTTAAGGTTGGTTTGACGGAGTCATTGCAAAAGCCAGCTTTTAATACATTTAAGTTTGATATATTCATGGCATGAATTTCACATTTATGTTGTTTCTCTGTGGTAAGATTTATACAAACATACAGTCACAGACTTGGCAACTGCAGGGGTACTGCTTCACGGCTGTTCTCTCAACAGCACAGCGACATAGGGCCATAAAGCTGCTTTTCCTTTCACTGCTGTTGAACAACTGCGACACAAAGGCTGTGACATAAAAGATGTGATGTGCTTATGATTGGATGTATGTCTGCCTACTTTCTGGCCTTTATGTTTCCACCCACTGTCTGTATTCTGCTACACCTGTGTTTTGTGGCAGGGTGAGGGCGGCGACCTTTAGAGAACGTCATTTGAAATGCACGGACATCCTCACTAAGGTGCTTCTCCTGCCTCTGTTGTAAACTTTTCTGTATTGACAACTGTCAGTGACTGTAATGGTACCACTTTCCTGGAAGTGATCAGATTCATAAACAATATCCTTGAGACAGATGATCTCTCTCCACTAACATGCAAGTATAATGCAATGAGCTAATGCTGGGTTTTTAAAACATCAAGCATCTACCAGAAAGGTCCTGGATACTGATAAACTCCCAAAACACCAAGCATGGGTCCAGAAGTATTAGATCATTCAAGTTAAATCGCAGAATATCAACATAGCAGGCTTTTTTTAAACACTTTTCCCCACAGAAAACTTAAAAAGCTTGGAAGACAAATGAGAGGGCAACACTGACACTTGAGCCACATGGAGTTCTAGAGACTGCAGGGGCAAATGCAGGTTGGAAGAAAAAAGAAAAAATTGCTTATAGGTTGAAGAGAAATAAACAGCACTTGTTACATTTCAGACTGTCTGAAAGTGGCAACATACTATAATGAGAGATGCTTTTGAAATGAAAGGTTCTGTACTTGGGCAGTATGACAGTGTTAACTCTGAGGATTTTTACGTGCAGGTTTTTGCAGTTTGTCTCAGCTGTTTTGTTGTTACTCATTGTGTAATTCTCAGTAGAGTGTAGATGAATTTAGTCTATAAATCTGCTCCTTCCAAGAACAGACAATGTCAGGTAACATTGCAGATAGATACTTAACTATGGAAGGTCTTTCCTATTAACAGTGCAACAGGTCAAGTGGATAAATCATCTTCTGATCAAGAGATATTTTGGGTGGTGGAGGCGACTGTTTTGCTAACCAGGAGCTACAGAGTATGGTTCTCCATTTTTCACAAAATATCAGTTAGTTTTTAATTGTGAAAGAAAAATGTAATACATTTCATCATAAGTCTCATTTTGAAAGAATACTTTTTATTTATTGGTAGCCCTGTTTTCATTGTGAATAAATAGGTCAGCAATGTATATTTTTTGTCATAGTTTTTGTTGAGGCAATTAACACTGCAATGAGAGAATATACAACTGTTTAAATCTAAAAGAAAAACTTTTTAAAAAGACTTGAAAAAATCAACATACGAAGTTTGACATTTTGGAAAATAGACTTATTTGCTCTCTTGCTGAAGGTTAGCAGCCAGGTGAGCTGTTTCTCCTGTTTCCAGTTTTAGCTGAGCTAAGCTAACTGGCTGCAACTTCATACTGAATAGATAAGAGAATGATATCCAACTTATTTAATTTGTGGCAAAGAAAGTGAATAAGCATTTTCCCTAACAGCTCAAACTACAACTGTAAGAGCTGTAAGAAACTGTAAGAAAAATTTGTCACCAAAATGCCTCGACCCCCCCCCAACAAACACACACTCACACAATCCAGTGTCTCCATCCAGATAGAGACTGTTAATCAGTTTAGTTAAAGGAAAATATTCTTCCTAGAATCTTTCTAATTAGCTTGCAAGTAGCCACAGAGAAGACTGCAGTACGTGAATCTTATATAATATGTATTCCAAAACTGTCTGAAGATCAGGACATGATTCCCATGTTAGAGTGTGCAAGAGCAGGCTGCTGTTGATTGAGTTGTGAACGGAGGAGAAGAGCAAGTAGTGGAGCGAATGAAAATGACAGCTTCATGCCCCCTCCACCCTGGCAAAGGCAAGACTGATGAGCCGCTTTTTCCCGGCAACCTCTGTCTCCATCCGTCATCTTCTTTTAAACTGATTTGCCGTAGAGAACATGTCTCTGTCATCAATTACAGGAGATTTTACCACAACAAAGCTGATCAGATAAAAATATTTCAGGAGTTTGCTCTCCTCCAGTGAACATGTCAAGCGGCCCTCCCTGCTGTGAAGCTGCATGAATAAACTGATTTCCAGGATTTCAAAGGCGTTGTGTAACAATCTGCTGCAGAGCTCAGATTAGACTTGTTTATTCATAAGCCACGATTTCACCCCTCCCTTAGAGTAACACAGAGACACACATTTGTGCCAACAGTAGCCATGTGTATTACATCAGCTCCAGCAGGGCTATCATTCTTAATTACTGATGAGCCATTATTACAGCCAATTACCTGATGAGATGATAATATGAATATATTTCTGACTCAGGGTAAACTTTTATTGTATTAACATGTTCATTAATATTCCACATGGACAATGGCTGATTTGACATTTGCAGACCAGTTAGCAGAGATAAGAGTTTATGTTTGTTGTGAGATCTGTGGGGAATATATATTGAAGATTTTATGTCAAAACAATAAACCATCTGTTGGATATTATGTTGTCAGCTTTAATATGTATGACAATAAATAGCAGTTTGTTCCTTGTTTACAGATAATGGATCTGTCAGAAATAGTTTATATTGTCTTTGGTGCAGTGTGGCAAAGCAGCCTGTGTCAAGTTTCCAGTGCAGGCTTTATGTTTAACCTGAACAGTAAATATTAAACTTGTACTAATTAAAATTTTCATGTTAGCATCTTTGAGCACATTGTTTTGGCTTTACATCACTCTCACCACTCTCATCAGCCTTGTTTCCGGCCGCAGCAGGCAGCCGTTTCATCCGTCTAGTTCTAATAAACACTGTACTCTACTTTTCAGAGAGCAAACAAGCAACGCTGGAGATTCGATTGTGAATGTAGAGGAGCACTTAGCAGCTAAATGAGTACCAGATATTTTTCTCAGCAGCTGTTTTAGACCAAACAGGGATAAGGTGGTTAAGTTGAGATAAGGTGTGAATATTGGACATAGTATTTGTCTGGGAAATTACTTCAAATGAAGGCTAATGTCACTAGGTGTTTGCTGCATGAGTAAGAAAATGTTTGTTAAAACGTCTGCCATAGCAATTCTGTTGTGTTTACAGATTGTTCCACTGCCCTACCACCAAAAACAAACAAACAAACAACCAAAAAAGAACCAAACAAACAATCAATGCAGCTTTAAATAAATTACTGTGTACATAACACTAAACTGCAGTACATGATATCCATTCAGTGATAACCTATCGACTGTTATTGCAATACTACCCTGCAGAATATTGTAGAGTAGAAATCTGGCAATTTACAAACTGTTAGAGCCACACAGTGCTTGGAGCACAACATGTGGGCTCCTTTGCATAATCATATACTGTACCTTAAGATCTTGGGGACTAACTTCTTATGCTGACAGCAAAACCTGGCTGATCTAGTGCTCTTTGTATAACTTCACAAAATGAATGGTATGCGGAGGTTACACCTAAAGCCACAGCTTTTCACCCTGTCCAACTCAGTATAAGGGCAATCCTTGAAAACACAGTGAGAAATATGACCACCACTTCTAATTTGTTTTGTGTCGTACATGTGTTAGAGTTTGAGTCTCCATAAGACGTCTGACAGTGGACGTGACATAAACACCCAGATGCACTGTATGATATGAGCAGAGCTCGGAGGGTTGCAGTTTCCTCACAGCAGCCCTGACTTTCGATGAAAGATGAGTAAAATTGGATGAGGATTGGATCTGACAATTTGAGCAGCTGAGGTTGAAAGAACAACATACTGTCGGGTTCTGCTGATTAGATTTGTAGCTGTTGCAGATGGCTACAAAATGAAGTTACTATGTCCCCAGTAGAGCTGTTGATGGGCCATGGTTAAACGTCGGGTACTTGCATAAGTGAGTCCCCAGCCCATCTTGTGAGAGTTAAAGACAGTATCAGGAAGGTGTGTATGTAAAACCTGTCACTAACCCCTTTTCCTCGTAAATACTTTTGTTTTACCTTACTGAGGTTACACATACCTTTAGATACTTTTACTGCGAGCAGTTCGCTTTCCTTCTCTGTGTCATTTGGATCGATAAATGCGTGAAAGTGTTGGTTACTTCTCTACATCGAACGTTTAGTGGCAGGAGGTCGGAGGGGTTGCTACATTAAGCTGATCAGGCTACTCTAGGTACTGACCTGAATTTAAATAACAAGATCACTGAGATCAGAGTTAAAGTAATTTCTGAGATTTGAGAACATGGTTATATAGTGACAACGAAGTCTGCTGAGGCAAGAAACATGAGTGTTATGATGATCAGACAGGTTGTAAACAAGCTATGTAAACAGTCACAGTAAACACTGAATTTTCATCAATTAATTGTCGTTTATTACATTTGAGGTGGTGGATGGAACTGCGGCACCACAGCCATAAGCAGATCTGCACACAGTGAAGTAATCATAGCTGCGTACACCCACATGAATACGGTTGGATGATACCAGTCAGATGATACACACAGCTGTTTTCTCCTCCAACTGAGTTTGACTTAGATAGGGATTACCTTTAAACTCTATGATTCTCATATTATCAGGAATGAACTTATCAGGAAAACTTGGTTTTATGAAGCCACAATTTCTCTTCCAATTTTCTCTCACTGTCTCTGTGTCGTGTGGAATCAGTTAAAATATTTGTTAAATTTGTTGAAATTTGGATTCTCTTGCCAAGGAAAATGCACCGGCTCCCAATGAGGCCAAGCATTAGGCTAGCTCTCACATCTAAAGTGCAGGTTTCCCCTTTCATTATTGATTATCTGATGCACCTGATTCTCACATTTCATCAGTGCTGTAAATAGAAAACTATGTTAGTATGTGTAACATGTAGCCAAAAACATTTTTCAAAGCAACAGAATATTCTAATCGGTTTTCCCCTAAAATTTGATAGTCAGAATGCAGAGTGTGAGTGAATGTTAATGTAAACTTCAGCCATACTGAAAATAGACATAGATAATAACAATTTTAAGACAGTATGAGCTAATAGCAGTAGATCTATGATAGGTAGTCGGCACTACAGTAGTTGGGAAAGATTATTTCGTTTCCTGGCATAATTTCCTGCATGGATGCTGTAATTGTTCAGTCATGCTGTGATCCCCCCACCCTCCTGCAGCACTGCCTCATGTTTTGCATGAATATTGATGAGCCCAGCAGTTTTCTCACCTATTTTCCTGCCTTGAGTCCAGAGGCAGGTGGTGCAGCTTCGTGTTGAAATCACCATGGAGGGTCCCCTCTGGATGAGAAAAACAGAACACTTTCTGTCTTATGGTGGAGCCATTGGGGATACAAGCTAAATTACATGTGGGCCAGAGATCACAGTGAATTATTTATGTGCTTCCTGCCCTGTGCCCTGCTCATCTTGGTATGGCATTGCAGGGGTAGTGGAGTCAGGCCAGGACATGCCTTTAAGCTGTTATTACAACCCAGTACTCCTCAGGCAGCCATCATAGCAATCGATACGGTCTATCCCCTGCAGGGTTTTACTGGACTTCAAAAGCAATACAGGAAGGCTGAGCTGTGTGAAAAAGGATGCCTGTAAAACATTTCAAAGGTTGTTTTACAAAGCTGTATCTTCACTTTTAGTTCAGAACAGATGATGAAGTAATCATTTCACTGCTGTTTACCGCCAACAGTTAGATTAGCCATTTATAGGGTGCAATTCAATTCCTGTATTTCCTTCAAGCAATCCATTGCATTTCAAAGATCACTGGACAACAGTTTCCCCTCTCTGTGACATTGACACAGATACATTGTGGAAGTGATTGGATTGTTGGATGTGGCTAAATTGGTTTGGCTGTGAGTGTTGTGGCCTCAGAGCAGTGCTGGAGGACAGGCGCTGAGGGAAGGAGATAAGGGACAATGGCACCTGATGAAGATGATGGCCAAAGGGGAAGTCTTGGGACAGAGCACAACATGTTATGTTTGTCTTCTCAAAACCACAGCTAATCCGATTACTCTCTCCATGCACTGTGGGATGTCATTTGAGTTGGGTGCAATAACAGAGCACAGATGTATGTGGCTGAGGCTCAGGGCTGTGTTTTGATCTCGGTATGATTTGCTTCGAGGAGGTTAAGCTAATCATTTATTTTGCTGCAAGGAATGAAGAGACCGAAACATTATTTCGTTCTTGAAGGAAAATTCTCAAAATGGATGCTGACTAATGAACAGGCCTTAAACTTGCCAGCAGAATACATTAAGATTTCATGAACAGACAAAATATTCAGTTTACTGTACTTGTGAGATCAGGTCCAATAAAGTTCATTAGGGCAAATAAACAGCTAGCATGTATTTCCAAGTGTAAAATGTTGCATCCCAACCTTTTTGATTAATGCTAAAGCCGATAGGGCCTGCTCACAGTTAGACACAACATGAATATTGAACTATTCTGCAAAATGTTTTGTAAATTTGACTAACGACTGTGCTCTGGCTGGGTTGGTGATGGCTGAAACCTGTGTGTACGGAGCTCGCTCCCACACTGAATGACATGACAAACACAGACAAAGCTATGAAAAACTTTATGGATTTTTTGACAGTCCACCGCCCCCTAATGTGGTGGCCCACCGGGATTCGTGGATTTGTATGTCCGATGGCCAGTCCGGCTCTATGTCTTGCAAGCAGAAGCCTGGGCATCATGCTGGAAGCACCTTTTTTCTATCAACAAGTGGTTCTGCTCCGCTGCTCTTTGCTATACACACACAGAGCTGGTCATTATAAAACCTCATGAACATATAACAAAAAGCTTTTTATGTGTTTCTGTGTAGGCAGCGTGTCACTCCTCCTGCAACAATGAAGTTCCGGCCCACTTTAACCCCTGGCTGTATTAAGTGTACAGAACATTTTAGCCTATTTGAGATCATGTTTTGATTCCTTTCAGCAATAAAAAGGAAAGTGAATATTGGATTTACATTCATAAGTTGATCAGAAACATGACTCCAAAAGAATTCTTATGCTGCTGCATGTCTGCCAGTCATGCAAATAGGCATCTGTGCTAACATATTCATTATATCTAATTTACAAGGTGATAATAATAAGTCCTCACAGGTGTGAAGTTAATAACCGTACTTAAGGATGAAGACTTCCATCAAACTTCCTGTTCTTTTCCAATCCTTTTTTCATCTTTACATTGACAATTCTTTCGCGCATAGTAACGGTGAGCTGTGAGAATGTGAGTACACCATAAACTCTCACCTTAATGTCAAGTAGACTATTTTACTTCTTACAGTGTTGGTAATAAAGCCTTATGGTTTACTTGTGAGCTATAAATCCTATTTTCAGTTTATTTTTTCAGGTAACTTTTTATATATTTGAGATGATCTGTCATATTCACAACATAAAAGAATGCTGTACCCTCAGCCAGCAGCTATGACATCTCTCTGCCTCTGCAAACACAGCAAAGCTTGAGAAAAGTGACAAGGAAGACAAAATAAAGCAACACCACCATGATTTCATTTTCAAGATGCTGGCCGTTTTCTTTGTGTGCTCTACTTACTTTGACTGGCTGTCAGGAAATCAAGCCTTTATTTGACAACAGCTCACATTGTGTTGAAAGTAAAATGCTCTTTTTGATCACTAAATTGTGCAGAGAGATATTAGATGCAGTGGTGAAGTTTGCAAAACATTTATTAGAACGAAATAAGGAGGAATATGAAAGCCGTGCATGGATTGACATAAAGGAGTCTGAGGGAGCGTTTTTTCATAAGTTTGCATGTCGACTAATGTTTGTGTGTTAACTAAATGAGTCACACGAACAGAGCAGAGCAGCATGTACATAACACTTCTAATTATAGGAAGGTTGGTGTTTCATTTTCACTTATTTTCACATCTCTGAAGAGAAAAATGCTGGTCTCTAAAGACCCATGTCAAACATCGTTTTTTGTTTTTTTTTTAAAGCCCGTTATAGCACAGCCACATTAGTGTACAATGATTTCAGAACAACTGCTGAATCTCATTATATCATTTAACAAAATGTTCTCACACTTCAATGACCCATCAGCCCACAAACATGAAAATTTCCAATATAGATTACATCTGCTGAATTTAATAATCATCACTCATCTGATTATGAACATACTCGCTATTCTTCCGCTAAGATGAATATGAATAAGGGAATCAGATACAGAACATTAACTTTCTCGGTGAGGAGCATCTGTTAGAAACCCTATAATAAAACCTCACATTTAAAATTTAGATTTCTCAAATTCTCCATTAGGTCTTTATTACCATAATTAACCAAAAAAATACAAAGGTGGCAGTAACCTCATACTTTCTCTTTTGAGAAATGGCTGTATTTTCTTTTATTACTACACGTGCAAGTGTTTTTTCTGATCTAACACAGGTGTAGGTTTACTTAGGTTTATTTAGATTTACTTAGGTTTAGGCAAAAAATGACTTGATACATTTTCAGGCAAGATCATGGTTAGGTTACTTTATGTTATTGATTAGGGATAGGGATTGTGGTAAACTTGGAACTAAGAAGTGGAAAGTAGTCTCAAAAGTCATAATTACTATGATCACTAGAGAGTTTGAATATGACATTTCATTACTTAGCATTTGCCTGAACCACTAATGTTTTTGTTTTTTCTTTAAAGAGTGATCTGGTATTCTCCTTTAGTAGGGTAGTAAGTGTGTGAATAATTTGCCTTTTCAAACATCTATGACAGGATTTCAGGTTAAGAAGCACTGACATGGCTTTGAATGGCTAGAATAGTACAGTTCTGACCAAAGAGAGCACAAGAGGCATGCACACCTCAATGCATTTACCACAGCTACTCTTATTATTGAAAAGGGTTATGCTTGAGGATTGAGAAAGAAGCAGTGAAATAAGCCATATTTTGATTTTTTTTCAAAGATGAGATGTGCATGGAAAGCAAAGAAACTGATGCTTCAGGAGTGGTTTGAGAAATCTCGGAGGATGTTCTGACACTTTTACCATGGTGAAGTCTTCTCATGTTCAAATCCATGTGACGGATGAAAATACATTTTTCTGGCAGTCTGCAGGAGATAAGTGTTTCATGTTCAAAACATTTTGAAGTGACATAGAAAAACATTTGAAGACATGAAAAAAAGCTGTAAATAAGGTGTGTCTTACAGGAATACTCAATAATGAGTTTTGCACAAAGATTAGCCACACTTAACGGGAAGAAAGAAAAAAAAAACAGGAGCTGGAAAATGTTTATCCAAACTGTCCAGTGAAATATTATTTCAAACATTCTGGGTGCACTCACTTTAACCTTTAAACTTTCAAATAAAGTGGCAGATAATCTGGATAATCTGGTGTTTATAACCTGTCTGATCCACCTGCACATTTCAGTAATGATGTAGCTCATGTTTTTAGGAAAGACAAAAAGACAATTGCAAGCCAGCCACAGAATTTGCCGTGACGGCAAGAGACACAGACCTCTTTTACACCTCATTTGTGTAACAGGGATTTTGCTGTGTTGGGATTTAACAGGATATATGATCTATCTTTGCCAGCTCACAAAAAAAGCAGATTAAGCAAATAATATGCAACAAAAAATGTTGTAATCCTTGAGAAAAAAAACCCTGAAAAACCAGGGCTTATAATATAGCAGAGTGATCCACAGTGTAGTGAATGTGTAGTGTACTGACACATGCCGTCACTTAAAAAGTGCATACAATACATACACACAAGCATGCAGTGTGTGTAAGCACTCATACTGACATGCAACACACACACCAGCAGGTACAGTGAAAGCCAGCTCTTTTTGTGAAGCCCCAGCTGACAGCTTATCCAATTACGGCCGCAGAAACACTGGTTACAAGGGAGTCAACTCTGAAATTGCCTGGCGTGATTCAATGTGGCCCACACGACGTGCAAAATTGACAGTGTGATTTCTGACTGGGCTCCGAGCAGAGATTACCTCCCACAGGACGCTGCTGTTTCAGAACCCTGGGCTGTGTGCCAGACCAGGAGGGTGAATATTGTAGGTTGTTTGCTTCTACAGCAGAAAAGCAGCGTGAGTGATCTATATGAATGTCATTATGTTATTGTAAAGATTTTAAACTGAGGCGTTCAGTGCATTTAGTCTTAAATGTGGTTGGAAAAACCACATATGAAAATCTGTCTTCACACTTCATTTAAAGATGAACTAAAATTTGAATTCTCTTCACCTTTGTGTATGGAAAGATAAATTATAATATAATGATGCAGCTATTTTTCACCGCACATTTTTCAGTTTTTCAGAAGAGTATAAAGCCTTTTTTAGGACATATTTGTGTAAATAGCATCTGATAGTCTGTTCAGGCAGAAAGTGAAGACGATAGTTATAACCTAGTTAAAAACTCATGCATCAGCCATGTGTATAGGAGTGTGACAGCTTTTGTGTTCAGCTCAGCCTCCGACTGAACTCAAAACTCACCAGTAACCCCAGTGTCTACTATGTCTCTTCTATTGCAGCGCCTGTTCATTTTGTGCTTGATATCTCATTAATAGTTAATTTTTTAATTAATCATCTAATCTTCATCATTTAATTTCCATGTCACTGCTCTGTTGTGATATTTTAAAAAATAAATAAATAAATGATAAAAATAATAATAATAGACCCTATTTGTCAGATACCTGATCAGAAAATACTGCACCACCAATTCAAAAGGATTCCTTAATCACATACAATCACTTGCCAGATTATTAAGTACGCCTTCATCACTGGGTCATAGTAACTCCTGTCCCAGAACTGGAGAATCCGCATTTCTACTCACAAACTTTGCTTGAAACTTTAAATTGGTATAATATGCATCGATTTCATCACTGGAGTCATATGTAGTTAAGAAAGTCACTGGCAAACGTATTCTTGCCTCAGCGAGAAAAAAATATCTGAAATGATTTAATGATCTCACTCCTACGTGGCCATTAAAGGAAACAGAAATTATACAACATTAGATGAGGCACGGTGTAATGTCACAGTATCGTAGCAGCGGTGCATAGATGTCTTGTAATATAAACGGTGGTGTCTTGTTGTTGCTGCGTCTTAAACAAAGCGCTCCTGGAAGTTTTCACTTCAAGTGACCGTGCTGCTGCACCTTGGTGATGATCAGGTGCCTCTTTGCAGAGCTCGGCTCTCTGTCTAACATAGTCCCAGGCTTCAGATGATCCTGCGTCTGGTTTTGTAGTCGCAGCTTGTTTTTCCAGGGAATCAACGCTTTGACAAGGCGCAGCCATCTTTGCGACGTGCCATTGGTCGATTGGGTGAGTCGCCCAAGCCCTAAGCCACTGGCATATTCTGTTTCTCTTTTTTCTGTTTCTTGACAACTGCTCGTCCAAAAACCTTCACAGTCCACAGTGCACTTCCTTGGGTCATCAGCAGTGGACACGTGAATTTTGAAGTTGAATGGTTGAGCGGTTTGTCAAGTGAATCAAAGATTCCTCCATTTATAGTTAGATGTTTATGAAGCAGACTCATAAAGCCCCAGGATCAGTTGAAATATTTAGCTCAAGTTCACACATTTTCATCTTGTGACATGTGTACGTCTCATTTTCCATGACCATGGATGAATTCAGGTCTAATCATGCTCATGTGAGTATTCCAATTGACTTTGTATCAAATTCACTCCCTCCAAAATCATCGTTGTACAGATGTTCTGACTGAATTAATTTAAGATTCACTCCTCTGCGTGGGCAGCAGCTTGGACAGCAGAGGCTAGTTAGCTTAGCTTGCTCACATCACCACTCCTGCACACTGTGTGTTGTATTGATGCCACATTTTGGAGAAGTGGGTCTAGCTGATGTTAGCTGTCTCTCTTTCACAGGTCCTGGCAAGTCACATAGCATCACAGCCATAGAGTAACGTAGCGTGCTGTGAGGCCATTGGATCTGAGGTGTCATTATAAACAGTTTTCGGTGCCCCCCCTCATATAGAATAATTGTGACCAGATAACTGCACCAGTAACAATACAAAAGATATACATTTAATGATTTCTTAACAAAATTTTAATTTAATTTCAGTTTGACTTTCAGTATATTGTTGCAGTGATGATTGACATTTGGTCAAGCATTTGAACGATCTGGTGGTACAATATGCCTATTTAAAACCTATTGTGTTTGTTAATGTGTATTAAAATGCCCTTTGTAATCAACTTGGCCCCCTCAAATTCCTCCGCTTGTCTTTCTGCACTGCATAACTACCTCCCAGTTATAATGAAGTTGGGAGAAAGTTAAAAGAAGAGACGTTAGAAGTTAGACTGTTATGAAATGACAGTCTTAACCTGACATATAATCATTCAGCAGCACATCTTCTCCAAGCTTCTCCAAAATGTATGTATTGCTGTTCCAGCAGGCTTAAACTCCTGTCCTCTTTGGTAATGAATAGAGAATGTGCTTTGCTGTGATGCTGATGTGCAGAGGGCGCAACTTACTTGAAAAGGCAATTTTTTGTTTGCCTTTGTCAAAGTCGCAGTTGCCATGCAGAATATTCATCAGTTTGCCTAAAACCTGACGCCCCTTTTGATGTGCCTGGAGCTTACACTGATTTGCTGTGAAGACGTTTCTCTCATTAGAAATTCTTTAAACTCGCAGCCTCAAATCGCATTAGCTGAGCATGGCAGGATCCCTGGTGATGCAACCCCACACAGTTACAGTATGAGAACACCTACTGTATGTAGGGAAGAGCTGTTTATCATTAAACAGCCTTAGGAAACAAACAAGGTAGTGCAGTCAGGAAGTTGTTTTGCTCTCATCTTGTCTGTTTACCCTCACAAGGTCAGGAGAGTCAGACATGCATATTGACGATGGAGATGATAGTGTTGGATCTGCCCCCGAGCAAGTGGTAATCAATGCAGGGAGGAAAACAAATTAGTTTGACAAAATTTGGGGCAATTGAAGGCAATCAAAGCATGAACATTCACATGCAATCACTTAACACTCAGCCCCTTGAAATAATCCCCACAAACATGAGGATCACTCAAAGAATTACAAGTGCAATATCTGCAGGTTTTTCTTGTTTTCATTGGTAAACATGGAAACAAAGTCAAAATAAATGTTCCATCTTGCCAGGTCAATTATGCATGGAGTTGGGTAAATAATTTATACCAAACTTCATATACTTTCAGTTCTTTTCTGTGTTGAATAATTGAGGTGGGAATTGTTATCTTCTGGGGTACCCTGGGGCTCCTGCTTCCCTGCAGACATGTTTTACATTTCCAAGTGCCAGCTACAACAAGGAGCCTTGTGTTTGGGATTAAAGGGCACCTCCCAGCTGGGCCGAGTTACATCAGTGCAGCCACAAAAGCAGCAGAGGCATGATCTGAGAATCAGAGTGGGTCAAGCAAGGTAACATGACAATATGGGACATCATTTACCCACTGATGATAACATTTATCACTGTCATTTTGCATCTTCTCCAGATGTAGGGAAGTAGCTAACAGCTGGGACATTAGTTTTCTGTCCTTTCCTTATGTTGTGAAGCGCTGTTTGGCACTGTATTGTTCTGTAGCTCAGACAAACATGAGAAGAGATTGTGATCATAATTTGGAATAAAAATTATACCATCTGATATTTTTTCATGTGAAATTTAGTCCACAAACTTACACACACACACATACACAACCCTACAGTGATATCACAACAAACCAAGGAGAAGGAACAACATAAGCACAAATTGTAAACATTACAGTCAAGACTTAGTGGACCTATTATCAGTAGCATTAATTTGTTTCCTGACAACATTGCCAAAAACCCAGGCAACGTCCTAAACCCTCTGGACAGTAACACTCCACACCACATCAAAAACCTAGATTTTGCCAAGAGGAATAGGAAAATAACTGGACTCAGATGACAAACCAAAGCAAAGCTGTGTCATGGGCACACCAGTGTCTCAACTAAGGGTCAATCTCTGTATGAAAGAAGTAGAGCAGAGCCCTCATCTCTCTCACAGGAACTGCTAATAGCTAGTGGTTTAGGTACACGGATGACACCTGGGCCAAAATCAAAATACAGGAAGTGGAAGCCTTCAAACAACACATCAATGTAGTCGAAAGAACATCAAGTTAACTCGGGAGGATGTCAGAGGAAACAGTCTGGCCTGCTTGGACTCAAGAGATCAATATTTACTCTTGGATTCTCACCACCCACCGGAGCACAAGCTGGGGGTTATCAGAACCCCATACCATCGGGCTCAGAACGTGCCCATAAGGGCAAAGGGGACGGTGAAGGGAGAAAAACACTTCAGGGAAGCACCTAAAACGTGTAGTCACCCAAACCGAGCCCTGTTTTAACCACAAAAAACTGACAAAGAAGAAACCAATAATTAACAGAACAACACTGATCCTTCCTTAAGCTGAAGGAGTATCTGAAAAACTCAGGAGGATCTTTAAGAAAAACCACATCCCTGTGCATGTCAGGTCCAGTAACACTCCGAGGCAGAAGCCTGTCCCCCTAAGGGCAAAACACACAGACATAAGCACAGCGAATGTAATTTACACAGTTCAGTGCAGTGAGGAAGCCATAGACCTGTAGACTGGGGAGACAACCCCCACAAGCACATGGCACAACACAGGAGAGCCAACTCTTAGGATCAGGACTCAGCAGTCCACTTACATCTGCACGACAAGGGACACATCTTTGAGATGGTCGGAAAGAGAAGTGAGAGGAGCCATCTATTTCCAACGGGACCGACAACCGATAAACAGCGGAGGTGGTCTGTGACACCACTTATCAGCCACTTACAATACAGTCTTGAGAACTTTTCCTCTTAACACCCATTCACATCATGACTCATGGCACCCTAATCACTCTCAAGGTGTTAAAGACCCCAAAGGGATGAAATGCCTGGGACTCCCCACCAGTCAGTCGAAAGTGAAGAGGCCTTTTGGCTTTCCCCATGATTATAAATGCAACATTTCAGTCGGATAGACCTTGAGATCTCCCCTTGATCTCTACTTTTTCATGAAAATCATTACCTGTAACTTTTTTGTGTGCATCACATAT
The DNA here is from genome assembly GCA_016859345.1 of Istiophorus platypterus. Taxonomy (NCBI): domain Eukaryota; kingdom Metazoa; phylum Chordata; class Actinopteri; order Istiophoriformes; family Istiophoridae; genus Istiophorus; species Istiophorus platypterus. Next base: position 6,092,348 of record CM029117.1, read on the forward strand.
TCATACATAGTTTGCTCATCGCCAGATAAAAAATACTCTGTACTAAAGACATAAACTGTGTTATTTTCTTGAACTTAGCTTTAACCTCTGAATATCAGTCTGCTTCTCTCACGATAGCTGTATTTACCTGCAGGTATTACCATTTCCTCTCAGATCATATAAATCACTTCATTCATGGTCTTGACAATGTTGCTTGGAATCAACAACTCTGCCTCTCCCATGGGAACATGCCTCATTCAGCCAGACAGGTAAAGCCAGAGTTGACCGAGTCACTTGATAACTAGCTTCCTGATTCGGGCTGTGCAGGATGGCCAATGTTAGGCTCAGTGAAGGCAGGTAACCCCCAGACAGCCAGACTATGTTAAACTTGCTTTGTGGTTCAGAGCCCTGCAGTAATGTCCCATTTTTTCCTTTGTGTTTGCTAAATACAGATGACTTTTGTCTCTGTAAGGCCTCTGTGTTGATGGATGGCAGCATAGATGGGACATGACAAAGCTGTTGAGCGGAGTGACCACAGGGTTAAAGTTGAGAAGGCTTATAGCACACAAGCTACAGCTGCTTGTCACATCTAGTCTTTTTTCTTTTTTTTTATCGTGCACAGTCCTGAATAAATGAATAAAATATGATGTGGTGTCTTTTGAGTCTGTGTTTCTGTGTCAGTGTGAGGGTTTCTCAGTGTGAAGGCGCCAGTGTGTTGCGGCATCGTGTTTAGAGATTAATGGGAGCTTGAGGGGAAAATTGCCAGGGATCTGACAGTTTGTCTCACACACACTTTTTCACAGTCCATTTCTACGCTTTACATGGTCTTATCTAAATGACGCTACCTGTGAAATGTGCTTACGGAGGTGTTATGGCCAGTATCTTATGGTATCCTTCAGCAATTATTCTTTAAGTACTTATAATTCTGCATGCTTCCTCTATTAGTCCGTAAAACAGCTGTGGCATAACAGTAAAGTGCTTTATAAAGTGCTTTAAATTTTATATAATGTGATGCATTTAGCTTGGCTCAACCTCAAATGTGTGACACTAAAAGCTTTTTATTCTGAGTCAGATTTCTATATGATTCTGTGTGTGTGTGTGTGTGTGTGTGTGTGTGGTGTGTGTGTGTGTGTGTGACTGAAATATCATCCTGATGATTCAGCAAGTGACACTGTACGTATAACATGTTGGCTCACCAATCATGTGGTAACCTCCAGATTCACAAATGCAACATCCACTTAGTCACAAGAGAGACTTGTCAAGCATGGGCAACGATTTGATTCGTTGTTCTATGGTTTATGATCCAATAAAGTACTTCTAAAGCATTTTATTATATTGAATCAATTTTCGCTGCTGCCCTTATCAGAGAGTTTATGATAACCTACTCTGGGCCAACCTGCCAGTGGAGAAGATACAGTAAATCTGAATGCATTTTTCATATACAAAAAAATGTCTTGAGTTCATATAGATTATAGGTAATGTAATTATATTGCTATAGCAGTTTTTGTTGCTCTAGCATAGATACTTTGTAAGCTCTCTAAATTACATGCCCTGTGTTCTCCTTTGAGAAATAATAATTACCCGAAAACAGGGAAAAATTAATATTTCAGTAAGTCATATGAATACTTCTTCCACCACTCAGTCAGTCTAATTACTAGATATTATAGTTCTTATTCTTCCATAGCTAACAAAGTGTTGTCTGTCCTCGTAAGTTACAGTTTCCATGCAAGTTTGTTTACTTAGTCTCCGTTCCCCTGCCAGGCTCTAACCTGCTGTCAATCAAACATGCACACTGAGACACCTGCTAAGACGGCCGTCCTCAATGTGTCTTGAGACCAGCCTTCCAATTCTCAGCGACTGTATCTGAGCTGTTCTGTGGTCAGCAGTGACGGAGCAAAATCTGCAGAGTTGCCATGTGTGATTGTGTGAATAAATGTACCACTTCATCCTCTGCAGCTGCTTGCCCGGGCATTTACTGTAAATAACTTCTTCTTCAAATTGCCTTGTTAGGAGCTCTTTTTTTAATCCTCCTAATCCTGTCACATTTGTGTTTCTTAGATTCCGGTAAAATGGCTTCTGTTTTGCTTGGTCAGATTTAATTTGTTCCTATTTTACTGCAAGTCAGTCAAAATGTACAATTACTCTCCAGAATAAATATGGAGCAGTAGGGAGATTTGTATTCGACTCTAGTTGCTTACATTTCAGAGATCCATCTTTATATTAGAAGATGCCTCAGTTGAATTTGTAAAGACTTACTCTATGCATGTTGATATAATATCTTTTAAATCAACTTCTCAGACATTCATGAATATAGATCATGTGACACAAGAATGCAGGAATGCTGAGATGTTGAATCTGAATAATCCGTTACACATTTTTGCACATTTCTTCTTCTTTTTTAGGCTTTTATAACTGTAAAATGAGGACCACTGTTTGAGTTGTGCTGTTCCCTACAATGAGACAAACTGAAGGCGAAAACTGTATCTCTATGAACTAGCATCCCTGCAGCGCCGACACGGGAAGCGGGATCTTGGTGTACTTAGTGATGTTTGTGAAGGCGATTAGGTGTGGCTCTTGAGAAGTCCATGTGGATTGCAACGTGGTTAAAGACACTGGATTGTCTCATAGAATCTGTCCGTGTAGAGGCTGTCATTCACTTTGCTTTTTCACAGACCTCAGGCTTTATTCTCCTTTAATTCTCCCAGCTTGAAGTCCTCTTCAGTGTCTGCTGATTTATCAGCGGAGCTATATTTTGCAATAGTCGTTTGAACCTTATGAACTTAATTGTCTAATTTGTCTAATTGTCTAATTGTTAGTCATTCAGGATCCATAAACCCACAATGGTATCTTCTTTATGATGTCAGTGGCCTTTAAAATTGCCTGAGTGTGATCTGAAAGGGACACACTCAATACTGTGTGGTCTACTGGGCAAACTATGCACCAATAACAGCTGCCATGAGGGAGCTTGTAAGACATACGCTGCCTCTGTCCCTCTGCACTCACCAGCATCCTCCTCTTACCTCAGTGAGCTGCCATCATCTTGCAGCAAATCTGAACCAGAATCTAGGAGCCAGGATTTTCCTTTGTTAGCACCAAACGGATTGCAACACAGTTTCTCCCTGCTCATCCAGCTATTTCCCATTTACAGGTGATATCTCCATGAGCAGATGATCATCTGAATGATTCATTTTTAGCGGAAGCCTTGTTACAAATCTTCCTACACCTGATAAGTGAGACTATTAGCTGTTCAATGACTACACTTATTGTGGATATGTATCTTTATGTTTTACATTAGTGGCAGCCTTTCTTTTTTCTTCTGTGCATATATTGTCAGATGGCTACATAGACTTTATGATATAAAACAACTTATTAGGCCTTGTAAAATGAAAGTCAGTTTTTAGCCATGCTGAGGAGATTAAAAATGACTGCATAGTGTTACTTACACTGCTGTGAGCTAATTAATCAAACTAAGTGCAGTAATTAGCACTGGGCAGTGAAATTGTTCATTAGTAGACAAGAACAGGAATGAAACTGCCTTCTTGCATCATGTGTCAGACTTCAAACTTAAATACGGAGAAATCAAGTCCATTGGGATTTCATGATGTATACACTCCGAGATGTGGGTGTTCAACTTGGTTTTCAGAATCTGTCAGAGTGGCTTCAAAAATTTTCCAAGGATGATCTGAGTTTTCAACCACCCACTGCACCAAAAACAGAAAACATGTAATGCAAATCAAAACTATTTTAAATACCCTGGAGCTACCTGTTAAAAATTAATGATCCAAAGGATACTCAACCACACACACTAATCAGCCACAACGCTGAAACCAGTCAACAGTTTTAACGTTGTGGCTAAATGGTTTATATATAAAGTATATATATGCGTGTAGTGCCTCTGTTCAGGATGATATGAACGGCTGTGGTGATCTCTCTCCGGCCGTCCACTAACTCCTGGTCAACGAGTTAGACTTCATCCCACTGGGCTGTGCCTGGTAGCTCTTGTTGAACTAGCAGTGTCAGTCCTGGTCTTAAATTGGAATGAGACTCTCATCTCCTCGTGACCTCAGACCTGCTGGACCACTTTTTCTTTCTATCCTCCTCCTCATGGAAAGTTTGTTCTGTGTGGGTGAGTCCTCACCACAGATATGTTGTAAGTGTTGGTTAGACATAAGCTAAGAGATATTGCTCTCTGTAAAATGTGGTCTCCACTATACCCCTATCAGCCGTAACATGAACCCATGTTATCAGAAAGGAACTTCCATGCTTAAACTGCATTGTGGCTTTATATTTAATGAAACTATACAAAGATCAGCCACAAAATTTAACAATATTCAACAACAGTTTTATTGTTTTTTCCGAATGCTGTATACAGTATAAAGACTGCACTTGTATTGACGATTAAATATGAAGTGTTTCCAGTAAGTATATTTCAGTGACACTACCTAGAAAAACAGAGTTTTTAAAAATGAATTTCTGTCATTCTGGAGAGCGAGGTATGACTTGAAAAAGCTACAGGATGAAATATTCAATATTTCCTATCAGCGTGACACTTTTTTAACCTGCAATCCCTCCTCTTTACAACTGTGAAAACAGCAGGCGGTAGGCAGTACTGTATGTTAAAAATGGCAGTACCAGCACAAAAATAGCCAATAGTTCCTATACATTTCAAAACCTCAGACAAGCTTTAGTCAAGAAGCCTTTTGATTATCTATTTGTGTCTTTTCAGTCTGGCACTGAAATCTATTTTTTGGGATGAAGCTGATTTTGCCTCTGTTCTCCATCAGCTCGTGTCGGTTGCATCTCTGTTGCTCTGTTTTTGTGAGAACTTTCAAAGCCGTCACTGGGACACAAAGTGGAAGACATCATTTGAATTTCAAAGGCCTGACAGAACACATTGCCTCTATCAGCAGAGTAAAGGTCCTCTTGACAAGAAAGTGCTTTCAGAATTAATCATCCACGCTGAGAGTCCTCCTGGATGCTGCTTCCTCTGTCAGCAAAGCGAAGAGCAAAGGAGGTGGTTGGAGAAAGCAGGAAGTCATAGCCAGACTTGATAAAAGGCCTGAAAACCTCCCACCCTGCTTGCTGCAATTCTTACAAGGATCAAACATGTGCTTAATGGGACAAGCAGCATGAGGTCATCTCGTTCTCATTTGTGCTCTTCACTCACATCAGTGTATTTCAGTGTTTTGCAAAAACCGATCTTAAACTATGTCATTTTCAGTGCACCCTGTGGGGATGTAAAATGGCCCATGGAAACACAAAGCTGGAGCTTCTCCTGAACCTCAGGAGGTTCTGTACCAGAGACTTTCAGCACCAGCCGACAGCAGACAGCTTCCAGCCGTCAGTGCTGTGAGCTAATTAGCCATCACTAATGTGCATCAGCTTCCATTTTTACTCTCTTTGATTTACAGGGCCCGTCCCCATTACATCTCCATGGAGAGAATTCGGTCTTTATGGTCTGTTGTAGGCTCCCCGCACTAAATGATCCCATAAAAGATAATTTATGGACGCTTAAAATCACCAGTTCCTTTTGGAGGAGAGCCCAGTGTTGGGATCAGATGTCCTAATCATCTGCCAGATCTTGATCTGAGGTTTTAGGCTTTTGTCCAGATGATGAAAACATGAGTAAATGATTTGTTTGAGCAACCACAAACTTTCTGATCATGTGTGAGGGAGGAGTGGATTGTCGCCACAATAACAGCACTGACATCACACGGCAGCTGCCTGTCTCAATATGCGTGTGTAGGCCTGAGTAAGACGTTGGAATAGTGAGACGAAAAAAGAGAAATGCAAGGTTGCTACAAAGGTAAATAAACATTCCTCTCATTTTGTGGCACTCAGAAATACTCCTGGCTCCAGTAAAGAGACCACTTGTAAAGGCAAAAGGGTCTATAATGATTTAAAATGGCCACAGTCAAAGGTGAGATGGGAAGCTTGTTGCAATAACCTCCTCCTGCCCTCATTCCATTGCATCTCTCCAAGAAATGTGTTTTTTGGAGGCTGTCCTCCTGTAAAAAAAACAACAACAAAATAACAGCCAATAATGCATCTGTACAAGCAGCGTTTTATTGTCAGTCGACCCTTGTGGCCATAGTAAATAATGACAGGAGCAAAGGAGGAAGTCAGCTGATGTAGTATACGATGTAGTATGACAATGACAATGACAAATCATGTTTACATGGTAGACCACAGTCGTCACTGTTTCTTTCAACAATGACTGCTCTGCAACCTTAAGTGCGCGTCTATTATTGTAATGAAAACAAAGTTCCTCTAAACTAAAGTAAGTACTCATGTCAGCTTATTCTTTAGTACTTATTCTAATAGTTGAAGGCCTTCAAGCTGCACTTGTATCACACACAATAATGAAAGTAGCTGTGTCAAAAATGAAAAAATGGCACTTGAAAGACTTCAAATTCTGCCAGTGTTGTCATACATTTAATATTTCATATTTGTAAAATAATGTATCCCTTTGGACAATGTAGGATCAATATTGTAAAGAACAATGGGAAAAAAACATGTGATTTGACATGCTGGACCGTTTGTCTTTTTGCAGATTCGGAATTAAATCAGATTTTAGTAAAATATTATAGCAAACCTAACCCACGATCTGCTGAAATGATCAAATGATCAAATCTTTGCTATGGTAATCTTCAAGGTTTTGGTGGTATAGTAGTAGAAAAAAAATGCAGTACATGTTCCCTGTTGATATGCATGGTTGGCTGTGTGGCTTGTAGCCTGCATTTAAAATACTCTGGCTTGTAGCTGGAGCCCACTGAAGCTGTTGAAGTCATGGATGTATTGTGAACCATGGCAACGACCTCTGTTACAGATTCATTAATGATGAAGTCTGGATTTAACCGTGCAAAAGTTTAGCACGAAATAGTAATAACACAATCATTTCGGAGAAATGTTGGATTTTGACATTCAGCATTACTGAATCCTGCCTTCTTTGTCACCATGCCAAATTCACAGTGTCTCTATTTGGATTTGAAAAATTCCACAAAGTTCAAAACTCATCAGAAAGAGCCCGTTCAAGTAGGTTACACAACTTTTTACACAGTTCATTAATATTTGAGAGTTTATACTGACTGCTGGTTTGTTTATCCTCTGGATTTCTCCCCAAATGTCTAAATCTTAACTGACTCTTGTTCATTCAGTTGAAACCAAAGATTCTTGAGACACTTTCTTTGCATCCCCCTCATCATTCTCTCTTTCTACTTCTTGGGGGGCGAGGGGCTTCTGTCAGGGGAATCAATCTACAGGACCAGGGGATGGGAGAGATGACATAGCACCCATCGCTCACCCAAACAGCCTCGATCTGCGCTTGACGGTAAGCCCTGTGATGATGGGAGGAGTATGTGACAAGATGGGGAAGAGGAGTGATGGGGTCTCTCCATCACAACCAAGGCCCTGTCAATGCATCTCAACCAATTTTTTTCCACTCATTTCAACTTTGTAAAATCATGTCCTCCCCGAATAACTGCTTATAGCCAACCAGGAGTTACACTTCTTTTTCTCTTTCACCACTGCAGACATTTGTCCCGTGATGTTAATGAGAAAGCCGTTATTAGGGTAATCATTCAGCACAAATAAAACAAGATTGCCTGGTGAGATTTCTTGCTGGGGGTTAAGATGGGATGAACAGCTGCTGATAATTCAGACAACCCAGTGTTAAGCAGAGAGTTCCTTTTCACTGTAGCCACCATCAACCCGTCTTAAATCTATTTTTACTGTTTAATTTCAATGAACTTTTCATTCTTTAGGCTGAGACTCATCTAACATGCGCAGCATCCTGCACCCATCTGGCTTGGAGTAGATTATCATTTTGGAAGCATCATCATCATCTCTCAACATCTCCACCCTGGTGACTGAAAGCAGTATTTTACAAAATTGCGGACGTGAGGGGACTCCGTACTTCACATATGAGCCTTGATATCTGCTGTTGAGAAGACTTTTTTCACACTAAACCTGTTAGCAAAGGAAGGGACCGTCAAACCTGCATATTTTATTATATTAAGAGCAAAGGTGGATTAAAAAGCTATGATGAATATTCCATTTAATGTGGAAGCAACTTGCTGTTGATATGGTACAAGTAACCAGAGAGCATTCTTTGCTTGCGAGTGCTCCTCTGTTTATGGGCAGCAGTCCATGAGCCCCAGCTGAATACTAAATGCTTATCAGAGACCGTTGCAGGCCAGAGGCCAGAAAGCAGCACAAGTAGCAGCTGTGTTGTGCTCTATCAGGCTACAAAGATCCTCAGAGCCACTAACTCCAATCCCAAATCCAGCACTATCGGTATAGAGTACTGTGTGTCCCATTGTACTGCCATTTTTCTTCATTATATCCACCCACAGACAGCAGAGAGTGGAACCATGTCAACCACAGTCTGCTGCTGCTTGGTCACCATCGATTATTGGCCCGGACAAAGAGCTACCTTTACAGGAATCAACGCTACATCAAAAAAGCCAGCCAGAGAGTGGCAGGCCTAAGAATAGAGTTAAAACACAGATTAACTTATCTGAATGTAGCTACTTAGACTCACATTATATATCCTCACCGAGTTCTGTTCATCAGCAAAACCTATGAACAAAAATATTCTTTGACAAGCTTCTTTTCCCTGTGACAAAAACAAGATGAACAATAAATAAAAAGTAATACAAAAAAAAACGAGACTGATTGTAATAATGTCTTTTACTGGGTAAAAGCTAAAACATAATGTATAAGAAGGACATAGGTACACATTAGCATTACTATTTAACGCAAAAGAGGTCAGAGTTTTCACAAAAATGCTGGCAACTAGCTATACACCTCGGTTCTTAGGTCAACGTCATCTCCCTATATATAATATTTTCAATAATGCCAATGCCAAAGCTTGTTGTATTTTGATGACTTGGTAACTTCACTGTCAAGACACATATTGTCCTCTTTAATGGGTAGCAAGCTTTGACGTTTCACCACCATGTGATACAAAGCAATGTGTTATGCCAACTGTGTGCTGTATAGATGTCATTGCATTGTACACAGTGGTTTGTGCAGGGAAGCAAGGAATGTCTATGCCGATAATGGTAGTTAACGTTAGCAGATTATGGAAGGATAAAGTAACCGATTTCCAATTGTTTTGTAAAGTCAAAGAGTTTAAATTGTAACACCAATATTAGTCAAAATTAACAATAACATTAAAATGACTGTCTGTCATATAGGTTATTTGTAGAAATAAGTGCAATGTGCTGTGAACCTTATAATCTTCCTCTTAATGTTTGCTTAAGCAATATTTCAGTTTTCATGTTATCTGATTTTGCTTCTGCTCATATCAAGGTAAACCCAGACAAAAGTGAAAAGTATTTTAGTGAACAAGCAAGTGCGGCTTCTAAATTATCACAAAGTTCTAAAGCAGAGAGTATAAGTAGCTGCAATAATGACCAAGCATATTTTAATGAGTCTAGTGAGTCCATTTTGACATCTGCACTGTGTGTGTGAATCATCTGATATTAATAACTGCAGGGTAACTTTACACATCAAAAATTTCTGTAGCTGTAGCCTCATTAAGTTTATAGCACAAAAAAAATACCTTTGCACGAACTGAAGGAGACTACGTTTCACTGATGAAAACTAGATGTCCTGCGTGTCCAACGTCTTTAGTTTCGGAAGACAGTTGACCCAAAGGTGCTATTAGTAAGGTTTGCTATCACTACATAGGCAACATTAGCATCAACAGCTCTTTACTTACCAATCCAGAGGAAATGTTGCAAGTTCAGCATCAAACTTCATTCCTTCACCTGCAGAAAACTGTCTCCACATGATGGGCAGTGCCAATGTTAGCTCTTGTTTTTTGTTTCCATTTCTATCACTTCCCTCCTTTGCTGCCAAACATTCACTTGTCCTCTAAGCAGCACTCCTTCATCCACTGGTGTTGGACTGAGGGCAGACTGGACGCAGTACTTCCCTCTCAGCTCTTGAGGTACGAAGTGGTAACAGGACAGAGGCCTCGGTTAGCCTGTTAAATTCAGCAGAAACAACACATAGGTGTCTTTGACAAAATGTCAAAACTGCTATTTCTTCATATTCTGTTGATCATCTTTGTTAATTTTTGAAAGTTCTATAAGGAAATACTTACATGTAGCACCTTTACAGAAACAATAATCAGGTGATTGAAAAATGTGACTAAAGCTAAATTAGATGCCAGAATTAACATTGTATCAATACAAAGAGATAGCAGATCAGTTACTCAAGGTCAGCCACAAGATGAAATGCAAAATCAATGAAGAGCTCTGCTCGTCTTCATAGTGTAAATACAGTCACAACGCAGTTTGTGAGAGCTTCGTTCATTTTGAATTGCCTATCAGTAGTAGAAACACCATCACTTCATATATGCAGATGAGAATGTCTTGAAATTAAAATTCAAAAAGCCTGGTGTAGTCTTACATGTAGTATGCAGATTTATTAATTTATGCTATTTGGGTGGTGAATAGATACATAGTGGTTTTCTTTCAAGGTAGATAATGCCACATCAGCATTTCAATGGTTGCTAGGAGGAAAATATGTGAATGGTAAAAGCAAAGAGAAGACTCCATGGCTGTGAAGAGAATTTTCTCTGGGGAAATACAAGGCTTCAGGTCATAGGCTGATGAAACTAGGCCTTAACAAAGATAGTCTTGTTTTGTGTAGGTAAAGTACGTGTTCAGCTATTTTAGGACTAATATAAGGTCGTGTAAGAACAATCTCAGCGAATATTGTTTTTTTTTCTAAAAAATAAGATTGTACATATTAATGGCCTTTGTTGAGTCCATTACCAGATGAAGTTTTTCTGAGCTGAAATAAGCAGAATAAAAACAGGAACATTCAGTTTACACCATCCAGTGATGTATTTCCAATTCAATTTCATATTGAAGAAAATGGCAGGTGAAGGACACCAAGTTGCATGAATAGTCTGTGTCCATTTGAAGAAATGTGGACACAGTGGGAGGATTCAGTCACAGTAAGGCATCTTCATTTAACTTTCTTGAAAGAGAAATATGAAGGACATCTGCTCAGGTCTGCTAGGCTATTAACACGGCTTTTTGCTCTCATCATTTGTTTCCTTTGGTCACACTCACATGCTGTATCTCTCCAAGGCCGCCTGTATTAATGGATGCTATTTGCATTTTTTATGCCCATTACTTGTATGATTGTGGCAGCATGTGAGCTGGAGATATTCGACACCTGTGGCTGCAAAGACAGTGTGAGAAAAGGAGGTGAGGGAGATGAGCCTTGTCAGTCAATTGCCTAGTTCTGGCTCAGAATGGAAATTAAGTAAATTGATCCACAACTATAAGTAGGGAGGGACTTGGTCATGTTGCCAGAAAGCCAAATAAATAATCAGCTTCTCCAATTCTCACTTTGCTCATCCAGTCTATTAAAAACCACCAACAGTAAGTTCCACCTAGAGGGAAAAAATGACTTTTGATCTGGAAAGTAGGGCAGTCAACAGATGAGCAGCAGCTACGGTGTGTCCTTCCTGTGGGTGAGGAGGAGGTGACAGTGATAATATTGATTATCATTGAGTTTAGCTAGCTTCTCCATGAAGGAGTGATTGCTGTCCTCAGTGCTAATGCAGCTCTCTTGTTTCTGTCCTTAGATAATACTGTATATATGCTGTGTGAATGACATTGTGACGCAGATGGTTGCGAGCAATTGCTGCTCATTTTTTACTGATGTTATAAATGTATCTTGAATTATATTGTAGATTTATCTATCAATGTCCTATCAAGTTTTAAGATAACTGTTTCTAAGGTCTCCTCCACTCTAGTACAACAGAGTTGAATGATTTGTGGTGCATTTGGCTTAAATAAATGATCAGTTTAACAGCAACGTGTCTCAGGAGAAGACTGAGGGCTGCTGAAAGTGTTGATATCCTCAAATGTAAACTTAAAACCAAGCTCCTTGGCCTAGCTTTTGAATTTTTATATCCATTTTTTAGTTTATTTTATCATTTATTGTATTCACGTTTCCCTCTTATTAATTTTATTCGTCATTGTCTTTTATGTCCTATTTAATTTTAATTGGATTTATTATTATAATTTATCCTTTTCTCATGTACGTTAGTCTCAAATGGTTTTACTGGGAACAGCTATATTGTCTTATTACTCCCTACATTGCACTAACCTACACGAAAGGTGCTATATAAATAAAGTTTGATTGATTGATTGATTGATTGATTGATTTAAACATTGTCCCAGTTACAATGGATATACCACAGAAATCTATGTTTACCAAGAGAAGCTCCTGTTGCAGAGTTTCATGTGATGTTCTGCAAGTTTTGTGTCATACCTAGGGCACCTATGCACAATTGCTTATGGGATACTGAAGGCTGCAAAAGATATATGGTTTGCATTTCCAGATACATTTGAGGAAGACTCTGAAATAGGACAGGTCTTTCCAACCTTTTATAGTGTATTTGACGAATTTGAAAAGGTGACTTAGCACCTATATTCAGACACAATTTATATGTTAAATGTTGTAACTTTTATTCGAAACTAGGAATACTAGGATACCACCATTCAAAACATTTTACCATCTTAACACTACTGTAATAATTGTTTAGAATAATCTGTGTTTTATTTGAATTTTTGACAGGTGGCACCTTTAAATGATTGAATTATGCCAGTAACTGAAAAACATCATTACACCCCTTTTGATTGTCATATTTACACTGTAATATTTTCATTATGCAGAGACGCCTGAGACAGTGGTGAGAGATGAGCTACATGAGCCAGACTCCTGTGGGGTGTGGCAACAAAGGAGCATGATGAGACTGAAGCACCCTTGACTGTGCTGAGACAAGCAGATAGACACAAACACATGTGCACACACACACACACACATACACACACACATACAGATATTCAGACCTCCTGCTGCACACAGACAGTGAAAATCCTATTTGTCATAGAATTGTGTGGGGGCTTTAATTAATAAGGCTTGTGCTGGTAGAAAATTGAATCAGATGATTACAGTCAACAATGTGGCGGTAATTCCAGGAATGAAATGGTGTTTGGTATCCCAGTATATTGCCAGCAGCCCTCATGGGGGAACAAATGCACAGCAGTCTGGTGACAGTTTGGTATAACAATAGCCAGCCTATCCAGACTCAGTTTTGTGGGTTAAGTGAGCTAATATGTACCAAGTAGAAGCAATTTCTGAATAAATGATCTCTCTGTAAGTTAGAGCCTATAAGTTGTTTAAAAGACAGTGCTATCATTTCTGTGCCCTAATATATGTATACACACACAGAGCCACAATACATTCACACACGCGCACACACACACACGCGCACACACACACACACACACACACACACACACACACACACACACACACACACACACACACACACGTCATCTCCCAGCTTGTGTTTGCCATCTCTCTTTGTTCTCCTTGCCTCAGGAATGTGACTTTTCAAGGCAACACACTCAAGCTTTCTCCAAAGAGAACTTTTCCCCCACACTGACTGTGAGGCAAACTTCTTGTTTTGCTGTGCATCACGATGGCACCATGCCCTCCTTTCCCCAGCCAGCCTTCCTCCACACAGGGATGCACTTACATGCACAGTCAGAGCAGAAATACTCCCTCCTCCCACATGGGAATCCCTCGGTTACAGTGACTAATGTGTCGTCGGTGTCTTCACTGGGAATACTGACAAATATGGTGCAGTCTAAAGAGAATATATAAATATACTGGAGCAGTTAAATAAAGTTAGCTGTATGAATCCAAAGGGGCCTTTATATCCCTAGTGAGTGTGGAGGCTATAGGTCTCCGTTAATCTCTACAAATCTCTGGAGTCCTATATAAAGTATACGCACAATTATCTACATGGACATAGTATTATTGAGTTTTTCACTAAGCTGAGAATTACATTTCTGGATAGGTCTCAACTTCTAACTGGTTTAGTTAGAGATTGCTGATTGCACCAGATCTTAAGTAAGTTGAAACTTGACCTATTTATTGCAGTAGCGTAGGTGAAGGTTTATGAATGACTAAATTAAAACAGGTCACAACAAACAAATTAGCTCTTATGTAGAGATCAGTTTATCCACTGAAGAATATTCATTTCTCTATTAATTTTTATTCTAGCCATATTTTCAAACTGTGTGAACAGATTTTACTATATTTCTTTGATCTTCCTTAAGATAATGAGCTAGTTCCTTTTTTCAGTACAGGAAGAGAGAAACGAAGCCCCCCTTAGTGTACATGTGTCTGAACGAGTGGCTCATCAGGTCCTTGGTATGTGCACCACAACTGGAACCAGATCCAGCACAGCAGAGCTCATCTTCCAAAAGATTGATGCCTCTTGACAAGACAGTAACGTTCCATGGTATAACTTTGTTGGCCCCGGCAGACAATGCAGCATGAGCATCAGACAACACAGCTCAGTTGCAACAAGAGTACTACAGAAAAAACACAGCAACCCACATTCCCAGATTATATGAGCCACTTCCTAGCTATTTTAAATCAATGTGTTTAAGTTTTATCTTTGTCTTCTCTCTCTCAGAAGAGAGTCAACCAAAACTGAGGGGGCTACAGAGCCTTTTCTGACCCCATGACTGAACCGTAACTCCTCTTCTACCAGGCCATCACAGCAGCCTCCACCTCTCTAAATCTCCTCCTCCACAGAGAACATTCATCTATATTTTGATGAGGTAGGTGGTTATTGGCAGGAGTTACTGAAGCTTGCATTCCAGTATTTTATCTTTCAGGCTGCACTACTTTAATATATGTGTGAGATGTAATGCTTTCTTAAATATATTTCAAATTATTACATTAAATTAATCTGCACTGCTCTAAGTTCAACTTGCTCACAGTACTACAGACTCATCCCATATTTGGTTAAGGAAAGCTATCTGCCTGGTAACCAAGTCCAGACAGGCATGTCCAGACTTCTGATTGTCCAGACCTTTGATTACATACATACTGTATGTATATTTAATACTTTTTCATTTGTAGCTATATAGTATAGGCCTCTGCAGTTATACAGTATAGGCCTCAGTAGTTTACTGATTGTATAGTAATCAGTAAACTACTAATATGGAGCTCAAGGAAAGCTGGGGATGTGTGGGTGTTTTTTAGGACATTGGATACATTGGATTAAATTGTGATTTCTGCATCTCTAACAGGAAACAAAACTGTGGCTTCAACACTGCCCATGAAGTTCTTGGGGAGAGCTGCAGAGTGTGCTCTTCAAAGGCTCAGAGAGACCCCTTCCTGAAGTAAGCCAGATTCATGGATGTAAGGCAGAGGACAGAACATGGGTTGCAGGATGCCCTTTACTTAGGGGAAGGTTTTATATATAGAATTTATATATCAATTTCTTCTGATAAATTAAATTCTTCAGAAATGAATAACAAATAAAAACAAAAATAGTCTGAACAACTATTTATTTTCACCCTACCTTTTGAGATATATCTCATATGGAGTGTGTACAAGTTTGTAACTCTTCAAAAAAAGGCATGTCCACCTTCTCCCGTCCCACAGTCTGGAGGATGCATCACTGGAAGAGTTCCTAGACTACAAGACAATACCTATGTCTAGCTTGGCAACAGACCCAGACACTGAGGGCTTCTAGGCCAACATGGCTAGCTTAAAACCCAAGGTCAGAAAACTAAGAATTTGGATTAATTTTCAGTGACTTGTCTAAATGTATTTATGGTGCGACTCTTTTGTCCATGTTTCACATTTGGCGAGGGTGGGCAGGTTTGAGAGACTCTTTACCATTGCTGAAATGGTGATAATCCTGCCAGACTCCAGTGCTAGTGCAAAGCAGGTATTTTCTTTGGTGAGATTGAACAAAAGAAAAACTAGAAACAGCCTGGCCCTGGAGGAAACACTGTCATCTCTAATGACAACTAAAATCGCAGACTTGGAGCCATGCTTCAAGTGGGAGTCATCCCAATCAATATCAGGGCTGCAAATCGGCCAAAAGCACTAACATCACATGAGAATTTGAGAACCTGTTTGTGTTTAACTGGTCGTGGACTTTAGGACATACAACCCCGAAAAGAAATTTGAAATTGACCTATCAATGTTGCAACCCAGTCCTGGGCTGTGTTACTGCTGCCTGATATCATGTAGCACTGGATGAACGCTAACGTTTTAACCTCAACATATTACATCAGCCGCCATGTTATGATATATGTCATTCATTCCTCTGCTGTGTCATTGTTAAATGGCATGTCATATTGCCTCCATCTTTTTTTTCCTGCAAAGGTCATCTCCATTGCCATTCTGAGGCAAAGGGACCTTTGAAGAATGGAAATTAAATTCCCATCACTGTGAGAGAAATCTGTTTCCACCAAAGGGACCAAACAGGGCCGAGACAGCCCTGTGAAAAGTTCATTTAAATTATGGATTGGAGTCATTTCTGCTGCATTTTTCACAGTAATTGTTTTTAGTGTCCCTGGAACAGTGTAAAGGTTAATTGTATAATTGAGTGGCCATTACTGCATTTGCTTTGTCAGCATGTCAACCAAAATTATGGGAAAGTATTGCTCCATCCTATATCAGATAAATTTAGAATAAAGGGATAAATTCACTAAATAAATTTATTCTGTGCAGATAATGTAGGCACTCAAAACAAATTTTCGAATATATGAAAGTATTTGTTGTTACAGTAGGATGACATTTGTCATGTCTAATAACTATTATCTTTTTTCCAACACATCTTTATGAGAACAGACATGATAATTGTAAATTGTCCTCCTTTCCAGGCATCTGCGTCAGATACAGAAGTGCCTTTGTGACATTTTCTCATTTCTCCTCCCCCTCCATCCATCATTTACTAACATGAATTGACAGGCAGGTGTTGGGGAGCCTTGCGGCATTCCTCCACAGACGCAATCACAGCCTGGAAAACTAGAGTCACAAATCCCAGCCCCTTTTCCCAGCCGTGGAATAATACCTTAACACCACAGCTCAGACTGGTCCCATTCTCTTCCATTGAGTCCCAAGGTCACAGTCCCATAGCAAGGGTCAAGGTGAGAGGCTGGCAACCGCCTGCCTCATGCATATGGATGACAGATGCTCCATCTGCTCCGCTGCAGAATGCAAATACACAAGCCTCTTTCTCTGCTCTCTTTTTCTGCCTCAAAGGGCAACCCTGCCAGACCTTACATGGCATCAGTTCCACTTGTTGGTTGCAGGGTGACGATTTACGCAAAATGATAATAGAAATGCAAGTCACCGCCACAGAAAGTCCCAGACCACCCTACCACCCTCATACTTTCCTGCCTGATAACAATTAGTCATTGCTCAAAAGTAAGGCTACTTCATTGTATGCTATTGTTTGCTATTGCTACATCTACTCTGAATAAAGATGGTATGTTATATTTATGTACAGTCAGAGTATGTCTCAGTCAAAGGAAAAATAAATGTGTTTTTATGTATCTTGACTGATTCCAGAGCTGAGTCAGATTAAGTAAAGTGTTTCATGCCCGATTCTTCCTTTTTTTATCTAAGAAAAGTAGATACAATGAGCACAAATACTCTCTTCCAGGAACACTCTGCTCCACACTCACAGTTGCACACATTCACACTTGGAACCTGCCCAGTACAAACACAGTCTGATCTGTTTGCCACTGAGTAGATAGACTTGAGCAACTGGGGGTTCGGTGCCATGCTCAGTGGCACATCAGCTTTGTATTCAGAAGTGGCAAGTGCCATCACATCAATTTCAAGAAAGTCTAAGAATGTGGAGAAGAGCTTCACAAAAGCAATTCTGCTACATTTAATTTTGAGTAACACATTGTGGCCCAGTGAGGGGAAATTTCATGAGCCGATAACAGTATCATGTTTGATGCTGCTATGTTGTTTTTATTGTCTTGCAGCACGAAGCACTTCCAGAGCTGCACTTCCAAGTGTGCTACTCGGTGAGGATTGTGTGTGCAGTGCTGGCTGGTCAGTCCACCATGTTGGTCTGAGTTTACATCTAAACCGATTACATCTAAATCTAACAATTATTGAAGAGACTCACATGAAATTTTCTACATCACATGGTGAGGACTGGCTTTTCCTCCAGCGCCCCCTGAGTTTTAAACTTGTGGTGAAATGTCTGAACAACTGTTGGTTGAATTCCGGTAAACTATTTGATGAACATTATTAGACAGGACTGGTCTGACTTTTCTTCTAGTAGCTTCATCAGGTCAAAATTTTAATTAATCCAATACTTTGGTTTGTGACCAAATACCTAAAAACTAATGACTTTCCAATCAACCGTAACTGCAAATGTTAGCATGATTCTTAGAATACTGAAGTTAGCATTTTGTATTTGGTCCTGTCCATTAAACCCCATATGCCATTACATGCATGGACAAAAAAAGAACAAGAAAGTATTTTTGGAAGCAGTATGACTTTGTCATCAATCAAAACTAATTTTAATGGACTTCTAGGTTAGAAAGCCAATCATTGTAACCTTGCTGAGATCTCATGCTGTTAGTTAGGCTGCTGCTTGGTCCTTGGATGTTTTAGTCCCATGAGGTCGGCCTTAAAGCTCCTTCTCTCTGAAGTGCCAGTCACTGGAGGTGGGCTGAACGTGCAGTATTCACTGTTCTGTTCTGCAAAATTTACCCTGATGTCGTTAAAGGAATTGCATTGTGTTCTGCCCACTGAGGGCAAGCAGGTGTACTCCCCACTTTTCTGTAGCATTTATGGCCTGCTTAATGGCGGCAAGTGTTTCCTGTTCCTCTAATACATTAGGCAACCTGAGACTTCTCAGACCAGCTCCCATGCTTAGCGGTTTTCATATCAGGCCCAGTGAATAGATGAGTGTTTTTATTTCATTTTCTTGTTTCGGTGGATGCTGGTGATGGGGAGGAGTAAAGACACTCAGTCATGAGTATGGATTCTTCAGTGGTTTCTTGGCCTAAATGATTCTGTCTTCTCTTTTAGAAAAAACCATTCATCAAAGCAGAGATTTTGTAATGACCATGTCTAAGAAGAAATATAGGAAATGTTCAGTGGAGGAGAAAATAACAATAAAGATGATATGTTCACATAATAAAGGTCGCCTGCAGTGAAGTGATGCAAATGGATTCAGGACAGTGAAATCCAGGCCCAGAGAAGGACAAAAACCCCAGGGGTGAGGGTAAATAAAGGCTGATGAGCAGATTACACGTCTTCTCCTTTCACTTTAACAGTCTCTAACTCTAAGTTTAACTCTGAATGTCACTTTGCCACTTTGACCTGCTGAGGCTTACTTTTAAATTTAGTCTGTTAGAGTTACTTTTACAGTACATGTTTCAGATTGTAAGCAAGGCTATGCTGTTAAGGTAGCAATTTTTTAATCCACCTCTATTTGGTACTGAAAAGCAGTATATAAACAATATATGCTTATTAATGTAATTTGTACAATTAAAACCTTTTAGGACTCCATAACTAGTGTATGAACTGTTCATTCTCATATAATGTGATATATAATTACACACATTAATAAATTCTTTTGCCGTGTTAAGTGGAGGTGGGGAATTTGCTGAATCCTCTTCTATCATTTATTTTTTATTTTTTTATTTATTTTCTTTAAAACAAGCAACATTTTTGATAATATTAATATATGAGTACAAAAACAAATGAGTTTGATTGTGGCAAAACTAACACAAAAATTTCAAACAAATAAATGCTAACAACTGAGTTCTCAGCAGACATAATATCAAACTGATCAGATTATATGGATTAAAGGCATGTTTACACAACATTTGGCTGGAAAAGAGGATTTCTGCTCAGTAAATTCAATTTAAATACCCATAACTGCATTTTAGTTTCAACTTTTTTTTGAACACAAGCAAAAATGCAAACATGTATGCACATAGCTGTGGCTTTGCCTTCAGAACAGGCTTCTACTGAAGATTCAAATAAAGATCCATGTTATATCCATCATAAAGATATATAAACATAAGATTCTGGGAAAAATTAAAGACATTTTAGCACAAACACTTCTCGAGATCTGAAAAGTTTCTCGTGGGAAATTCCTATCTTTAAACCAACAAACCTCTGAGCCCGGGTGAAAACACCCGGGCTCAGAGGGAATGGACCATCCATTAACACATCAGCTTCACTCACAACTCTACCCTGCAGGTGCTCAGCGATCACAGGAGATATCCACTACTGTATGTAGCAAGAGATTGGGGCTAAAGCAGAGAAGGCAAGAACAGATTATCAGTCAGCTTTTGATCTGACTTTGGTGTTCAGTGTGGGAATATATGAATTTCATTGATAGTGGGGGTTTTTCTGCATTTACCCTCCAAAATCCATCCATTTGAGTGAACAGCTGACCTCTCTCTCAGGCTTGATATGTCTTTGCTGTTATGTGGGCAGTAGCTGGAGAGCATGCCATAGAAAGCTCATGTTTGGTTACTAGGCAGATGTTATTAATATTTAAAGGCAGTGTTCTTGGGCATGTTGTGGTGTAAATTCACTTCTTCAGTGGTGTAAAGGCTATTGGCTCTCTTGGGATAAGAGAGGGAGACCATCCGGATGCAGGATTGTTCTCTTCCCATTGTCACACACAGTTGACAGAGTACAGAGAAACCCTCTTACTGTGTTTGTTTATTCATATTCAAAAGCCCACAGCCCTTAAGCAGATGCAGTAAGATACACTTCAACTTTTGGAGTATGTTTGCTGTGTTTTTCATACCTATGCTGGAAGTCTGAATCAGTATTTACAGGTAGGGTTGCATGGGAGCATACACATGCATTATTGCTGGGATGCATGACTGCACATAGTGCAGGAAGTGAGCAATGAAACACCTCTCAAATCTGTTACATGGGGAGAGGATGGCTACACAGGGTGGGAAGGTGATCAGCCTATATAACCACCATAAGCTGCCAAATCTGCCCAGCAACCACAGTGAGTTTAGCAACAATCAGCTGACTAATTGTTTCTATCCTCCCTTTAACCTTTTCACCCTCAAACCATAATGCCACCATCCATGTTGCTGCTAAAATCTGAGTTAGGGGCCGGATGTGGATAGACTGTATTGTATGTCATACAATAGTGAGATAATACTGTGGTACTTATTTCCAGAACATGCCCATGCATGCAAGTCATGGGTGCTGATTTCTGACTGCAAAGAGATGCAAATTAAGCAGATAAACTGATCAACATTCGCACTCACCTGATTCAACTGGCTTTTATTAAGAAAATAATAGAATGATAATAGGTCATTAAAAGATTACTGGCAAACATATTAATGTGGAAAATTCATAAAATTTCCCAGTTTCAAGTGCCATGGGTCACATGGGCCTTTTGTCTGATTTAAGGAGGTGCATATGCAAAATACAAAAGTCCTCCAAATGGAAAACATGGTGTCTTTTGTAAGCCAAATTTTGGGCTTTTGTGAAGAAAATGTTGAACGAGGACTGTTAAAAAGATCACAGAGTGATTACTGGCACCATATTAAGGGGGTACACAGTATTTGTTGTCTTTCCCACTCAAATCTACTACAACTTATACTCTGTCTAAAAGTCCAAAATCAATCTCTATCACAGCTTGTGATAGAGATTGATGTGAGCAAAACTCAGCAGTAGCATATCTTTGGTTTGCACCAGCAAAGCCTCAGGTAAAAGATTTAAGGATAAATTGGTCCCTGCATCCTTTAGTGGCTCTTCCTTCTGCCTTCTCACTCACTCCTGTATCCTCTGAAAATTAAATCAAATCAGTCAGTGAGGTGCATTTTAACCGCTGTGCTGGTATATTATGAAGGAGAGATCCATGCTAAGCAGAAAATGAGACACTTGAATCAACCATGTGAAGATAGTTTGCCTTGCCAGAGGAAATAGCAACTTGAGCTTGGAGACCAATAGGAGATAAACAGAAGAGAGAGAAGGGGAGAGGGAGGCAGAGCTGGGCTGCAGATGAAGAAATCCTGATCTTGAGACAGATGTTTTATAAAAGAATTCAGCCTGAAGAACATAGTTGGCAAAAGCGCTCATAGCCTACAGGGTGAAATGTAAACATTGAGCTTTGGGCTAAAAATACAAAATATTTCACACCTTCTTTTAATTTCTCATCTGAGCATGAATTTGGCTTTCCTTTTCTTCTTACACTCCTGCCTCACAATGAATCACACTAAATGAGAGCTGGGAGTGTGGTACACCGCGGCTCCAGCCAGCATCTCCGTCTGCTCCTGCCTGCTCCCAGCATCATCGCTTGGCTCCTGCTCAGCTGACTGTCAGTTGTCCTGACAGCCTGACCTCCCGGAGGCTCGCCAGCCAAATGCCACGTCACATTGGGCTCCGCTTTGCCTGGGTCTGGCCCTCAATCATTCTCACACCCACATCCACCTCTAACATCCCTTTCCTCCCTCCACTTGACACTACCTGAAAATGAGAACCATTTGTTTGTTCCTCTCTATTTATAGCTCTCTGATTCTGCAGTGTGGGCTGGGAAGACTTGCCTGTTGCTGTCTTGTGGTGGCGAATGGAAATGCTGATATCAAATGATATAGTGCCATTACCTTAAACTCTGTCATCACTGAGAGAGCATCCATATTATTTACCCATCTTGAAACTAGAACTTCTACAGCTGCATTCCTATCATACATCACTAATGTCACTGATGTTTCTCCTTACTCACCTCAAAGTTGCCATCATGTTATGAGAGCAAAACTTTTAGCTAATCCTTGTGCCTGAGTTGCAAATTTTCTGGAAACACACAGACCACAAAGTATGTCTGTTGCTGGCACTCTTTTGAAACTGGTTATGTTGTCTGAAACTTAGCATACAAAGTGTCTCATGCTGTGAGGAGATGACAAGGCCTGATAATACCACAGTGTTTACTGCACATGTTAACAGACAAAATCAATAGCAGAACTCGATACTCTGAATACAAAATGGCTGAAGCAAGAGTATATCACCTGCGTTAATGGAGGGCAGGGAGGAAGGGCCTTCATTAACACAAATGTCATAATAAACTGAGGACAAACAAACAAAATAGGCTTTTCAAAATATAAAATAATAATTTCATCATGTGCTGTGCGAGAATGGATATGAGTACACAGAGAATTTTAATCCACCCAGCAGCCCAACCACATCATGCATAAATCCAGTGAGAGATTTTACATGAGCAAAGCCACAACACTGTATGGCACAGGCTGATGGACAGAATGCAGACTGCAGCCAGACATATGCCGATCTTGGAGCTCTGGCACTCGTGAGATCTCATACAGGCTCTTGTCTCCCCGAGAGGGGAAGATCAAACAACTTTATGTACTAAGTGAGAAAAAGTGTTGAACCAGGATGCAGGTCATGGTGGCTTTGTTGTATAGCCTCTTTCAAACACTTAAAAACCTTGCATCATCTCAGACAGCACCTTTGAACCACAAGCACCACCCAAAGTGACTGTCTCCAAATACTTTTTTAAAATCCCCAGCCTATTAATCACTGTGCTCAAAGTGTAAATTTTTTAGAAACTGGTCACAAATATACACTATTCAGCCACAAAATTAAAACCAATAATAGTTTTTAATGATGATGATGATTGTTGTATAGTTTTTTGGGTTTTTTTAAAGGCTGGTTTATTTCCTAAAACAGCAGGAAACTGTAGTTTTGTTAAATATGACTGAGACAGAAGTAAACAGTACATTTGTATTGGGCATAGAGTGCATAAGATGCATCTTTTTCTTTCAGTCTATCAAGAGCTGAGGTGTTCATTAAAGAGCTGGGCCTTTAGTCTTTTCTTAAAGACTGAGAGGAATATTTGCAGATGGAAATGAGTTTGATAACTTGTTCCACCACCGGGGAACCACAAACACAGGAGTTTTGCTAGTGAGAGACAGAGCCCTGTTGTGGTGGTTGTATCAGGCGTCCTTCATATGCAGAGCGTAGTGGGTGGGAGGGAGTGTAGGCCTGATTGAGGGAGTTCAGGTAGGAGGGAGCTGTTCTTGTTGCTGTTTTCTAGATAAGGGTCAGGGTTCTGAATTTGACGTGGACAGCATGTGGAAGCCAGGGGAGCAATCCGAACAGTGGGACCACATGTGCTGTTTTGGGCTGACGTGATGCCACATCATCTGTAGAGGTTTGAACGTACATGCAGGGAGGCCTGCCAGTGAGGAGTTGCAGTAGTGGATGCATGTTGGTACGAGAGCCTGTACCAGGGGATGTGCTGCACATTCAGACAGGGAGAGTCTGATCTTCCCAATGTTGTACGGGCAAATCGACACAATCGAGCAATCGAGACCATGAGGACCTAGAAGGTTAGTTGGTCATCAATCATGATACAAAGTTTCTGGCAGACTTAGTAGGAGTGTTGTATAGAGATACTGGCTGGGATGACAAGGAGCTCAGTCTTTGTGAGGTTAAGTTGAAGGTGGTGTCCTTTAATATATGTTGAGTTATCACCAAGGGTGATAGGAAGAGCTGGGTTTCATCAGCATAGCAATGGTATGAAAAACTGTGGGAATGGATTACTGCGCCAGGTGAGGTGGTGTATGTTTAGAAGACGAGAGGACTGAGCACTGACCCTTGAGGAACCCCTGCGGATAAGCTGTGCGCTTTGGAAACTTCTCCTCCCAAGATACTCAGAAACATCTCCTTGAGAGATAGGACATGAACCAGCAGAGGGCAGATCCTGAGATACCAAGCTCAGTGGGTGTGGAGAGGAGAATTTGGTGGTTAACCATGTCAAAGGCAGCTGATAGATCTAAGAGGAGTGAGTATTTTGGAGAGAAAGGGTGGGAGTGAAACTGACCCGAAGTTTTTCGACCTGAGCTGGGTCCAGTGTAGGTTTTCTGAGCTTTGGGGTGACTAAAGGTCATTTACAGGCAGCAGGAGACATAACCATAGCCAGTAATGGAAATGATAATGTATGTTACTGCAGGGTTGAGTGCTGCGGAGATGGTTTTGTCTCTGGCTACACAGACAAAATCTATTTGTAGGAACAATTTATTCTCGGAATCAGATTGTGGATTTCCCAGTATATTGGCAAATTTTTATCTTTTCTCGACAAGGTGTGTAAATTGGATGTGAAAATGATTAAGGGTGCTGTCTCGAAGCTACTTAGGCCTCAACATATTTTCTCAAGAACTTACAAATCTAAACATTTTGTTCTACATATGTAAGGCATAGCTAGAGAGAGAAAGTAACAATGGCAATGTGATAATCATGTTTTCCATGATGAAAAAAGAAAAGGAGATTATAATGTATTTGCACTTTCACTCGTTTAATGTCTGGTATTGTATTGTTATACTGCTAAAGGTGAGCCACTGCACTGAGCTGTCCATGGTGCTGAAGTAGCTGCTGAAATGGCGCAGAGAAAAACACTACTCTGCAAACACAACACAGATATTTTCGACTGGCTAATTTTGTTCCTGGATTCGTTTAATACAAATTAAACCATTTTTCAAAGATGAAAACTGATTTCTTTAAAGCCTGAAAACCTAGCTACCCTATCCCCAGGCTAACTCTGAACTATGAGCCACGTTTCCATGGTAACAATCGGTGACATCTGCGGACTGGAGGTGAAAAAAAAGAGGAAAACATGGTTCATGATTAGTGGGTTTGTTAACAGTGTTGTTGAGAGTTTTTATAGCCTACAGTAATTGGCTAGAAATGTACAGCAGTGACGACATCACCAGTTGTTTTTCATTTATCCTGAGCCTGACTGACGAGTTAGTGTAAGTAATGAGCCCTCTAACAGTAAGGGGACACAGCATCTCAGCTACACAGCTGAGATTTTTTTAAAGTGCTACTGAAGGTAGTATCTACCGTTACTGATTGACACAGTGTGTGTCAGTCCAGCTGCACACAACCTGTTTCTACACCCTGCTTGCTCTAACAGAGTGGGCCATCTGTCTTCATCTTGCGGTGGATGAGAACAAGAGGGGAGGTGTGCAGATAAGAGCTTTTCTCCCCAACCTGCCTCTCACCCACCCACATTTCTCTTCACCTCACCTACAGTGGCTTTGAAGGTAGACCCTCTTGCTCATCCTGCCAGATATACCTACGGGGAGACAGCTTTAACCGTTTGAAAGTCAACCCAACTACATCCTCATGCAACTTCCTGCCCTATGCTGTCAGATGCTGTCTACCTGCTTGGCACGGTAATAAGAATTTTTGGCAAATGTGTCACGTGAACGTGTAGAACAAGAATGATGAGCACGTGCAGACATAGATGAAATAATGTTTCTACTTGTTTTCAAAGGTCTCAGATCTACAATATGTGTGAAATTATTGCCTGAAAGAGGTGTTTGCTGTTGCCAAGATTCCCAAGATTTCAATAACATGCAGCTCTCTCATGTGGAGGAGTGCATTAAGACGGTGGTGCTTCAAAGTGAAGGACATTCGTGGAGCAAATTGATTCTAGAGGACATTGCACACGGCATTCCTAAACGTCTGCACTGAGAAAAAGGAGGCATGATTTGCTTTTCACCTCAAAAGAAATACAAATCTTTATGAGAAATTTTCACACAGTTAAGACGATGTTATAAAATGGGAGGTTCAGAGGGAGGTGGATTCAAGGGGATGACTTGGTTTTGATGCTGTTTGCCGAAGAGCAGTTTTTTTATTCAGGGCCTCCACTTCAGTCTCTTCACATTTCATTTTTGCCCTGCTGTAGCTGCCGTGCACTTTGCAGACATGGCAACAGGCAGCACATTCAGCTGCTGCATGTATCGTGGGTTCAATATCTCCTTGTCTCACCGCAAACTGTGAGCAAATGGATTCTTCAAATCGTGGTAATGCTATACTGATGTCACCATACATGGGCACACAAATGCTAATGGAGCCAGGATGGTTTTCAGCTTGAGCGTCGGTTTAATCTGATCCTATACTCAGCTGAATTTATATTTAAAGGTCACTGCATGATATTACTTTTACCCTGATGATGGCTTGTGCATATTTTCCTTGTGTGCTCACGTGTGTGATTATGCTGTCATCTCATTATGTTGTGTATAAAATGAGTGACTGGTTTCAATATTGCATTAATTAAGCATGTTACCTGTAGCTTTTGATGGGGAAATAGTTGCCATTGTGGTAATATATGATTATATTTTCCCGTTTATTTGGACTTCTAACTGGAAAAAGATAATGGTACACTACCCAATGTAATAACATTATTCACGAGCAAGCACTTTTTAAGCCAATAAAACCCTAAGGCACAAAAAAGAGAATGAGTGTGCTGTTTAAAAGATATTTCATCAGTATCTACCAAGAGGCAAATGGCATATTTCATGGAAACATCTATTAGAGTCCAATCCTTTGCATTTCCAAAATTGTTTTATGATATTAATTCAGACTTGTCAGTATTTTAAGTGGAGGTTATTTTGTAACACATCAACAGGGTAACAATTACCTATCACATTAAGTGAAAAGGGACCCCACACTCCTTACATACACCCTGAGTCAGCCCTCCAGGGAGATGGACAACATATTTAATAATACTGCAAGTGAGATATTGTATATCTAAACATTATTTGGCATTTTTCTGCAGGAAAATGCCAAAGAACAAATGTACTTCATCTTCAAATATTTTCATTTAATTATCAGCAAAAAAGTCAGCAAATAAATCATACAGGAAATAGTATTCACACAATCCTTCATCACACACACAGATTGACCTCAAACCTACTGTATATCTACTGTATATCAAAATACAATAATATCAAAATATCAAAATAACTAACGAAAACAGAGTTGCAATATGCTAATTCTTTAGACCCTGATGAAGATTCGTGGATCAGACAATAATAGCTGCCAGATCTTATATAACTTTCTATTTTATCCTTGCATGATGTGTTCGACTTGTTCCAGTCTGAGATGCTCTATCACCTCCTCTAACCAAGATATGTCATTTAAGCCCTGCTGGGTCACCCCAAATATTGCCGTCTTAGAATCAGTACATTTGAGAAGGTTCTAAAATCTTCTGTCCCAAAATCCTCCCCACATGCTCAAAATATATGGCTGATGATGCCTAGATCTGCATCAACTGTCATCTCGTCCTGGAATTAATTTTATCAGTTTCCTGATTAGATGAAGCCACTGTAGCACTTTCAACTGGAATGGTCCATTCCTCTTATTTTACACATGAAGTTCTGTTTGCTTGTCGTGAGAAGTAGTTATTGGTCTGTGAAAGTAGTTCTGAAATGAAATCTGTGGATCTGTACTCTGAGAAAATAACCTCGCTGTGTCATCCTTTATTTTTTTTATTTATTATACAACCTGGAGGTGAAGAGGTTAAAAGATGTAGGCATGGGGGCTAGTGAAATATGTTGGAAAATGCAAGATCCAACCTTTTTTGGAGTTGGACCCATACTATGGAGAAAAATTCAAAATATCTTGGCCTTTTTTTAAAACATTATTTTTATCTGTCTACTGAAATCCCCCAACTCTATTGGAAGACAAGAAGGTAAAACTCTACAGTAAAACCTTACGCTTTTGATTATCAGGAGACATTTAGGCGAAAACTAGGAGGATAAAACCCTAGTTGAGAATAGGTCACTGTATAAATTTGTACTTATGATTGTCAAACGGATACACATGACTGAATGATGTAAAGCAGTAGGCTCAGATGAGGGGAGGGAAGTGTTGGCAGAAGGGTGCTAGTAAAATGAACTGAAAGGTGGTAGAACCGGTAGAGCAAAGTTTTGGGCCATATCTTAAATTCTAGACATGAAGGTTTTCATTTTTTCACACTATATCTTTCGCAAATGGTAAACTACTACTGCCATGCATAATAATAATAAAAAAAACTTAGAGATCACAGAGGTTGAATTAAAAGTTTCCTTTTTGCTGTTTCAGCCTCACAAAACTAATCCCCCGACAGCCTATATTGTCCTCAAGGTTTGTGTATAGAGGAGGAGGCTCAAAGGGGAGATTTCTTTTTTCCAGCGATAATGCCATGTGCCGACCCCTCTCTCGTCCCGTCTCCCCCTACCCAAACACCCCACCTCCACCCCCACCCCCACCCCCCTTCGCCCCGTGCCCCGACGCCCTCTCCTGCCTTTGTTCTCATCACAGGCCCGGAGCAGATGGTGCTCTGCTTTGGCTTGGCCGACGGTGACAGACAGGCGCCCTCAGCCAATAGCCTGCCGGGGAATCAGCTGACTGGTCTGGACAGCGCCAGGTGTTTTTTATCATTTTTCCTCTCCATCCGTAGGAGGAGCAGGCGGCGGCGGCGTAGACGACGGCGGCGGCGGTGGTGGTGGCACAGCGGAGGAATTTCGTGGCGACAGAACCGGTCGGCGGCGGGTTGCAGCAGGTTGGAGATCTCTCCGCAGAGCCGCACCATGCCTCTCTCCAAGGCGCCCTGGGACTGATCGGATACACAAGCGACAAATCGCTGTAAACAGCCGCCAGCTGAAGCCACTAGGATACAGGAATATGTGCCATTACGCTCCTTGATGAGCCCGGTCACTTGGCACAATAACAAAGCTTATATATATTGCTGTGTACCGACCCGTGTATCTGGGTAAAGGACCTGTGCGCTCGGGGAACATCGGACTGGAATGCCAACAAGGTGAGAGCCCTCGGCAAAGCAAAGGCAGGGTTCCCACTGCTGTAGCCTGAGTTTCTTTTTAAGCTGCATATTCTGCGAGGAAGATGTGTTTTTAGTGATGTGATGCGCTGCCACATCGTCCAAACCCCCCATCAAACATCATGGTCGTAGGTTCGTAGTGTTTCTGTGCGTAATCTGCGAATATATTTCGAATCACAACATATTCCCCCGCAAGGGCGATGCAATAATTGAGATATATTTAGGATGCAGACACACTCAAGGGCAAAATCTTTTTTTTCCTTCTAATTGCGGTCTCGTTCGAGCTCACTTCAGGTTAAGCAGTCGAATTTGAAACCATAATAGATCAGTTAAATTCACAGAATATTGTGTGGAAGTGATCAAATGCATCAGCCTTATCCAATGCGTCAAATGATAGTCCACGGAAAACAAACTTTGATCTCGTTGCGGTACTTGCCGCGCCAGCAGAAGCTGCGAGCGGCGTGCGCAGCGCTGTGGAGGCTAAGTGTGATTTGCATATTAATGTTAAAGTATGTCGGCAGATGTCTCGGTTCCTCCGTTCCGTGCAAAAAAAAAGAAAGAAGTCTCGGAGTCTTCCTCGGGGATAAAGACACGGCCCTGGATGAGATGTTGCGGTGAGAATGGGGTTGCATTGGCAGGGGGTCTATTGTGATTCACAAACGCTGCTTCTGTCGCTGCAGCTGTTGCGCTTTTGTGATGGGCACTGCTGACTTGCATCACTCAACTTCGGGGGAAAGGACAAACTGTGGGAAGTTTGTGGCGATAAAAGCATTTTTGTTTTTTAATTTTTATGATTTTTTTTTTTTTTCTCGGCCAGGGCACCTCTGTCCACTAGACTATTTATGGCCTCGTTTAAAAACAAAGTGCTGAGAGTCATCTTTTCTCTGTGGACCTCTGGGTCAAATAAAAGTGAGTGTCGGTTCAGCGACTTTACAGTGCAATGACACAAACACAAAACAGCTTAGTTCCACTGTGTCTAATTGCTTCTTATATAATATATATAAAGATTTTTCTCAAAGGCAAACTGCTGTTGTTTTCTCTTTCTTGGAGATTTTATTTTGAAGCTGTTTAATTCTTGCAAACTCTGACTTGGTTGCTGCTGTGATGCTGTTTATCACCCAGGGCAGATTTCTAAGCCAGCAGAAGGCTGGTTTAGCAAATTTCTTTCTTCTCTTCCTCCCAAGGGAGCATCATGGTTCATATGGATCAAGTACACACAGAGACGCACAGACACACACACACACACACAAGATGTCTACTTTTTTTTTAACATGTTGAGAATAAACTTTGACAAATGCCTACTTAGAGGAGTGTGTGTATTGCAGGTGTCCCTGGTGTGTGTGTGGGTGGGTGGGTGGGTGGTTGGGGAGCTTTTGAGACAGTAGGGTTGTGGGAGGGAGTAAAGGGTTTCACCCCCCACCCCTATTCACCAACAACATTTAGGTCCCTAGGGCATAAGGCAGGGAGAAGGGGGGGGGTTGGGTTATTGAGCTCAGCCTTTATTCCTATAAGAGGGACTAAAGCATCATTAACCCTTTGTCCTCTGTGGACTACAGGTGTCAGAGACAGCAGACACATTGTGCTGATGTGTCTGAGACAGATGTTTCCTCAGGGCAGACGTCGGTGTTAAGTGTACTGCCTTGAGCTCAGGCCGACACACCTGCGCCGCCGTTTGGCTCTGAGGAGCAGGGGTGTGTGTCTGTGGTTGGACAGCAGGAGTCCCTGGTGGGCGGCTTTCCATGGTCTGATCACCCTGTCCACCCAGTCAGGCACTGGGCAGGAAAGGGTGGTCAGACCCAGCTGGGTGATCACTTGTCACCACAAATGTAAATGTATGTACATATGCCTCACACATAGAAGATTAATATGAAATAAAATCATAAAAGCATTACAATCATCATTTGGGTAGATGAGCAGGTTAGGTAACTCCTGCTAGAGATGGCCAGTTGTGCTGTAGGTAATTGTTGGCTGTTCAGTCCTCGGCTCCTATGACACTGAGCCCAATATTCAGTTCAGTGTCGGACCCAAGTTAGTTTGCTGTAGACGCTTTACCAGCTCAGTACAATGTAGGTGAAAAAAGCTGTTTTCCTAATAATTGCCATTTTACCCATCACCTTTAAATTATTGTTTCACTTCAGTAAAGTTAGGGGGGGCTACAAGAAATTGGAGCAGGACAGGCAGAGATATCCTGGTCAAGCCCCCAATATACTGGATCCTACATTTCCCAAAAATCAACATGATAACTAACATCTCTACAGTTATTCTTTCAAGCTTTGGATAGCGCCCTCCAGAGCCACAGATGACATGAAACAACTGTTTTCACAGGCTGAGTGGGCTTCTTCTGACAAGGAAACTGTGTTTCATGTGTAAAATTGATGGAGTACTCCTTTAATCTTGTTCCATTCAACCTTGTTTAGCTTTTAATGTTGTAATCATACGTTTTTTGACCTATAAATTAAAGGTATATGCACTTAGAGTATGCCATTAATATTCAGTCAGTTGTCTTTAAATAATTGTAAATAATAATATAAATCATTTAGATGAGGTTGCTTTGTAGTGTTTGTCTCTCTTGGTCTCACTTTGACGTAGGTGCAACCCTTTCATTTACATTCAGATTGCAGGTTGCTTTTCTTAGTATATGACATTATGAGCAGTTGTTCTACCAAAAATTTCTTGTATAATTCAGCCCCTTAGTCTTCCAAAAATCTGATCAGTCAGCTCGTAGAGGGGCCCCAGATCTCCAAGCAGGTGTCCATAGAGATTTTGGCCGTCCCGCTTGAAGGTGAACCAGTTGGAGAGCAATCAAGCTGCTGTACAATCAATATCATGAGTGCTGCTGGTGTCAAAGTGCCTCAGTCGTCTGTAGCCGGGGGGGAGACCTAACATGAGTCACCTAATATTAAACCAGCAAGAACATACAGTCTGTGTCTGATTGTACACTGCTACTCTCATACTTGCTCATATATGCCAGCAGAGATCCAGCAGAGTGTGTGCAAAACCATAGATGTACGTTTCCTCTCTTTTGTGCTTTGGATGGGCGACCACAGTTCTACAGCACAGATAAACCTGCAACACGCATTGTTTAAAAAATATGGGCTGATATTTTAACTTCTGCTCATTTGAGGCTCCTGCAGAGAAGTGGAATGTGTTATATTAAATCCTTAGAGGGAGGGGGTAGTGGGCACATTGGAGGCAGAAGGGAGCACAAGCGAGGGGATCATGACAACCCATATTGGGCACAGCGAAGGAAAAAGCTGATTCCCTCATCAGCGTAGAAAGAAAAATAGTTTACATTACTTTAAGCTCTGAGGGAGGTGTTACTGTTTATGTGTGTGCTGGAGTCTGATTGAGTATCAGTGTTTCCCAAGAGGTCGTAATATATTGTTTCTCTATTTATTCTGGTGTTCAGGAGGATACAGAGCAGGACAGAATCAGGCAAGAAAGAAATCTTAAGTTTTCATCTCGTATATTCAGTGTGTTTTTCATTTCATTTACCTTTCTTGCCACAGTGCCTTTCTTTTCTTGATATAACTTATTCCTCCTGGTTTCCTTGTCACTCAAGTTCTGTCATCCTAATTCAGGAGTGTTTCTGTCACCTCAGTGTTGCTCCATTTGTGACAAGATGTGTTTATCGGCTCCCTGGGGCTGTTATTCTCACCTGCTCCACCTGTAATTTGTTTTCCCTCGTCTCTATTTTATCTTTTTTGATGAGTGGAGATGAATAAACTAAAGCTTGAGGGCAGACCCGGGCCAACAGGGTCATGTGTGCATTTCCTGAGAGAACCCTAATGCAAGACTCTTGTTTAAATCACATTCTCATTTTCTCATGAGTGCCCTCAGACACATTCAGACACAAATTTGAAAACTGAGCCTGAGACTAAGAATGGTTCACCAGGAGACCTTATCTAGTTTTTGTTGAACCATGAGGACATGCATGGTTTCCATCACACACATCAGCCACAGTTCTTCAGTTGGCTCACAGGAATAGGAAAGTAAGCTATAATACATAGAAGAAAGAGATTTTTTGCCTCTCACAGCACAAACATGTTTTCTACAGTTAGTTTTATACTCCTTCTACTTGTAAAAGTTTGTGGGTAACCTGGATTAGTGTATTGGCACAATGTCCTCTCAATAGGACAACAGGAGCTCAAATGTAAATGCTGTCCATCAGGCAAATTTTATTACAGAATCACTTGGTGACGGTGACAGTTTCACAAATGGAAATGACAGGAGTCTACTTAAATGGCATGAGATGGAACTGAGCATGTTCACGGCTGTCAAATAGGGTCAGAGTTGAAATGTCAGCTTATTCTTTAGGCTTGTGTTACATGTAGACATTCATGCCATAGAGGAGTCCTCTGCCTGGAAGGCAGCCCATCGAATTAGGATACACTGAAGCTGCTGGTAATGATGACCAATTACTCTACAGAACAATCAACAAATAAAAAACAGTGAGGGCCTAAAATGGTGACCCTTAGTACTTTTA
This sequence comes from Istiophorus platypterus, assembly GCA_016859345.1. NCBI lineage: Eukaryota > Metazoa > Chordata > Actinopteri > Istiophoriformes > Istiophoridae > Istiophorus > Istiophorus platypterus. Next base: position 6,126,304 of record CM029117.1, read on the forward strand.
GTGTATGGGGAAAAAAAAGCTACTCTCTATAACCCAAATCTCCGCAGCATTACTGACTCTTTCAGGCAAAGCAACGGCTTACAGCATTGTGTATGTAGTATAGGTAACACATGCAGCCAGCTTACAGTTGTGAGCAGTTAAGAGTCCAAAAAAGGATTTTTTGTTCATAGTTTAATTTAAAGGGAAAACAATATCCAGTGCCCCCCCCCACACACACACACTTGTGTAAGGGAAATCTGTTTTTTTTCCCGCTTATCCGTTTAATTATCTTTTTACCTGTCAGATTTATTTTCGAATCCCTTAAGAGGATCGGACCCCCAAGTTGGGAACCACAGTGTTAGATGATTAACAGAATATAAGAACAGAAAAATATTTTGTGTCACACCAATTATTTTTTGTATTTCAGTCTTCTTTTTAATCTTTTTTTTCCCCAGTCAAAACCGTTTTCCTGTTTCACCTGCCCATATGAAGTCAACACTTTGTAAACAGAGACTTAATCAGTATCACATAAGTATGCCGTGACAGTCTCTTTTACACAAACCATGGTAACGTACTGTGTGTTTGCCTTATAGGAGATGGTGATTGACAGCTAGATTTGGTGTGACATCTTTTTTGGGTGTTTTCAACCCAGTGTGCACAATTCCCTCATGGTCCAATTAGTTGACCTAATGATCATATTTACAATTTGTTCTAATAAAACTACGGACATTAGTTATGTAAGAGCCATCCACTGAATGCTGTAGCTGGCTTTGTATAAAGACTGTGATGCACCCTGGGCAGGAGTCCTTTGCAGAGGTTAATTAATTAATCAATGTATGCAAGAGTTTCATCTTAATAATGTGATATCATTGTGGAATTATAATGGAAATCACCAGAGCATCACATAAATAAATAGTCTACATAGTATCTGCAGCATAGATGATGAGCAGCTGTGCCAGACTGTTGTCTATTACAACTCGTCCACGAAAATTAAAATGCTCATTCAGTTAATTTGCTTGAAACCATAAGAGAGTACTGCTTTATCATGAGATGAGCATAATGTGTTTCATCACACCACAGGAAATGAATCATTAAAGAGCACAGCCAAGATCTGAAATAACTGACAGTCCAACATTAGCTGTAGTGAGTTCAGCCGTCAGCAGTCTCAGGACCACTACTAGTTTGAAACTAGCAGTAGCATTTTGCAAAGAATATTTTGAAAATCCTTTTGTAACATTGAGGTATTTAAAATAAAACAAGTATAAAATGACAATGTGTATGAATATGGATATCATCTTAGTGTAGAGATTGTAGGTAGGGGTGTTGGAATAAGAGCTAAAAGATTAAGTGGCTGAAAGGTAGGTGGACTGATAAAGAAGATTTCTGATTAGGGATCCATGTTAGTTTTGTGATAAACACCTGTTCCTCTTGTAAGCTCTCTTTCTTTGATTACTCTCCAAATAACAAACACTATGATCTAGCATCCTACAGCAGTTACTGACAGAAGGTGTCTGAGATGACAGAGTTTATGCCTAAAGTTGTTGGTATTTATTTCAAAAATCTTGTTCAAAGATTCAGACATTGCTACTGTTAAAATCTCTTGGTGTTTCTGCTTCCTGCTTTCCTGCCTTTGGTGTTGTTGAGTGTTGTTCCACCTGCTTTCAGTTATATGTTTTCCTGTGACTTTAGGATCACAACAGACCTGTTAAGGCCATGTCAGGATGTCCCAGACAGCATTTACTTGTTGAAAAATCAACTTACAGGATGCTGACACTAATTTTGTTTGTCTTTGAAGTGCTCATAGTTACATCAGAAAATTTGAAAAAATGCAGCTAACCCACTTTTTACTTTGACTACTGTGTCAGATTTTGTGTCCAGTATTAAATGGGATTAGAAACTTCTTAATCTTTCGTTGCATAAAGGGACAGACAAAGCTGTCAGCATTTACTGAATTGGGAGAATCTAAGATTAACCCCATTTAAAGAGGTAAATAGAGGAGGAAGAGAAATGATATATCACTAAATCTGCCTTGGAATCTTGCTGCAGAGCATGTTTTTTGTTAAGCTATTTTGTGGCAACATGTAGTTGATATGTTCAAGTCACAATAACCTCCCCGACACACTCCCTTGTTCTGTTTTAATTTTTGAAAGAATAATGCCAGACATTATTTATGAATTTTCCACATTTTTGTCATTGCAGTAATTAAATAATATTAAATATTTTATTGTTTATAATGTAAAAAATTCGGTTATTGATAATATAAAAACAAGCACTTCAGCACTTGTGTAATAAGATTACCAATGCATTAGCACTTTTAGGTCTATACTGTATATGTTGCTTTTAATTAAAGTGCTAAGTGACCTCTCCTGTTTCTCTCCTGCATGTTTGAATTTAGTACACTACCCCCAGCTAATCTCCACCTCCGTATCTGCATCCCCTAATCCTGACTGGCACAGCAATCCACACAATATACAGTGCTTTAGCTTAAAGACAAGATAGCGTACTATCCGTGTTTCGCCCATGCTCCGCCCTGTCCCATAGGGAATCTCCAGTATAGGTGGAGCAGAGATGCGTTACTGTCTCCCTGGTGCTGTTGCCAGGCAGTTTGCATTCAGACGAATTAGTCAGCTCTCTTGTTTGAAAGCCTCTTAAGTGCTATCTTCTTAAGCTGGTGTTGACCATAAAGCTGTGTGGTGGAGAAGGCAGTGGTACTGTGGTGCTGCCGTATGGCACTACGCTGGGTAGGATGCCTCCCTCAGTAAATAGACTTAATTGAGTAATGGGATCTCTTAAGTGTTGCTGTAAGATTCTTCAAGTGCACGGGCTTGTTAAAGAAGTGCTGGTATCCTAATCCTGTTAATAAGAAATGGTGAAGGATAAACCATTGCAGAGACACAGTAGGTCTGTTTACAGTATTTGCATGTGAACAGAATTATTGAGTGGGGCACATGTCTGATACAGTCGGTGAAACAAAAGGAATCGGAATATGAAAGGCAAGGTTCACTTGCAGCTCTGTGGGGCTGCATCAAGCCACAGCAGTGCCTAACAAACCGGCACTAACATACTTATGAGAATACTCATACGCTTATGTTGAGCAGGTATAATGTTTACCAAGATGTTCGCCATCTTAGTTTAGAATGTTAACATGCTGATATTTGCTAATTAGCACTAAATACAAAGTTGAGCTGAGACTGATTAGATTTTGCTTAATTTTGGGCTGATTTTTATCTTAAGTTAGTCAGGAGGCACTGCAGTCATCGTAGTTCATCGTGAGTTAAACAGGAATATCTGGACCAAATTTCATGGCAATCCACCCAATGATTGTTTAGAGATTTCCCTTAAAACCACAGATGTCAACCTTGTGGTACTAGAGGAGAAGTCAGTGGCTTTCATCCTCTGGGAACATTGAATTTCTTTACAATAGTAATGCACTCTGATATAATACTCACTACAAGGATGTAGTGAGTGTTAAATGACAGTTGCTTTTTTACAAGTGATCATGTGTTTATTTCTTGGCCAGCACTTTACCAAGCAACCAGCTTCCTCGAGGAAGTATTTGGGCTGTTTGGTTTTTGTATTATCTAAATAAAATGTTAGAAAACGAAAAAAAATGTTGAGATATTTCAATCTGGATCAAATGGCGGAACGACCAGCAGAAGTAACAGACCCACATTCCCATCCTGAGATAAAACTGATATTCTGTAATGCACATGTATTAATGCACATTAAGGTATTTAAAATTTAGCACTGGCACTACGTAAAAAAACCCTAATTTTAGCTAGAAGGAATTTTTTATCCTCTGGGTAATGGAGTAAGTGTTACTATCATATGGGCTATCAGATTCCCTTTGTCCCTATCAGGAGCTCCCATTCGCTAAAACAGGCAGGAACTCGCGTCCTCTCCTGAAACCCTTATTCGTAGTCCTTTGAGAGTCAAAAAATGCTTCTGAAAGTTTTGACAATCTTTCTGTTCTACCCATTCATCTTGAAAAAATCCTAGGCCCACTGATAACTTTTTTTTCATGTTTGCCCTAAATTCAGAATGCCGAAGACATAGCATTAAAAATTAAGACCTGCATCTTTTTTTGCTTTCTTTGAGGCATGGCACGTTCTAAAATCTCATCGTGTTTAATGATGTTCGGAGAAGCTAATGATGAAGTCCTTATGGGCCTGTTGGATAGATGAAAGTCCTCAGTGGAATTTGATCTGTTTCCAAGTTGTTCAGAGCAGTGTTTTGTGCATGCATTGTAATGAGCTGAACTTGCATTTTCTCAAAACTGTCGATGCTGCACATAACTCGCAGTCTCTCAAGGATGGCAGAGAAGCAGTCGTTGTTCGCAGTCAATCTGTTGTCTTAGGTAATTCCTACATTTACAAGAAACATGAAAGATTCTCTAGTAATTCAGAAGTTGTAACATAAAAGTCTACAGCCATGCAGGGCTCTGTGAGGCTGTACTCAATCACAGTGGTGCTTTGAGCTAGAATGCTAACATTGGCAGTTGCTCAGGATGACAAAAGTAACATGCTAATGTAGGACACAAACACAAGTACAGTGTATACCCAAAAATAAGTAATGATCACCATCATAGTTTAGTGTATTGCATTTGCTAATTGCTACAAAACATAAAGTACAACTGAAGGTGATGATGGGAAAGTCATTAATGTTGCAGGTAGTCAGTCATAAATCAAAGTAGTGGACAAATTAAAAGTTAACCTGATAGTGTTGGGAAATTTCATGGGATTCCATCCAATAATTGTTGAGATATTTCACTCAAAACCACAACGTCATGTAGGTGCTAGAGGAAGTCGGGGGATCACAAAAGTCAGCAAGAAACAAATAGAGTAGGATTCATCCTCTGACTTTATTAGTTCACCTTCCAAGTCTGTACAAAATTGCATGGTAGTCCATCTTATAGTCATTGACATACTTTAGTCTAGACCAAATTGGTGGACCAAACAACTGACAGACAAATTTTGAAATCCCTTGAGCCCTGCCACTGGCATTTTAAAAAAAAAAAAAAAAATTCGTATTAGATACCATTTTCATTATAAACATGGGATAGATATTTTTTCTTTATAATGACATATATGCTTTGTTTTTCTTTTCCAGATTGTCCTGCAGCTCCAAGATCTTGCTGTAAAATTCTGCCGTTGGCTTCAACTACTGGTCATTTTACTGGACTGAAAGAACTAATCAGCTCAAAGTCTGGTTGATGACTGTAACGCACCCTTTATCAAAGTCATCTGACCCTCCTCCTGTCCCTCCCCAGCATGGCTAGACGGAGGTTAGACTGCTTTCTTCTAGGCCAGGTGCTTGCTGGCCTGATCCTGGTATCTATAGGACTATCCTTCGTCCAAAGCAATGAGTGCCCCCAGTTATGTGTGTGTGAGATCCGACCTTGGTTTACTCCCCAGTCCACCTACAGAGAAGCCATCACAGTAGACTGCAATGACCTTCGTTTAACACGTATCCCGGGGAACCTCTCCAGTGACACTCAGGTTCTCCTCCTACAGAGCAACTACATTGCCAGGACCAGTGAGGAGCTGGAGCAACTCTTTAACTTGACTGAGCTGGACTTATCCCAGAACAACTTCAGTAGCATTCGGGATGTTGGCCTTACCAATATGTCCCAGCTCACAACGCTTCATCTAGAAGAGAACCAGATCACAGAAATGCCTGATTACTGCCTGCAGGACCTCAGCAACCTGCAGGAGCTCTACATCAACCACAATCAGATCAACACCATCTCTGCCAATGCCTTCTCTGGGCTCCACAACCTGCTCAGGCTTCACCTTAACTCCAACAAGCTCAAGACCATCAGCAACCAGTGGTTTGAATCTACACCCAATCTAGAGATCCTCATGATTGGGGAGAACCCTGTTGTTGGAATAATGGACTTTAATTTCAAGCCCCTGGGCAACTTGAGAAGCCTGGTTTTGGCTGGGATGGATTTGACAGACATCCCCGGAAATGCCTTTGTGGGACTTGACAATCTCGAGAGCCTCTCTTTCTACGACAATAAGTTGGTGCGAGTTCCTCAGAGAGCTTTCCAGAAGCTACCTAACCTCAAGTTCTTGGATTTGAATAAAAACCCAGTGCACAAGATTCAGGAAGGAGATTTCAAGAACATGCTCAGGCTGAAAGAACTGGGTATAAACAACATGGGAGAGTTGGTTTCTATTGACCGTTATGCTTTGGACAACCTTCCTGAGCTCACTAAGCTGGAGGCCACAAACAACCCCAAGTTTTCCTACATCAACCGTCTGGCCTTTCGTGATGTTCCAGCCTTGGAGAGTCTAATGCTGAATAACAATGCCCTGAATGCCCTCTATCAGTCCACGGTGAAGTCCCTCCCCAACCTACGTGAAATCAGCATCCACAGTAACCCTCTTCGCTGTGACTGTGTAATCCAGTGGATGAGCTCCAACAAGACCACTGTCCGCTTTATGGAACCTCTGTCTATGTTGTGTGCCACACCAGTAGAGTTCAGGGGTTTGCATGTGCGGGAGGTACTGCAGAAGAACTTAGCAAACCAGTGCTTGCCCATGATATCTCATGACACCTTCCCTAGCCACCTCAATTTGGACATTGGCATGACCGTTGACTTGGACTGCAGAGCCATGTCCCAGCCAGAGCCTGAAATCTACTGGGTGACGCCCATGGGGAACAAGGTGATTATGGACACCCTGTCAGACAAGTATAGCCTCAGCAGCGAAGGGACATTGAGAATTTCTCATATCCAAGTAGAAGACTCAGGCAGATACACCTGTGTGGCTCAAAACTCAGAAGGAGCTGACACAAGAGTGATAGCTATACGGGTAAATGGCACTTTGTTAGACAGCACCCAGCTTATGAAGATCTATGTTAAACAGACAGAATCTCACTCAATCCTGGTCTCCTGGAAAATAAACTCCAATATAATGACCTCTAACCTCAAGTGGTCATCGGCCACCATGAAAATAGACAACCCACATATTACTTACACTGCCAGGGTACCTGTGGATGTCCATGAATACAACCTCACGCATTTACAACCAGCAACTGAGTACGAAGTGTGCCTCACTGTCTCCAACATCCATCAACAAACTCAGAAGTCATGTGTGAATGTGACGACGAAGCAAGCTACCTTCGCTGTGGAAATATCTGACCAAGGGACCAACACTGCTCTTGCAGCAGTCATGGGAACAATGTTTGCAATCATCAGTCTGGCCTCTCTGGGTGTGTACATTGCTAAGAGGTGGAAAAGGAAAAACTATCATCATTCCCTGAAAAAGTACATGCAGAAAACGTCATCTATACCGCTAAACGAGTTGTACCCTCCTCTTATCAACTTGTGGGAGGCAGACAGTGAGAAGGAAAAAGAGGGCTCTTCTGAGACCAAACCTAGCCAGGTGGACACCACACGCAGCTATTACATGTGGTGAAAAGCTATTAACTATCCAGTGGCAGATACAGACGTATTTCTTTCAGGAGCACAAATATACATGTTTGCTTCTTTGTGTAAAAGTGGACTGAGTAATTTTTTTCTTTCGCTTCCTTTTGGTTTTCTTCGGTTCTCTCAGACTTGCTCTTTGAAGCGAACAACGAATAAACACTTTAAGATCTTTAGTTTAGCATATTGCCTTTTTACCTCTCGCTCATTTTGACACGGAATATGGCAGCTTTGTCTAGCTTCCTGGACTTAGTAGTATCTGTGCTTTATTTTTAGTACTTGTTTTGATGAACACAGCATGAGCATTGTCACGGATTCAGTATGCCTGAGCAAAGGAAAAGCTGAAATCTGACCCATTTTTGACATGTTTTCTCTGGCAGAGCTGCAATCTTTCTTTCTCTTGTAAAACAGTTTCACTGTTGACTGTTGTGCACTGAAATATATATACTAATTTGTCTATCAACTGAAATATAAGCTGACAAAGTATGTTTAGACTTGATATACTGTCTATTGAATATTGTTAGCAATTCTTCTGTAATGTCGTATCAGCTATGGTTTAATTTACTTTTTGTACATTAAATAACAGTATGTTTGATTTAGACTTTAAGTTTGCAGAGCATCCACTGTAAACCAGCAATAGAAATATGAATGTTATAAACTAGGTAAATAGATGTAAGGCTTTTTAAATTTCTTAAATATTTCATTTCTTATTTTGCTAGAATATGTCTACAATCACTGGTTTTGTTGTGTTTTCCACACACAAACATGTTGTTTATTGAGGAGCAAGTTAAATAAAATCTTCTTTCCTCTTATTTTTTAAACCATGATTTCAACACCAAGTGTCATTTTTATAAAATGTAAGTACATTATTGTCGATTATGTTATACTGTATATTTAATAAAAGTTCTTGGGAGAAATGGACATTTCCAGACAGTAAAGTTTAAATCGTTTTGCAGGGGGAAATCATCATATTAATCTTTTACATTAGAGTTTTATTCATTTTAGTGTGATGTGAATGACTGTATAGTTTAGGATACAACCAAAGGGTGGGGGGGAGAGAGAGAGAGAGAGAGAGAGAGAGAGAGAGAGAAAATAGGAGATGCAGGCTGCAGTGTGATTGCCTCTGCAAAGCAATTATCAGAAAATAATTTAAATTCTCGTCCCGGTAGAACATAATTACTGCACAATATGCCTTGGAGTAAATACAGTAACTTCAAAAACAAAGAAATTAGTCACTTAAAACCAAGACGGTGTATACAGAGCCTGCATTTTTGTTCAATGTATGCATCTGCATCTCCAAAGCTTTAGAAAGGAAACAACTTAGGGACTGTAATGCAACTGAGACGAGATTGAAGGAAATGGTGATTATGAATAATAGACCCTTACAGCAAGTACAGGAAGCAGCATTATTTACCACCAAGCAACCCCTCCGTGATCATCCACGTTTCATATTCTCAGCTTTACGTTCTGTATGTCATATGGAATTTACAGCACATCTCAGACTGAAAATTTTCATTTGAAAGGATATTATTGGTAGCATTTCTTCATTGTGTCAGTAGAATGACATAAAACAACCATCTGCATTCTCTTCATAAACTAGTAAAGCACTAACATGTTGAGTTGCCATCAATGTCCCTGCAAGGTCCATAACTCCAACACAATGCAAAGCTCAATCTCAGTAGCTCGCGGTCTTCAAAAGTGGATCTCCAGTGAGAGCCCAGAAGCTCTGTTTGTTTCTGATGTTGACTGGCAGCTTTGAGCTTTGTGGTGCAATCAGACAATCTCTGTTGAGTCTCCCTTGACAACATGCTCGTTCTCTGGCGTGCTTTTTCCGCCCCCTTTCTCCTCAATTATTGCTGGAATGGAGACAAATATTCTTCAGTGCAAAGGAAACAAAGGACAGTTCGTCAACCATTCCAAACTTTGCATTTGTGTGTAGCAACTATTTAAATTGTTGAAATGAGTGAGATAATAGATATGTAAAACATTAATCAAATTGAGAGTATTTGATATAATAGCTTTATTATTTGTGGGCTATATATGAGCTATGGTAGAAAAGAAATGCCGACTCGATGACTTATTTTAATAAGGGGAAATAAAGGATGATTTGTATATAGTACCTTTAATTCACCGAAGTATTAAAGAATTTATATAGAACCCCATTTTAGAATTAATAATCATAATATTAAAAAATACATTACATTAACACTATAATGTAGTTCATAGGTTATAGTATGTATTATAGGTTATGGTAGGTATTATAGGTGATATCAATCATTCATTACTCAGTACACCAGCCACACATGAATCATAGGATAATTTGTAAAAAAGTATTAAAGATCTGCTTAAAGCTTCATTATAGTCTGTTATGAACAATTTATATATGCCCATAAATTGCTTGTAAATGCTAAATTGCAGGTTTAAATTAGAATGTTGCTGATATAAACATTATATATCACAGATAAAGTCCCTTGATTCTAATGTCAGTCTTCTGTCAGTAACTGACTTGGCTTTGTGTGCATTGTGCATCAAGAAATGCTGATGATGAAATGGATTAAAATCCTCTCTCAGACTGCCGCTGTCAGGAGATGCTACGAGAAAAATGTCAGTGAATGTCACCGACCCTTTAGGGAGACCTGTGTCCTATGCTGAGAATGATGGACAGAGGAGGGCAAACCAGCCTTAGCCTGGCATTTGTTAAACTAGCACATCGAAACCGCTACTTTCAAAAATATTTAGCATCCATTTGTCTGCACAGAATGAACAAGCCTTTTTACCAACTCAGTGTGTAGCCTAGTAACAGACCGGAAATCAGCTCATTGGGACAGCTATCAATGAAAGCTTTTCAAAGCGTGTGCTGGAGCCTGCACCGTGTCCCATCTCAGTGGCCTGTTTCCATGACAACCCCTCCCTCCATCCACCTGCGGTTTGCGGGCAGCCAAGTGAGAGAAGTCCCCAGAGCCTGAAATACCACTGACAAGGTCAACACCCTGCAGGTGGGAAACCACTAAAACATCATGTATACTTTCAAAGGTGTGGAACAAGGAAAGCTCCATCTTTGCTCTAAAGGTGAAGTAGAATGGCACAGAGTGCTCCTCTGCTGGGCTTCATGCTCCTTTTTCTTCGGTCATGCCTGAGGTGAGCCATGTAAAACTGCAGCTGAACACAGCAACAATACTGTATGAGAAAAATAATGTCATTGTGCAAATATGCACACACACTTTCATCTCCATTTCAGGGATTAAACACAGTCTAATTTATATTTGTTCGCAAATATCTCAGCTGACAAAAATGAGACAATCTTAAAATGCTGTAGCAAACAGCCGTCAGCCATCAAGCATACAAACCCTGACATAAACCCCACATCTAGCATCGGTCTAGTAAGTCTCTAAGCTGGTGTTATGCTGATGGGGTTTTTGGGTTGTGACCTTCCTTTTACCGTCCTAAAATCTCTGTACTTTGAAAGGTGGTAGAGCATCCAACGCTCATAGGGAGGACTGTCTCCTTGTCTGCATTTTGAGCTCTTTTCCAACGTGCCTGCTGCAGTTGCTGAGAGAAATGAAGCAAAATTTAATCTAAGTCCAGTGTGATGGCAGGAGGCAAGTCTAAGCCTGAACCTGAAATGGTCCAGCCACTTAAAGCCTAAATGATAGAGTGCCTGCTTTAATGGCTGTGGATAAACCAAAAAGAGGGAGAAGCCATATTTGAGATATGAGTACAGGAGAGTGAATTCAAATGAGCCATACCCCCCCTTAGTTACATCTATAAAGCTTTTCTCAACAAAATATATACGTTTTATAATGACAATTGTGGCAGATTTGTTGTGGCCCTCATCTTATAAATAAAGCTAACTTAGCATCAGTTGTCATCGAAAAATCATGTTTTGATTCTAACAGTAGCCTGTAGTAACAGTTGATAACAGTAGCAACTGTAATAAAATACAGTTGGCATTAGCAATACCTCATAACAGGGGACTAGAATATAGAGTATGTGTATATATATATATATATATATATATATATATATATATATATATATATATTTATATATATATATAAATACAAAAACTGGGGTTATCTGGGGGATCATTGGCTCCGGTTCCCTATTTTATGTTAACACTGTACTAAGTAGTAGTTGGCAGTTCCAAAGTAAAAGTTACAAATCTTTTGCCTCCATTGTATGACCTTGATATTCATAATCCTTGTAACTGAGGATTTTAGAGTCTTGCTGTCTCATTTCTAAATAGTTAAGTTTTCAAATGGGGCAATCTACCATAAGCAACACACGTAATTTCTAGTGATTGGATTAGCTAAAGAGAATACTGTCATTGAAGTACAACGCAATGACATGTTAAAGGTTGTTGTTTACAACCAACTAGTGTGTGTCTTGAGTGAGAGTTTCCTGACAGCAATCGATCCATGAACAAGACAGTCATTTGTCCGACTGCGGTAAATATCACAGTACAACAAGCAGGGGAACCACATAGGCTAACAGCTCCCTCTAGGAACTGTCCTTAAAACTGCCCAGCAGATGAGAAAAACGCCTAAACCAATACATAAATCGAAGATCAATACAATCCCTTTCATTTGGAAATCAATGTTATTAGATTTGTAGGCATTTTTATGTTTTAGGTTTTTTTAAGTTGTTCATAAGCCTGCCACTTTTGATATAATCTGCTACATGTAACTTCTCATCAAACCTCATCAAATCCCCCTTAAAATGATGAGTTAGTATCTGAGTGAACTGATGGTGCTGAAATAAGCACTTGCAACTAAATCCTGATATCTAAAACTATTTAACTAAAACCAGCAACTGTTAGAGAAACAGAACTAACCATTCAGTTTGAATCCTACTCAGTAGAGAAGGAAAATGAAATGTGTGTTAACTGTCCCACATCCCCTTTGATTAAACCAACAACCTGCATCACCAGCTCACCCCACACAAGGTCACATTTAACAGAAAAACCGTGGACATTTTCTTGATCTTAATTGATAGGTGCTTTTTCTCGCAGGTAAGATAACCCTTTGGTGGGCAAAAGGTGGGATTAAAATGATGATTTGATAGCACTTTGGCTATGGGGATATATTCATATAGGTTGATGACTGAGGGCACAGTTGCCCATTTGCTTGTTTTAATCTCTGTTTTATTTGATAATGTTTTTATGTTGAGGGTCACAGTTAAAAAACTTTCACTGCGCATGTATTCACCATTACTGTATATGTATTTCTTTAGCACCCTTGCACTAATAGTTCCAGATTTACTTTCGAATCTAAAACTGTACTTGTATTTTTTTTAAATACAAGAGCCTCCTCCAAAGCTGAATGCAGTCATAGGCAGCTAAATACATGAGACTGAAATGAGAATAGCGGAAATCATTTCACTGCCGTCTGGAGCCACACAGTACTCAGCTTTTGATGGCTGAGAGTCCCTGGCTCCTCTCTACCTGTGTTTGGCTGATGAGCTCCACTCTAAGAGAAGAGATGATCATCAACAGGGTTCAACAGAAGGTCAGCTCACATAAATTTTTTGTCCAAGCAAATGAGAAAGCAATCTCAACCCAAGTTATTATGGCTCAGTATATGACAAAGCGATCGCACTGGCCCTGCCTCACTTTTCCTCATTGTTCTGGCGGAGAGGGTGGGTGTGACTCTTCTGAGAGCAACTGGCTACCCCGCAGAGACAGCAGCTGTGAGCCTGCTCTCTTATTATTCACAAACTCTAGCACATACAATGATAAATTTCACTACAATCAATGTGCTTGTTACCCACCAAGAATTTGGTGAATGATACTGTGCAGAAAGTGATGAAGTTGATGCTCTTATGTTTGCATAATCTCCATCAAATTTGTATAGTAAAATTATGTAATTTGCATGGGAAACCATGCAAAAGCAGCTTTATAAAATTTTGAATGATTATCAAAGAAATGTAGTTTGTTATTTACCCAACTGTCGATCTCTAGCATGGCATCAGTTTTAATTTTTAGCCACATTGGCAGTGTGACTCTGAGGATTACATTCTTAATCTGTAAATCAGAGCACCACTTTCGTCCTGACTAAAATATCCCAACAACTATTGGTTGGATCGGCACAAAATATTGTACAGACCTAGGAAATGAGTCTTACAGATTTTTCCTATAGTGCCACCACCAGGTTGACATTTGTGGTTTGGTGTGAAATGTCTCAACACCTACTGGAATGGTTGGATGAATTGTAAACATTTAATTCAGCATCATCAACAGGTTAAAACGCTTTGGTTTACAATCAAATACCTGCTAAACAAATCCCATTCACATCAGCATCAAAAGTGCTTTGTATTTAGTACTAATTAGTGTTCCAATACGTGAACCCAAGATGGTTAACATGGCAAACACTATCTGCTAAACAGCTGCATGATGGCATGCGGATGTTTACCTTTATCTTAAACCACCACTGTAACTTACAAAGCCAGCACCATGGTTCCAGACCGTCTTGAGTTAATGAATTCTGTTTACATGGAGGTTCAGCATCTAATGTCAAAAGGTTTTCTGTATTTGAGAGGTTTATTTTCCTAGGAATGCAAAATCCTTTCCTGGCAATGTAAATTAAGATCCTATCAATTTTTTTTCTATCAAAATACAAATTACCTAATCCAGGAACAGGCACTGAACAGTAAAACAAGCTTGAAAATGATGGTAAAACAACTGTAGTCTCTGGAGTATAAGGGCTATGAGGCAATAAGATCCACCAGTGTAAACAAAAAATGAACTCTCTCACTAAAGAGTGGCGTGACATGTCTCAGTAGTTTGTAGAATCGGACTCAGAGCTGAAGTAGGTTGGATGTGACTTGTTAAGACATGTGATGTTGTTATTTCAGCTTTTACTGAAACAGAAATTCAGTTTGGATAATGTGGAACACAATAAACAGCAGAGGACGAGGTTAGTCTCGCTTGTTGGTGTTTGTCTCTTTCATTTGTAGGAATGTACTGTGATGAGATTATTGCTTCTGTACTATCTGAATAATAGAGGTGCACTGAGAGAAATACCACAATAGAAGTGTGAAAACATAATGCATTTCAGTAATGTTAATCATCTGTTAAACGCATAATGAAACGTTGGACGGATTGTTCTGGGGTTTTCTCCTAGGGCCCAATTAAAGAGCTTTGCTTTTTGCCTGCAGCACACTGTAACTGTGAATGTGTGTTAAGCATCAGTGATGACACAAAGGCTTGAAACTCATTTCCTTCTTCTCAGACGTAGCTCCTACTCTTACAGTTGTGTCTTTATTCAAACAGGAATATAAAGTGCTCTGCAGTAATGAACGTCAGAATCCATGGGTCAAATAGTCTAAATTCAGAAACAGAATATAAACAAATGTACAGAATACACAAAAGATGATTTTAATGAGCATACACATATTCCTGCTGCAATTGTAGAACATTTCTTACAGACAACACTCCACTCTGACTGTCGCGAAGGTGAAACAATAATGGGACAATATAATCAAAGGTGGCCTCAGTCCATTACTCTATTGATTGCCTGGTCATCAAAACAGCACAAAATGTTCTTTTATATTGATTGCATTTGTGTGTGTGTGTGTGTGTGTGTGTGTGTGTGTGTGTGTGTGTGTGTCTATGCATTGCATTGCTATGGTTGTACTCACAACCATTATTGTGAGGACATTTTGGCTGATCCTCACAATTTGAACCTGAGTAACAGTGAGTGTTATTCTATTAGAAAGGGGATGTGTAACATTTATGATTTATACTATTGAGTGAATTGCCATGAAATTTATTACACGCATTCCTCGCGCTCCCAGGATGAATTTAATTAACTTTGGTGATCCCCTTACTTTTCATCGAGTGCCATTATCAGGTCCAAAATTATGATTTGTCCAGTACTTTTGATTATGGCCAGATAATTGTAAAGCTGTTGACAATTAGCATGCTAACATGCTAAACTATGGGAAATATGAACTGCTAAAGAAGAGGATTTTAGCAGTGTCCTTAAGAGCATGATAGCAGGCTGATGTTAAACTTTAGCTCAAAGCACCACTGTGTCAGCTTCTGCTTAGACCTAAATAGCAAATGTTGGCATGTTAATGTGCTTAAGCAGCATGGCTGTAGATGACCATGTAAAAGTTCAGAAACACAATTTATAAGAAACAAATACTTTTAAAACTGGATTTAACAATGTTAAGAACACTGAATATAGAGACTTTATGACATTGGACTCTCCTATGAGTGTTTCTTGCACCAGCCATACTAGCAAATGTTTAATAAAAGGATCATATTAACAAGGGACAAAAGCCGCCTCTAGCTTTTGAACAATCACAAGTTTTTTTCCATTTGCCATGATGATGACACAACATTAGAAGGTGTTCATTGCTGTGAGTTGCGATCATTCTCCAACACTATTATTGCAAATAGACTTCTCATTGACGGCCCATTTCATGCCTTGTGCATGCTGAAGGCAGGACATTGCAACACCTGGGATATGGAACTGTGATTGCATGATCGTTACTGATGGAGGGGCTGAAATGAACAGTGAACAGTGAGTATGCATACATTTGCCTGTTACCACTACTGACATCTACAGATATTACAAGACACTGCACTGAGGAAACGGAAATTCTCCATAAAGAAGAAGATGTGAAGCTTGTGCTGGTGTATCTCTGTGATCTAGGGGTCAGCTAACACTACAGTTGAATTTTCTGTTGTTCATAATCCATGACTGACAGGCACTTGTACTGCAACACTGAACCTGAACTGACCAGCGAGATTTAAATGGCAATGCTGTTTAACACCGATTTAACGGAGGTACCATCTTGAGTTTGAGGGAGCAAAGTGAACATGTCTTTCAAACAAAGTTAATGCAAATAGATTGTCTGAGGTGAGACTCCTTTGTCTCTCCACAGCACAAGGGCCCTGCTGAGAAAGTGTCCAATGGTTACTAAATCCCATTTAAAACACAGACACTGACCCATAGCCGGCTAAGTGGAAACAGACAAAGGGTATTGATTGGATTGGAAGAATAGAGCCTCTTGAGAGATGCAACATCTTTACAGGGAACATGCCTGGCTGACTTGAGTTGTGAGGGCTCTGCATTGAGTGCTAGAGGTTATTCGCTGCTGTTATTCCCTTTTAATCTGTTAAACATTATCAGACTTGTTTTAGTGCATGTTATTCTTGCAAGACTGAAATGAAACTGCACAAACGCGCTATAACAAATGTTAAGTCCTAACCTGAATCAGAACCTTTGTAATCTCATTTGACATTTTATCCGAACCGTTTAATTTGATTGTGCTGTATATTCCAAAATTAAATTGAAATTAATCCAAATGACTATCATTTTAAGCAAGCATCTTTGCCTTCTGCGGAGGCTTATATTAGCATTAGAAATTACAGGTTACTTCTGTAAGATTAAATTTATAGATTTCTCGCAGAAAATAATGAGGTGTGAAAATGCTTTCTCCTCCTGTGATTTTGTTAACATCATAAGTGTCACCACAGGATCATTAGTGGTGTGGTTGATTTTCCATAATTCTGTATAGTTCTGTAAACATATTTTATTTAATAGGGCTCTAAATTAAATAAGATTAAAGGTCAACATTACACCAAACTAGTTATTTATTTTTCATCTGGGTGGTAAAGAAAATTGAAGTGAACTTAAGGCCTATAAAAGTTTATTTCTTATTTTGTCAACCCCAACTGAATGAAATATAATTTTTCTCAAGACTACCGAACCAACAAAGAATGAGAAGCACATAGACACACTGCACATCAAAAACCTGAAGACCATGGACATGTGAATTTGTTCAAATAAAAATGCTGTATATATGTGTCACTTTTTCTTTCCATTACAACCACCTGTAACATTTGTTATCTTGATTTACTTAGCATTTTACTCTTTATTAGTTAAACTAAAAAAAAGTGCACTGAAAATAAAAACAGATTTTATTGATGTTAAAGATAGACTGACAACGCTACACAGGTGAGTCAATGTTTTTGCAGTGTTACTTTGTGGCTTGACCACTGTATTTCTGCTGTTTATCTCAAGATAATTATGACAAATATAAAACAGTTGCAGTCATGATACCTCTCCAGAGATGTAATATCCTGTCTTCGAGTATAACAACAAGGTGCTTTGTTTTTGCACTAATAAGCTTTTAAACATATAAAAAGCTTAAACCCAACGTGCAAGGGCTGTAAATATACCCTGTAAAGGTAGCGTGGCAAGCAGGCTAACAACAGCAGTGCAAATAATAAAGCGAACAATCTAACATTTTACTGTCATTAACCTTTGACACTGTCCTTGCACTCACTAAAGTCAATCAATGTTTTCTGAACGAGAGGTCATTGCCATCCTCTCCCAAAAAAGCTTGACAGTGGAGAGCGTTTCGACTTCGCCGGTCAAATTCAATCAGATTGAACTCTGCCAGATGCAAAAGAAGGATGGTCAATTCACAACTGGAAGCCAGTGTGCCTTGCCCAGTGGACATTGGTCCAACAGCACCGTTCCTCACTTTTAAAGTAACGTGTTATCTTATGTAAGAGACAGGTAGGAACAGACAGAAAAAGGAAACTTGGTATAAAAACATAGTCAAGGAAGAAATCTTTCTAAACATAGGCCACCGTATATTTTTTCAATCATATTTTCAGTGAGATTATTTGAAATTTGATAACTGCAGTGCAAATAATAAAGCTTTTGAAACTCAAAGTTCTTCATAGCCCAGTTCTCAGTCTTTGGAAATGCCTCATCTGTCCATGTGCTTCAGATGGTTAAGGTACAGTATGGTACATAGGTGATAAAGCTTCAACAATCAAAATTTATTTTATTTACTATAAATCAAGTAAGGTGAACTGGCGTGCATTGTCTGAAACTAACCAACCAAAAGCTGTTGCAGGACTGATCTATGTAAAGAATTTTCCTGTTGAATCGGAAGCTAGAGTAACTTCTGTCGCTCATAAAGTCAACCACAAAGATCCAAATTTACCCTGGAAGGTGCAAACTGAGGCAAAGAAGCTTGTTGAAAATGTGCACCTCTCTCGATGCTTTGACACACATATTGTACAAAGATGAAGAAAGGATAGGGGCATGGATAATAAAAGAAAGAACCAGGGTTTGCTGTTAGAGTCTGAGCTGTCAGTCAAACAAAGCACAGATACACTCCACATGTAGAGTTGGTGCACACCTTGCTAGTTAGCTCCTGTGTGTATGATACTAGCTAGTGACAGCTTATGTCTGTCAAGGCAGTACACTGGCAAAACAGAGTAAAAACAGACATCTAGAAGTTTTATCTTTACTATTGGTAGAAAAGTGTATACACATGACGCCATTTTTGCAGTAGCTGGAAAAGCAAAATATTTTGATAAAGAATTACAGATTTTGTTTAGCTGTGTACAGTCTTGACTAACTTGTCTCTTTGTAACTTTCTCTCAAACCTCATTCCTTCTCCAAGCTGGAAGTGAAGAACTAAAAATGTTGCTTTCCTCAGGGGGCTGATGAACTCCCTTGACTCCTCACTTAATTGCTTTGCAAAATCTTGTCATGTGAGTGAATCACGCTGTCGCTGCAGTTGCCTGGCGGCACAGGAAGGCACCCGGGAGTCTCATGGGACGACTGCTGCAGGGTGCACAACGCGGGCTGATGTCATCCTGCTGTGAGCCTTGTTTTCACCCAAAAGTTCGAACGCACTTAGAATTTTGTTTGTTTGTCAGTGTGCTTGAATCTTCCTTCCTTCTTTCTTTCTTTCTTTCTCCTTGACTTTAAAATTCAACCCTCAACTTTTCTGGTCTTCTCTGCGACTAATCCACGCATGTCCACTTCCCTGTTCCTTCCGCAGCCTTTGATGGCCCTTGATGAACTCGGTGGAGCAGTCAGAAAAAGCCCCTTTGAAATCTCTGGGGTCAACTCATCATAATCATGCCTAGCCAAGCTAACAAAGGCAGATGAGGGCAAGCTTTGAAATTTCCTTTGTTCTCCACTGTCAGGCCAGACAAGGGTGCATCCAGTAGGCCACGGCGCAGCTTTCCTCACAGGCCGGGAGACGCATCGCAGCCAATTTGAGGCCAAGTCAATCAGCGCGGTAGCAGAGGGATTGCTGGACTGTTGTTGATAATGTCCCCAGAGAACGTGCTCTATCGTGCCTTTGGTTCATTAACTCTCAAACCAATTGTAGTCCGGCCTCAAAGTTCAGCTCCTTTGTGTCGGGGTGTGTGTGTGTGTGTTCTCATTAAAGCCAAAGGATCCCTGACAACAGCGGCCATTAAAGACCCCCAACAACCTGCTGTATCTGAAGCTGTTTCACCCTATTGTCAGCCAACACAATGAGAACCACGATGTCAGGTCATATTATGTACTCCATGACAGGGCCTTTTAAGGGCTACAAGAAAACAAATGAGGAGGTGTTGAATTTGCTAAAAAATTACAGGATAAATATTTAGATTGAGCAAAAAAGTATTTCTATCAAACTTTTTCACGAATTTCTTAAAAATGCAGTTTTCCGAATCAGTAGTCTCACAGCCCCCAATACTTAAATGAATACAGGGAGCTGTGAGAGGAAAGATTTGATGTCCCTCTAATGATGGGAAATGGGAAATGGCTATTTTACCTTAATTTCAAAAAAGATATCTACAGCAACATTTAAAAGTTAACTTTCACGAAAAATGTTAAAATTTGTTGAAAAATCATACTGACTGTGGATGTATTTCTCAATATTTATCATTAGTTCTCAGTCATGATTTTGTGGATACATGGGCTAGAGTCTGGTATCTTTTTATTACTATCTTGACAGACATCTCCCTTGAAATTTGAGTTATTTTTAGCCATGCTAGCTTGGGGGTTCAAGGGATGTCAATATTAATCCATCAGGTCTGTCCGTCACCACATTGGTCTCAAAAAACTGATGGATGGAAATATCGCACAGTCATTCATGTCCCCAGAGGATGGATCCTGCCAACTTTGTTGGCAAAGCAAGCTAAGTACTGGTCAGCTGGTTAACGGCCAACAGATGTTTTTCAAACCCAATGCAATCTTCTACATGATATGCTGTACATTATAATAACTGGCAGAAGTCTTAAGTAGACCACTTTAGCTATGAGGGACCCACTAAAAATTGACCAGACCTGAAATGTGTGGCAATTAGGTTTTGTTTTCTTTAACGCTGGCATGCACGGAGACCAAAAGCAGCCGCTGTTGTGAGACGCTAAAGATAATGTTGCACCACTGCCTTTAGTATTTGGTTTAATATGGCTTTAAAAGTAAAGCGATGTTATTTAACATCTCAAACGTTAGGTTACCTCATTTTCTGTGTGTCTCTTCAGGTGTGTGGTTTTCTTCACATTGATTTTGTAGCTGCAGGGCTTCTCTCCTGACAATAAGTCCCTACACACTCCTTTTTTCCGTTAGCAGCATAATATTCAAAGGGGTCCAAATGTCAACCCACTTTGTTGGTGTCATGTTCTTTCCCTTTCACTGAATATTACCGGATCTCCTACAGTCGTAGTGTTTAAGTGCATCACTAGGTCCAGTCTACAACTGTTGGCAGCGCTGGTGATCCCCTGATGAGCAGAGTCACCAGAAACATGACGAGAGTCCACAGGAAGAGAAATGTGCAGGAGGACATTGAGAATATATTAAAAGATATATGTAATTTCATCTCCTCTTTTTTTGTCAATGTTTTTATTTTTTTTGAACTACATTTCAGTGTCCTCTTTGCATGTTTTAAAATGTTAACAAATGTTTGTTAACAAAATTAACACTAGACTTCAGCCACACCTATATTTTGTGTTTAATAGGCAATAGCAAATATTAAGTAACACACTTGACTAAGCTGGTTAACATGTTCAACAATAAAAACACAAAACCTCTGCCGAACTGCAGCTTGACAGATCCTGACAGGAAATAAACATGAAAGACATTAAAGTTCCAGCATACATGGGATATGTTTTTTTGTGTTTAATCTTATAATTTAGAGCCAACCACATGATAACTAAGCCATAATATAAGACCTTTCATGTATTTGAAAATTATTTCATCTCAGAAGCAACAAAGCAATTGAGTCTGGAAGCCCGTGTTTGTTTCAGCGTTTACCTGTTGTTGTCATATCAGTCAAACTGTCTAATAATAGTCAAATATTGTCAAATACTTACAGTTCACTTCAAATATTCAATCTTCTGACTGAGTATGTAATCTGAAATTTATATGCAGGACTAACACCCGACAGCACTAATTTTGCCCAAGGACAAAGATGAAGGCCGATTCTCAAAGGGAAAATCCTTGGTCATTTTTGTGCAGCGTGGAAATGCCAGCTGACAATGTGACCTCCCCCCATCTGCCTGAGATAGCCACCAGAGAATAAACCACCGCATATCAATTACACATGACAACAGTGTGGAACCACGCAAAGGTTTGGCATGGAGACCACACAACTTACTGTGTCTACAGAAAAAAGAATGAAAAAAGACAAATTTACTGTTTATTCTCTGATCAGGACACCATTACGTCATGTGTTAACCATTTAACGTACACAAGCCGGGAATCAGACCATAGCAGTTGCTTACAGTATGCATCATTTTAACAAAAATAGATGAATTGCATAACTGAACTTTAGCGAGAAAAGGCCTTGAATCATGCCTCTTCTCTGAGGCCTTAACCATTGCGGGGCCCTGCTTGTCTGGGTCGCTATAAACTTGCTGGAGCCCATAGGTGTCCTCACATGGCCATGTTTTCAGTGCTCTTCAGTCATGTCGGTATTGTGGGCCTCGTCAACCTATAGCCAAAATCTTCTCAAGGTTATCCAGGTTGTTCCGGGAGTCTCTGTTTCTTGTAACCTGCCATGTTCACTTTTGGGAGATCTATTAAGAATGCGGGACAGGAACACCAGCATGTCCCCTGTCTTCACCTGCCATCTGCAGGCTGTATGGCATCACTGCACATGTCTGAATCTACACCGCTGGGTGCTGTGTTACTACTTGTGCTGCTCGGGGATGATAACGATGAATGAGAAGACATGCGAGGGCAATTATTTGACAACGGATTAAAGAATTAAAAACACAAATGGGACAGCCTGTAAATAAACAGAAAGAATGAGGCGCCAGTTTGAGGCTACTTTGCTCCCCAGTTTCAGCCTCTAGTAGTTTACTTGAAGCAATGATCCCATGCTGTGCTGGATCTTCATCATGAGCTCCTGCCCACTGTTTCCAGAGTGAGGCCAGATGGTCACAGCACCAGCTCGGCGTTGATCACAGCAGCGTGTGAGCCAGACGAGCCGCTAGGGGGAGCTAGTCCCCGCTTCCACTACCGGAAGTGGCCGCTTCCGGTCCGGCTGTTTACGCCCCGGCCTGGAGCCGCCGTGACCCGCAGCGACCCGCGGTGAACCGCGGTGAACCGCGGCCATGGCGGCGCAGGGCGACGCCGGACATGCGCCGGACTTGAGCAGCGGCCTGGAGACCGTCCCCGTGTCGATTGAGAGGAGCTCGGCCGCCTCGACTCCGCCTGATTTTCAGGTGAAGTTAGCGCATCGGCTCCTTCCGCAGCTGAACCCGTTCACCGCCGTCCGCTGGGTGTTGTGCAGGTGCTTTAGCTAGCGGGACACCGAGGTTCGAGTTTGGCAGCTGAACCGTCAGGTTTGAGGAGTGTTGTAACAGTACAGTTTTGTCGGCTACATTACTTCAAAATCTGACATAATGGATACAGTTGATGCAGGTTTGTTTGAAGACACGTCTGTACGTGGTCGGAGTTAGGTGAACGACTGTATTACAGCAGCTTTACTGTCGTTTTCTCTGCAGTAGACCTTTTTCATAGCAGACATTTTCGCTTGTCATGGTAGGAAAATCACACTGACACTAATGAAAAAAATATATAACCGTATACTGTAAATGAAAAGCAAAATATAATTCGACCATCATTGTTTTATACCACTGTTTCTTATGTCCGAGTGTCTGCTGTAAAAGGCCTCTTTCTTTCATTGCATTATCGTATACGACTGCATTAGTTATAACTAGTTGTACCTAATAATCTGGCGACTGAAAGTGTAGACCAGTACTCGATTTTTAATGCTGATACCAATACTATTATATGGGAAATAGAAATTGTGATACTGATACATTGATTGATTTCTGTAAATCTTTCAAAAAAGGTTTTGGGGGTGAACATACCATTTGTTGCTTTTAAAGCACTGTGACCACCATACATGTATGTTTTGAGTGAAAATTTTGTCAAAATGAAATAAAATAGATACCGAACTTGATTATGCACTCTGGTGGACAACAAGCTATGTAAAATTATTACTGTTTTTTTCTTCAAACATATCTTTTGTATTTCTGTGCTATAATTTCTTTATCAGTCAGCATGTACACAGATGAAATATCTGCTGTAAGATAATATCGCTTGATATATTGACTGGGTAAATTAATCAATTTTACTCTAATAAATACAACTTCAAGGTTGTGAGAAAAAAGAATTATGAAAATATTCTGGTACTGCCAAATGTTTAACTCCCATGAGATGAGCTCTAACAGCAAAACAAATCACATTCTCAGAGTGAATATTAAGTATGTGCTTTTTCTTACCCAATTCATGTTGGAGGCCTGACACTGCCACCATGGAAGATGCCATAATCTTTATTCAATAGCTATTGGGAAGCCAGTGGATAATTTTTGTTTGAATCAACAGATATCTCCTGAATGTCCATCTTGGTTTTGCTTCATACTTACCAAATAATGTCATTGTACCAAACTAGTGTGCAAAAATTTATGCTTGTATCTTCCTTTGTTTCTAAAATATTGAGGCTTTAAAAAGATGTCATGGCCCCGATAGCCTAAACTATTTAGAAATTAGAGAGATCTAATGGCATAGAAAAATCCCTGAAAATTTCAAGCATGTAGCATGAATAGTTCAAAAGTATTGACTTATGGAACTTTGCACTTTGAATATTCACTTGCCTATTAGGGTAATGACCCCTTTTTTAAACCTCCATATCTCAGAAACTAACAAAGATACAAGCCAAAAATGTTTCTATACTATTTTCTGGGTACAGTGACATTATTTACATGAAGTATGAAGCCAATCCAAGATGGTCAGTCAGAAAAAAAACTGTTTATTTTATCAATCCATTACTTAATTGACATGCGATAGGAAAACAAAATCAAAATAATAAACCTTTTGGATGGTGCATTTTTTTTAAAATGGAATCTTAAAATCCTACTTAAGATTTCTCCAGAAATTACCTGTCTGTGCCAAACACTAATCAAAACTCAGTCCAGATTATCACTCTATCAAATGAAACTTGTTGTTGTACCAGCAGGTGGCAGCAAATCATTACAGACTACAGCCATATTACCTGACTGCAGTATAGGAAATCAAAAAAAATGTCCTATTTAACATCCCTTGTACATGATGCTCTCGAAGACCTTCTTAAATGCATCACACAATTTTTACAAATTCCTAAAGACATGTAAGTCATGAAGCATTAATTGCTTATTGTGGTGGGACTATAGTTTGTAGTTGTCAAAGTAGGTTGATTAGTTTTAAAGTAGGTAAGTTTAAAGCTTTTAGACCTATGCTCTAAAACATGTTTCCTAATACTTTTGAATTAGGGCTGCAACAAATTATTTTGATTCTAGAAAATGTCAAAAAATAGTTTAAAAAAGGGTTGCCACAATTTCCTGAAGCTCTTTGTGATGTTTTCAGATGTCTTGTTTTGTTTGTCCAAAAGTCCAAAACCAAACAAAAAAAAAAAAAATTAGTTTTGATATCACATGATACAAAGACAAGCTGCAAAATCTCATAACTTAGAAACAGAACGAGTGAATGTTTAGTTTTTGCAGGAAAGGACCAATCAGTTATCATATATATTAATAGTTGCAGGTTAATTTTCTGTCAAACTAGTAGTCAAGATGTTCAAGTCAATTAATTGTTTAGAACAGATTGTTTGCAAAAATTGCACAAATTTGAGTATTTGCCATCATTATGGGCATTTTGGCCAAACTGTCATTTTTAAAAAACTATACTTTTTTTTTTTCTTTGAACTTTGGCTACACTTTATCCTACAGTATTCCCCAGATTATGTCCAGGGACCGGGATGCACCATTGACCCCAGCGAAGTCACCCTTCCTGGATGCTCCTGCCTCTCCCACTCCTGCTGCACTGAGAGCTGCTCCTGCCTACAGACTCACGGGCAGGCATATGATAGCGCTGGCAAACTACTGGGCCTTAGCCTAACAGACTCTGGATACTGCTCACCTGTGTTTGAGTGTAATGCCCTTTGCACCTGCAGTGACACCTGCTCTAACCGTGTTGTCCAGAGAGGGCTAAGACTCAGGCTGGAGGTTTACAGCACCAGGAAGAGGGGCTGGGGAGTACGGACACTAGAGGCAATCCCACATGGGACATTTGTATGCGAGTATGTGGGAGAGGTGATCAGTTTTGATGAGGCCAGAGGCAGACAGTCTTCCCAGAGATCTGATGAAAATAATTACATCATCACTGTAAGGGAACATGCAGGAACTGGCTCCATTATTGAGACATTTGTGGACCCGGCTGTGGTGGGAAACGTCGGCCGCTTTCTCAACCACTCCTGCCGGCCCAACCTGTACATGATACCTGTCCGTGTACACTCTGTAGTTCCTCGACTGGCTCTGTTTGCTGGACGGGACATCAACGCACAAGAGGAGCTGACCTTTGACTACTCAGGAGGATACAGTAACCGGCCTCCTGTAGAGCTACTGTCCACACAAAGTGATGCTGCCATTCAGGCCAGCAGGATGGACGGACTTAAGCGGAAACCATGTCACTGTGGTGCAAGCGAGTGCACACAGTTCCTTCCACTGGATTTATCTATACTCAACTGAAATAATCAGAATAAATAAATAAATAAAATAAATCCAAAATTTAAAAAAGATGTGATAATAAATTAATCTGAATGTCAAGAGATTTAGTAATTTTTGAATTTTACAGAAGAGATTTTGCCTTTTCTCTTGATTTTCTTTTGGAAGGATTTCTATTAAGTTATGTCTTGCTCTATTTTCAGTTTTCACGATTTTTTGGTTAATTTAACCACTCAGTACAACAAGACAATGCAACAACAGTGCAACATGTTGGTGGTTCCATTAAAAACAATCAGCCAGATGCATCATGTCTGTGCTCGTCATTGTTTCCTATTTAGTCCCCAAGGTGTCTCCTCATGCCACAGTCGTAAAGCTGTCTCCCACTCAGTGTAAAGTGATGTAAACTAAATGTCAAGGAAAGGAAAAAAATGTTCTGTTTTTCGATGAGAGCAAACTTGTTGACATTCCTGTCTTTTCATTCACAAGTATAATCCATTTCATCTATCAGGGGAGGCTTGTTCTGTATAGGAGAGATTTAGAGTCTTGCAGCTGACATCTTACCCTGGCAATTTACAAGTCCCGTTTCTCACCCAACACATGAATTTTGAAGGAGCAGGCGAATCATTTGCACTGGCAGAGATGAGAGTAATGATGTTTAATAGGTTTCTTTTAACAGCCACATAGGCTGCAGAATTGGCCTTACACCCTTACAGATGCCAAAGCTTTTGTGTAAGAGCAGATACGTCATCCCAAAAAGTAAATTTCATATATAAAGTAATATTCTTTTTTGTGCTCATGCGATGCAGCCTCGCCATGTAGATATTCTCAGCTTCTCATCGCACTCAAACCCCAAGAGGTTTGGGACCAATTAAAAAGGGCCAGGGGGTATTTTTATATAGAAACCGTCTTTATTCCCCTGTCAGAGGAGGGGCGAAGGTGTCCCACTTTAGTGTGACCATTCTGAAATCAGGACCCTCTCAATCTGCCCCGTTTCTAGTCTAGACCTGCTTTCATCTTATTAATATCCACATCTGGGTTAATTAGGATTGAGACCATGTTTCATCCAGAATTGGGATCAATGCTCCAGCCACACTGGGGCTGAGAGAGAGAGACTAAGTGGTGATTGTGGGCAGATGGAAGCCCTCTGCCGAGGGAGACTGCTGTCAAGTTGATTGGTGTTTGTGTCGCCAAGTGGAGAGGCAAATGGAACAGGATGTTGTTGTACTGACCTATATTTTCTCCCCTGTAAGTGTTACCTGGGATTCTTTCTTTTCAAAATGGGCTGTTTTCTGAATCTGGTGTCATCTCCACGTAGGAATTAAAAAATAAAATTGGAGAAGCCAGTTAGCTTAGCTTAACACAAAGACTGAAGATGGGGGAAAAAATTAGCCTGGGTCTGTCCTAAAATAGCAAGATTCACATAGCAGAGCCTATGTAGCCCACTGATTAACACTTTATATTTTTTATAATCTGAAAAAAAAAAAAAAAAAAGTGAGATGCAGTTTTACTACTTCATCTCAAAGTCCCCTCCTCTGGTCTCGACTGGTTGCTTGACAATATAACAGTGACCACAAGACATCAATAACAAATGACATAACATGTTAATTGTGAAACTTCAGAAGTACTGTGTTTTTTTCCTTGTCTGTTTGGGTTTTTTTTAACCCTTGAAGAGAGCCTGGCTAGCTGTTTCCCTCTCTCTCCACATTTTATGTTAGGCTGAGATAACTGGCTCCTAGCATAAGCTTCAGTAGCTTCTTCTTGTATCTGTGGCCTTGGAGAGAAGTAGGACACATATTTTGTCAAGAAAAAAAACACCAAGGCATAGAGGATAGAAATGTATAGAAAGTTTTGGGTCAGGGTCTCTCACCACCTCATTTAAATCATATGCAACAGTCTGTTATTTTACCTATGCTAAAAGTAGAATATAAGAAGCCATTACTCATTTCAATCAGTGGATCTCTTTTTTGTGTCTGTGTTATAAATCATACGCCACTATCTCCTTAACCAACCTGCCATAAGTGTAAGAAGAAAACTGTGTCTCTTCAAATACATGACTCATGTCATTTTTGAGTCAGATGTCCCTGGGATCCCTATGGCAACTGGCTATGTGTACAGGAGGTTCACATAAGCAACAGCCTGTTGAGGAGCTGAGAATGAATGGCTCCTTTCCAGGATGGTCACCTAGCAACTACCAGTTAATCACGTGAGAAGATCAACCCCCATCAAAGAGAAACAACTAACATTTAAGGATGTCTTGCAATGCAGGAGCCTGTTATGTCATTTTCTGATTGTCTTCTGAGAGCGGCAACAGACTGTGTGTCTAGCAGCCCAAAAATAACTTTCTGAAGGGAAATAGATAAATTACTAAAATAATTTTAGAGGACTTTTGTCCTCAATGTTAGGTGGTATTGGAGTTATAGCGTCGGTATAGTGTTTAGCTGGTGGCAGCTTTGACTAGCACACAGAGCAAAATGTTTTATACAATTGGAATACCCAAAAATACTGCAACCTGAGGTTTAATACCAAAGTGACCAGAGCATGTTGTCAATTGGTCACTTTCAGAGAGACCTGTATTTCACTTTCATGCCTAAGTTTTGTTGCTTCTAGTAGCAGCAAACTTCACTTAAAACGAGACTACGACAGTAGCTAACCTAAGTTATTGTAAGCAAGCTCTAGATTGCTATTGCTGCATTACAGAAAATATTTAATAATGTCTTTAATCTTCATTCCTTGTGACTGTGCTACTAGTGCTACTCTCACAATACGCTTTGTGTCACATTTAAGTGGTTGTATTCGCTAATGATGATGTCTTTAAAGCAATAATTTGACATTCTGGGAAATACACATATTTGTCTTATTGTGAAGCCTTAGAAGAGTGATAGCACACTCTGGGGCAGACAGGGGAAACAACTAGCCTGCCTCTGTCCAAAGGTGACAAAATCTGCCCTTCAGCACCTGTAAAGATCCCTATTAAACTCTTCATGTATATCCTTTGTATAATTTTTTTACAAAAACTGGAGTGCAAAAACACGATCTTGATTTTAATGGGGGCTCATGTATTCCTTGATTCTGTCTCCAATAAATGACATACATGCTACAACATGTTAGTGAGCTTCAGAGTTGCTGGTAAGTGGATACTGTAATCTTTGAATACAAGCAGCCTGGCTAATGTTTTCACATTTACTGTCTTTCTCATTCTTCTTTCCATCTTCTAATCTAACTCTAAAGACCAATCTGATAAGCGTTTATAGTTTCCAAAATATTAAACTATTCCTTCAAAACAAATGAATTAAGATAAACCTAAAAATAGAAGGGAAAACAATGGGCTATTATCCTGTAATTGCCACTTGTGGTGGCAGTAAATCTTACATGGTCTCACTTCAAGAGCAGAGATTTTGAATCTTGTAAACAGGCTGTGTTCTCAGTATGGTTTGGTACAAACCCACTTTGATTCAGGAAGATATCACTTTTATCTAAACGCCCTGCCAGGCATAGCTAGAAAGGACAAAAGACACAAAGATACACCTTATACCTATGAGGTTCATGCATCACATTGATGAACGAATGAGACAGGATTTCAGGGTGAGTGACCAGTGGAGAAATTACAACTGGCAGTCCATTTGTTCAGAAATGGAGCACATCTCTGATGAGGGAGCAGATGTCCTGGTGTTGAATCCTGCAGCCAAATAAAAAAAAAAGAAAAAAGAAAAATAGTAGCTATCTGCCAGGCCTCAGCTGGCAAAGGCATTTCAAAGTCTAATTTCTAACATTTCACTTGTAACTCTTCGTTGTAATGTTTACTGATAAAAGAAGACACTGGTTACAAGCCTGTTTAGACAAATTGGTGTACAACAGTCAGTGTCTGTATACTATAATAAAAAAAAAGACATTTTAATCGGCTTGTAGCAGAACCGATAAATTATGATTAATAATGAGGGTTTTTTTGCCTTAAGTAACAGACTTACTAAATGTATAAATCAATTCTTTGAACAGAATCTTTGAACCATCAGGAACTGTACACATTCAGTGATTTGTTCCTGCTTCTGTCATACTGGACACATATCAACAGATAAAAAGATTGAGCGAGGTCATTAAATTGCTCGGTTGCCAGAAAGTATTCAAACTCTGTCACCACCAGACTGTCAAAACAGTTGCTCTATTGAGGAGCTGATTGTTCTTCAAAATCTTTTTAGAAATGTATTTGACTCAATATTCACCATCACATAAGTCATCATTTTTTAATTCATTTTTTTTGCTATGTTCTGTGCTGTTCCGACAGTGTGTATAACGGAGTGGGTTGTATTTTGCATCTTCACTTCAGCGTTAAATGAGGGGAATGTCAGTGAGATTTTTTACATTGACTCCTCCCATCACAGATGTTGAGTTAAATTTGGCCCAGGACACCTGCAGTGGGTTCAGCAGGAAGTACCCTTCTCCAGAGCTGCACTCGTCACCCATCAGACCTGCACATTTATACATATCCTAACTACGCCTACAATACATTTGCAGTACACAGATTCTCAACTAAGCAGTTCAGGAGTCCAGACCTGCAGGCTTTTATTATGCTTGAAAGTGGCTCAGTGGAATTTCGAAGCAATATTTTAAAGATGTATATAAAAGGGAAACCCCTGTAAAGATGCATACAAGGTATAATTTTCTAAAGAGCCTGATAATGATGGGTTTAATCATAACCAAAGAAATCCCCAAGATTCTCCTTGATTTAATCACGATCATTATTTCCCACTGCAATCACAATCTTTCATAACGACCCAATCTGATCCCACAGAATCTGAGTGCTTGGTGGGGCAGGTTATGTACTTGACATTGCAGTGACCATTGTTGAAGACACTTAACTGCACATGTCAGGCTGAGACTAATCATGTCTGAGCCAACACACTTTTGGATTTTAAAACCTTATGCAATTGCTCACAGAGAAATACTCAATTCCAAGTGTCTATTTGCAAGCTAAGCTGTGACAAATCCATTGAAAGTCCTTTCTCAACTTTGCAGCATCCAGTTGACTTTGTTTACTAAATATGCACTACACTATTAAGTTATTGTTAACAAAGCAGCTAGAGTTTATTATATTAGATTTGTTTAATGGTTACATGTTTCCATCAATCGCTCTAAGCCTGAACAACTTTTATCCATCTAAGAATTTCTTTCATAAATGTATAATGAGCACTTCAATCCATATGGTATGTATACAGGTTGATTTATGTAACCAGGTAGGTCATAGCATGTAGTGAAAGTAAGGCAAGGAACTCTCCCATCCTACTGATCCCACTGGATTACCTGCAGTTAAAGCAGCTTACAGAACATGTTCTGCAGGATAAATAGGTGACTTCAGACCACTTCCTTCTACAGTGGAGCAAACAGTGTGCAAACCTCTGCTCAACTCAAATCTGTCTCTGCAAATCAAACACCTGGCAGATAATTTCCCCTGACATATTTATATGGTCTGACATATTGATTATGCCGTAACCCAGGGGATGTGTGCTGAATGTAGCTGGGTATTTGATCACTCTGTATTTCTATACAAAGCCTGTTCCAAGAGCCTGACAGAAAATGTATATCTAAAAAAAACAGCCAACAGCGAAAGTGAGAATACATTGTCAGACTGAATCAAAAATGCAGCACAGAGGGTGGAACTTATTTTTTCTACATTGGTAACAAGTTGGATCACAAAATCACAGGGCCTAATTAGAATATCTCTGCAGCTGGTCTAATCAGACTATTTCCACTGGGGATATGCAGGTCATTATACCAGAATAATTGTCTTTTATTTTTAGTGAGGTAGATCTCCTTATACTAGGGTGCCATACCAATACCTGTCAGTATGAATATCAACTAAAAGACTACAAGTTTGAAAAAAAAAAAAAAAAAAAACTTAGCAACAAAAAAAAAATCTTCACTGTTCTCCAGCCCTCCTTGTTTTCAGTGGTTGACTCTGGTCTGCAAAAGAGGAAGGGAAAGCTTCTTTGAGAAATCTGGCTTTTGGGAGGTGCAGATGTGGCAACCTACTTGTCCATGTCTGAGTCCTGTGTGTGTGTGTGTGTGAGAGAGAGAGCTGAATAAACGAAGAATGGTAAACTCTTAAGCTTTGACTGCCAATGACTCGACTCAACAGGGACGTGATGTCATTCAGTCTGCATACGTCATCGAGTGAAATAGGCTAGCAGACGGTGAGAGGATCATAGACTGGTGTTTGTATGACCTTCTTTTCACACTATGCCAAAAGATCTTGTGCTCAGTTACTAATGGTCAAAGTAGGTTTTTACACCACTTTTTTTACACCACGTAGCTCTGTTCCCCAGTTGTATGCGTTGCATACCGTTCCTGAGAAAAAACAACTCATGGTTCCAGCTCTCAGAGCTTCAATCACACAGGTTGAATTGTAAACTGAAATAGGTTTAGAATAAGAGACTGTGGATGTGAGATTGCTGAAGTTCAAAAACGTTCTATCAGTTCTATCCACATTTCTTGCTCCCAGCAGTATCATGTCTTCAGTGGTTCGCTGTCCCACATCCAGAAAGACAGCCAGAGGCCACCACGTTGTTTATAGAGTTGTAGGGTTACAGAGCCGCCATCTCTCCTTTAACAAGACTAGACTGGCTCTGGACTGTGGAACTTAATCTCTGACATGAAATCATGATCGTATATTCATTCCACGATGAACAACGAGGAACACAGAAGACTGTTTATTGCCAGTATATTTAGCTCTACTCTGACATTTCTGTTTGTAGGCATGGCCCACACAGAGGACTATTTGGGCTTCAGACAAGAAAACTACCAACCATTGTACCCACTCATAGCTTCTAAGGGAAAGACCTGAATCTGCACATGAGAATACTCACACAAGCACAAAAATGAATTTCAAAATCTGTGCACCCACACAGATAGTTGATGCATTGTGTCGTCCCTCTGTCTATGGTGCATTCCAGGCACGGAGACGTTGCATTCATTCATGTTGGTCATTTGTAAATTCTGTTTGAAAAATGTTTCTAGGTCAGCTACAAGTCAGACCATCAGTTGGGATGAATCACCTCTCCACCTGCCAAACTTGTGCTCTTGTTCATGACCCTCACAGCACAGTATGTTAGAAAGCTATCTGTCTCCACATCCAATTCATTCCAGTATCTACCTATATCAGTGGTTCCATTGCACTGTGGAGATGAAAAAAAGCCTTCTTGCAGCTGACAAGCTGACCTGGAGAATAAAGACGGAGTTATGTTTACCAAGCTAAACATGAAACCATTTCTCACAAGCAAAGCAGCAGTTGTGTCCAGTTATATATATATATATATATATATATACATATATAATATATATACCCTTTTTTTACTATGTGGAAGAATGGTAGCTATTTGTCTGCGCACTGTATCCATGAAAACTGAGTAACCAGTCTATCCACCATCTACATACATGCTTTATATCAGACAATGATGCTCTGAGACAAAGCACGTATCCTCTGTCCCTCCTTTCACAATCATAATTATTCAACAAAGGGAGTATTATAATCTGTTTTTTTACATAAGTGGTTTTGAATGTACTTCTGATATCATGTGTGATATAATTTGATAATGGTGACTAATTGCATTACCAGAATGAGCAGAGAGTGTCTGGCAGTACATAAAGTGGTGTCACGTGCACTACATTTATTTTTTTCCATATTGCATCATACCAGAGCTGGATTTTATGTCAACACTGGAAATACACAGCATTTAAACATGGATCACAGTGTAGAGCCTCAGTTTTTTGGCCCCAGACAACGGTATAAAATAACAACCTGCAGTGATGCTCTTTCTCTTCTGAGTATCTGTGTCTCACATTCATATTGCATGTATGGATAATCCGGCTTTTACACATTTTCAAATGTAACTATCGACTCTATGCAGGCTTTAATGGAGATATTACAAGTAGGCTTCTTCACATTTTTGGAAGAATTACCAGGATCACTGTGAGGATGTCCTTTTTGTTTTATTTAGTGCCTAGGTATTTGTCAGTTTAGTAACGTACGACATTCTGAATATTTCAGTGCATGGAAAAGTCTTTTCCGATTCCCCGGTCTAAAAATGTCCCACTGGGTCAATTATGAATAAACCAGATCAGTCAAAGTTGTGAGACCAAGGTTTCTAAAGTGTATAGACTCTGCAATATTCAACAATAGTCTCTTTTTTAAAAAAAAAAAAAAGAGAGAGAGAGAGAGAAAAAGACATCCATACAAACATGGCAGCAACTAAACATACTCCAAGGTGTGTCTTCATTACAAAGCCAGGAACCTGACTGCCAATAGCCGAGTCAGTGTTTCTGACAGGAGACTGCACACACAACTGATGTCTTTATCCCATGTCCTTTCACACTTTGACACCCACAGCATGTCCCCCTCTTTGTAAGGCAGTGTGTATGCTTCTGTTTTTGACATTGTGTACATAAAATAATGTTGACAACACCTCCACTCACATGGATTCAATCATTCAGAGACATGTTTACCACGGTCCACAACATGTGACATGTCTGAAAGAGGCATTTGTACATAGCAGTAGACAGACATGCTGCATGTGATCTTATGGAGCTGGGATTTTCTATTCTATTCTGTTGTAATGTAAAGAACGGTGGATCCAATTTGATCAGTGAGATATCAGCTAATGAGGATTGAAATAAAAGGGCAGAGTATTATCTAATTATTTATATGAATTTATATGATAGATTCATAAAAATAAACATAATTGTATTTATTAATTATAATACATAATCATAATCACTCTGTCTAATAGGTTTTATTAAGATGTATGTTTGTGTGTGTGTGTGTGTGTGTGTGAGTGGGTTGTTGTTGTGAGTGTTTGGGATAAATAAAGTAATTTAATTGAATTCAATATAAGAGTTGAAAAGCTACAACTAATATTTATAATGACTTATTAATAAAGGGACAAAAAATAGCCTGGTTCCTGTATTCATCTCTTTGAGCTTAAGTTTCAATTTCACATTAACATCGGCGGGTTCAATGCCAAAAAAAAAAAAAACAAAACCCAACCCACTACATTACCCAGAGAGCACCGCTGCAATCTAAGCGGCGAGGAAAGGGGCGTTCCCGCGGTGGCATGTGGAGGAGGTAAGAGGCGGATTGTTGCCGAGGACGCATTCAGCTGTCAGAGATAACGCCGCTCAGCCTGCTCTTACCTGGACTTTCTCTAGGCTGCCATGGACTTAACCCGGGATAGCGCGGTGGACATTATCCTGCGCTGACCCGCTACTTCGCGCCTTTCTCCCTCTCTCCATCTTTGACGCCTTCTCTCGTTTCCTCCAGGTAAAAGTCCTCTGTCCGTCTGCAGTTTTCCCAGCTAGGGTGCTCTTCATCTTGTCATTGAGCTGACAGCATCCCCGAGAAGGAAGTAGCCCACGCGCTCATTTGTTGCTGTTGTTTTGCTGTGGCTCGTGCGTTAAGAAGAAGAGAGAAGAAAGAAAAACAAACAAAAAAAACGACGCGACTTGACATTTGATTTTATTCAGCCCAAATGCTTCTATTCCATATGGCATCTGAGCAAACAGTTAAAAGGTGTCTCAAAGCGTTGAAATTGCTTCATATACTTAGTATATTTTTGAATAAGGAAAATTAAGAAAATAAAATAAAATAAAAAATACAAACTTTACAGTGTTTCTCACTTGTGTGGATTTATGAGGGACATCTCAGTCACCTGTAGTTATGTCATTATACGAGCAACATTTGCCTTGAGAAATAAATATTTAATAAATAAGGTGTTATATTTTGTGCTTCCCTCCTTAAAGATATTAACATTTGATGCTACAGTGCTGCATACTGTGGTTTTTATCTTAAGCTGTAATGAGAGAAATATGAGTTCGGGTGGACTTTACCGAGAATAACGAAGCTCTCATCAGAAAAAGGTCACACCACATAGACCACTTAACCTCTATCAGCTCTACTGGCGTCCGTCAAATAGGCTTAGGTATTCTCTCTGCATGGGAACAGACTAAAGGATGCTGACCTAAATTCAATATGTGCTGGCGACATACAGCTAACAGTAGCACAGTGCATATAAAAACTTTGTTTTCTGTTTTTCATTGTCTCATTTTCTAATACTTTCCCACATGTGTTTTTTTTACAAATAGGCCGAACGTGGTGAAGATGTAAAGTTAGCAGTTTATTAGCTCCACTCATCTGTGGTATTTAGATCTTTAGATATTTAGATATATTTTATGTTATTTGCTCATGATATTACAGTAGGTGGTGCTCTGAGGATTTTCTGGACCGAAATGACCATAGTGTTGTCAGTATTATTGTTAATGGTTATTATTATTAATGGTTCCCCTGGATGATCTTGACCCCCTACTGTTTACAGTTATTCACAGCATAATCACATATTGACGACGTGGTAAAAAAATTTAACCCTGTAAAAAGCTTATGTTTAGTATTTTTACCAATGGTGACTTCGACAGTATTGGGAATATGTCAAAAATGTCATCTGTGAATTTTCTGTGATCATCAATTATAGATCAAATGCTGTTATTCGATGGAACCATGCTATATGACTTGATGCTTTAATGACCTTTGTTGACAATCTTTTGCAGGTGTAGTCGACCCTGAGCAACCATGTCGGACAAGATGTCCAGTTTCCTCCATATTGGGGACATTTGTTCCCTGTATGCAGAGGGCTCCACCAGTGGATTTATCAGCACTTTAGGGTAAGTCTGCTTTTTTTTGTGGGAGTTTTCATGAACTTTCCACTTTCCCCTCTGTCTCATGTGGCACAGTCTCAGACACACAGCTACAGTGCAGGCTCAAAAAATGAGCACAGGCATTCATATAAACATGTACATGACTTTTGTTTTAAGCCAAAGAGGTGTTTGTGCAGATGGGGCAGTATAATGCATGCGGGGCTGTAGTCAAATTCTTGGTCAACTCAAATCCTACCTAACAAATCGATTGGTCGCAGGAAAAAAAAATCTGCACATTATCAGTAGATCCGCTAAATTGGTCACAGTGCGCAGAGTGCTCTCTGCCTGGTGGCCTTATTAGCCCAAATGAAATATAAATAAACACAAAAACAGTACTTTCAGCAGAATAAATCATTTTAACCTAATTATTTTATACCAAAATTATAACAACAAACTCAGAGCCGACAAGTGTGCACCTGCACATATTAAGATAATTTCTGAAATTAGAACAGCATTAACATCAATATCCATATCAGGCCAGCACAAAAATTATTGAGTGATATACACTTAATGCCTCAAGCATTGTACCATGCTGAATTTCCCTCTATCTATCCATCTGTCTGTCTATCTATCTATCTATCTGTCTATCTGTCTATCTCTTTATCTGTCTGTCTGTCTGTCTATCTATCTATCTATCTATCTATCTATCTATCTATCTATCTATCTATCTATCTATCTATCTATCTATCTATCTATCTATCTATCTATCTATCTATCTAAACATGAAAGTTGAAAGAGCATCCTAACACAGAAAGTTAGTCTAGCGGTTTTACATGATCTGCCACGTTGGTTGTTGAGCTGTGGTATGCAAACTGCTATTCGCCATATCTTACAATCGACTGTAGGTTTTAATCAGTTTTAAGAAAACATAGCCACATCGAGAACTTTTTTGACATGGTTTCAATTACTTTGAAGCCAACTCTGGGTAAATGTTCAGTAAAAGCTCAGTAAATGTTAAATAAGTTAGACCTAGAGGTCCCCAACAGGTTGGATGAGTTTAAAGTCACAGGTAGTCTCTCCCTCCTGCTGTCCAAAAAATAATGGATTCATCCTAGAAAACTGCTGATGTAGAGCTTCTCTCTGTGTTCTCTGACCAGTGAGAATTTGGCTGAATGAGAGCGTATTGACCAATAAGCCGACCCCTCAACCAAGAGAACACAGCCCCAAATTGATGGATTCATATAGTGGATGGATTTAATGCTTCTATGTGCTTGGTGGCAGCTACTGTCAACATAAGCATTCCTTATCTGTTTGTTCCCGTTTTATTAGTCACCTGATTTCAGTGAAAAAGAAGAAACTGTCTTAGTTTTACAGAGGCAGAGATTTACCTGAGGTAATAGTTTAAATAGAGAGGGAAATGGAAGCCTAGAGATTCAACTTCCTTGCTGTCTTTAAACACAGACACTGAAGCTCCAACTACTTAAAGAGTATCTGGACTGAGCACTCTTTAATCTCCATTTTTCTGCATTGTTTAGCCCGAAAAAGTGGAAAATTTGATTTTAAACAAAGTAGTAAGCACAACTGATCAGCTTTGTTTTAATTTAGTTGCGTAATTTTTAATTTTATTTTGAGGGTATAAGAATAGAGAGTAGCTTCTGTTGTGAAGATTGTAAAATTTGTAATATTATTTTATTATAATGTATTATTTGTTAATTTGGGCTATGTAGAGAAACCGAGTTGAGTTTGTAACACTATATTGTTTTTGATGTATCTTAAGACCAAATATATTTAATACTGTTTGCAGTTCCATTTACACCAATCAGCTGCAACATTTTGAGCAGTAACTGCTTTTAATGTTGTTGCTGATCGGTGTTTGAAGTATGCTTCTCACTTAAATGGAGGCCTGTACAAGAGCGCTAGATGAGGCTTGTTTGTCCACTCTCAAAGATAACTGCTACGAGATGTGCGGGTGTGTACCTCTTGAATGGTCTGTGTCCAGCCAGTCAATAGGATGACTGATAGCAGTCATATGTCTATTTCTCCTCACTCTGATGGCTCTCTCTTATGAATGCGGAGCAGCATTGTGACTCACTTAAAAACAGCGTCTGCAATATGTTAAGAGTGGAAAGACTAAGGTGGTCTTACTTGAGAATTGGTGACTCTTGTAGAAGAAATTTCTCTCCTTTTATTGCCTTGATTTTCTGCGCTCAGTTGGTACCTTGGCCTAAAATTTCCTATCTCTTCCTGCTACATGCTGAGCACCATTTGTTTAAGCACTTGACGTCGCCCCTCCTCCCTGATTGTAGGCAATGCGTTAATAGTGCATCTCATCATTTGCAAATTGAGCAAATCTTGATGTACAGTTAACAGAAATAACAAAAGTCCGAAAGAAGAAGAAGAGGAGAGTGCGATTTGACCGTTTGTGCCCAGCATATCTGATATTATATTTCTGTATTCCACACTTTATTCCTTTGCATCAATCCTGTCTCTCTCCTCGGCTTCCTTTCTATATTCTACCCCAGGGTGTTTGTTTACTTCACCCGAGGTGGAAATGAGCACGGCACCTGTGTTGTCCTCTCTGCCACCTCTCCTTTTTAAGTGCTAAAGTGCATTCTTCCTCCCCTTGCCATGTCACCATTCTATTTGCAAGTCACTGGAGACCTTGCTGAACCCCCTCCTTGCCACCTCTTAGGCACCATGCTTTCACAGTTAAGTGTTGTGCGTCACCCACCATGGCAACAAATGTGTGCACAGCTTTGAAGCCTGCCAGCATTACAGAGCTCATTTGTCAAATTTACCATATCAAATTCACATCCACCCCTCACTCACATACGTACACCAATACACACACACACACACACACACACACACACACACACACACACACACACACACACACACACACACACGCCCCCCATCCCACCCAACTTTCCTGCTGTGAGCTCTCTATTAAAGAGAGAGCTTAGAGGACATAACTATAAATAGCATTATTGTATTAAGCGTTGCTTTTGCTGCCAGCATACTCAGTGTGACCCCTGAGCAAGCCTGCAGTGGTCCATCCAGCTGGACCATTGCCTGCTCAGAGAGGGTGGCGCATCAACATCTTGATGCTGGGAGGCGGGGAGGAGGTCTTCTGTTGACTGTGGATAACATGGCTCTTGAAACTCCTGCCCTTGTTGCACCCTGACCCATCAGTGCATCAGAGTGATCAAGCCTGCGGTTCTTCATTCCTGTGGAAGAGAATCTCACGCCATGTGCTTTCTTCCTTCATCATGACAGTGTTCCTGCGGTGCAGTGTATACTGCATGAGCTATAAAAAGATGCAAGTAACTGGAGCAGCCAGAGCATCCCACTTAAGTGTTGTATTTGTGCTGATCTACTATCTCATAGTATTCCCAGGGGTTCCCCTAGAATTCCTGTGTATTACATTAGTGGCACATTCAAAAAAGTTTTTCACCAACATACTGTAGACGTTTATTCAAATAATTCCAAGTTGGAATAATAATGCTACAGCATGGGTGTTGCATTCCTAAGGAAAGGCTGTGGTTGCTCTCCTGTTTACGAAGTACAATCTATCACTGGTGCCCCGGTTCAGAAATCTACGTTGTCATTCTCTCAGTCCGTGGTTGATAGCTACTGCTACATTTCCCTTCAAATTACTTTGTGGTATATTAATTTCAGGCAGGAATTCAGAGTAATGTGATGTTTGCTGTCAATACAATGAAAAAAATCTTTATCATGCTAGTCATGTGTTATGAATGAGCTGACAATTCTTATTAGATAAAATAGTTTCTACATTTAGTTGACCTTTCTGACGCAGCAGGAAAAGCACTGATGTTACTAAAACTGTTAACGGTCACTCTGTTCCATTTAATTGTACCAATAAGCCGGGCCATTGAGTGAGCATCCACAATAACCGAATAGATGGAAGGCAGCCATTAAATAACATTATCAAAGTAAATAATGTTATTAATTTCATCTGTGATTTTTCTACCATGACACGTCAAAGTGTATGCTATTATAAGGGTCTTGTGACCACAGTGTACACTTACAGTAATTGGATGCATTATCGTGAACACACTTGCTGATAGAAACTCAATAACATACTGTCAGACACAACTCGTACTACTGTTAGATTATGGATACACAAGCTGCATGACTTGGCAAAATAATATAGATTGTGTGTTGTTGTCTATTCACTAAATGACTACTTTCATACCCTCATTAGCACAAGTATTGTATCATAATGTTTTTAAAAATTTTAATCTTTGTTTATGCATCAAACATGAAACCTTTATTGTATAATTCTATTGAGGTGTAAAGTCTGTTTAAGTTGCACGAATCTTGTCTAATTGACTCTTTGTCCCCAGGCTTGTGGACGATCGTTGTGTGGTACAACCAGACACAGGCGACCTCAACAACCCACCCAAGAAATTCAGAGGTGAGGCCTCAGAACTTAAGAATCTCTTGATGTTTTATGGTACAAGTCAGTATTGCTGACAGTTTTAGTGTATTATACCAGAAATTATTTTTTCTAATGTCACATCCAGTAGCTTGTATTAATAAATTGGATAATCTTCCTAACGTCTTTACATTTATTTTCTGATGCGATCTTTAGAGTTGTGTCAGTTTAATTAGAGTGAAAAAGAAAAACTAAATGGTGATTTGATTTGATTTGATTTGATCAAATGATTTGAATCCCTCAGTTTGGAGCAGATGTCTGCTAAAGGATTTGATCCCTGTTACAGCCAAGATGCTTTTGAAAAGGATATTCTTTTTCTAAATAAATAAAGATTGCATGTAAAAAATGCTGCATATTCTTTGCTAGATAAGACAGACTTAAATTGACGGCATTATTTTCTTGTATAGACACCAAATACAAGCTTTTTATCAGTATTTGATAAAAATATCCAAGCCAAGGCTATTCAGGTAGATAGGATAGGCACTGGACTCTATCAGTCCTTTCAATATGTAGCTGTATGCCATGTGCTTTGTTCTGTTAACTGTTTTTTGCTTATTAAGGTTGGTTAAATGTTTCTCTATTAAGGGGTTTGGAACATACTATGTATGGAAAAACCATTACTCATATTGGTTTCTCATGCCGTTGGATCTTTATCAGAATGTCCTTTCCGAAGATTTAGAGTATGTGGCTGTGTTGGGTAAGAGGCTCCTTTGTCTTCAGAACAGCATGACTTCTTTGAGGCCCTTCTTGTTAACAAAGCGTTTAAAATGCTATGTAATGATTTACCTTCATGCTGCTTCATTCTTGTACATCCAATAGCGCTTTCACATTTTAAACCACACATTCACCATTAAAAGCAGCATTATTCAGTTTAAATTTGGAGACCGTGCAGGTTGCTGGATTAAAATAAAGTTACTTTTGTGATCATGAAAGCATGTTGAGCTGGTAATTGTTATACTGACATATTGTCTGACTTGTAGCAGTTATCTGGTAAAGGTTTAACTGTAGTTGAGATTACCTGGTAAGGAACAGTATTTATTGGCATTGCTGCATTCAGATATACCCACTTGGCAAGAAAGGGCCTAAGAAAACATTTGGCCTGCCATTTTATGCCAGACAGCTCCCTGTTTGACACTTCACAGGATGGAGCCATACATTTGTGCATTATTTATGGAAAATTGTGACCCTGTCATGAGCATGAAACAACAGAAATGGACAATCATCTAACCAGGGGTCAACAAGTGTAGCCGATGTAGTAGCCACTAAGTGTATTTTCAAATTGGCTCCCACTTCCTTGCAAATACATTTATAGATGTTTTGGCAGGTTTCCTAGCGAGGTCTTTAGTAAATTAATTAAGAATGAAATGATACTATTGGCAATGTCAGTTGAATCTACTTGGAAGAGTGCACCATCCAAATTCATTAAATTCAATCGACCTTTTTTATATACAAGAATCCTTCCAGGACCTTATTTAACATGTTCTGTCATTGACTTAATTGATTCTCTCTTGTGTCATCCTTGAGTGATGATAATAAGGAGGAAGATAACGCACACACAGACTCACTGACCGTAGAAGACATTATTCTCCTAGATCCTAGATCGGTACCATCCACAGATTTATAGATACATATGCACATTGTTTTATATCATGTAACACTTATTCATTTTGGTCAACACCTG
This sequence comes from Istiophorus platypterus, assembly GCA_016859345.1. Lineage (NCBI taxonomy): Eukaryota > Metazoa > Chordata > Actinopteri > Istiophoriformes > Istiophoridae > Istiophorus > Istiophorus platypterus. The sequence continues at coordinate 6,169,337 of CM029117.1, forward strand.
AAATTTAATGTCTGAGTCAGAATTTTGCAGTGCAAAACCATTCAAGAGTGAAAATGGAGGCAATAGCAGTAAAATCTGAAGGCTGTTTGGTTTAAGGAGGCCAAAAAAGAGAACAGCATAGACCAGAAGCAATTTGTGACAGAATGCTCTCTAACAAAGTTTGTTTATACCAGTTGGATATATAGAAACACTCCACTTATTCTCCTCTTAAGAACTGATGTAAAATTTATACATATATCCTATGCATTATACTCAGTAAGTAATAGTCTGTAATAATAAATGATCTGAACAGAAAATATCAATATTGTCATGGCAACCCTGTAATGTAATGTAGACATAAAACATGATGTAAAAAAGAGCAGAGCCTCTACTTTTTGTGTGTATTAACAGTTAAATTGCTTTTGATAAAGGTGGAAATTTTTTATTCTATGGCCTGGGGTGAGCGGGTTCCCAGCCAGAGGGCAGACCTTTTTAGACGGATATAACTCCTCTCATCTCCTCTTCTAGCAAGAACCAAACACTCATGTTGTTCAGACATCAGTAATGATCTTTTATCTATCTCAGGTAGTGTTTATGTTTTTGATCCTCTATCTCAGAGTGAGTGGTTTCTTTCGTGCTGAGTCGAGCGTCAGGCCCGTGACTGAAACCACCACAGATTAGCCATCATCTATGATGCTTAAAATACGGTATCTGCAATTGTGTTGGTTGGTTTTAGTTTCCCACATTGTTTAAATTGTTGTGCAGGTTGTCACAGCTTGCATAAGTCTGTGAACTGGGACAAATTATCCAAAGATTGTTGTTTCTGTCTAAGATTGTTTAATTTAGATACTGATAAAGAGGGGTCCTCTGCAGTCTGTTTAGAATAGCTCAAGAAAAACGCTAAAATTTGAGAAAAGTCAGAATAATTGAACTTTTTTTAGGCATCTTTTTTTTTCTTTTTTCTATCCGATGCTCTGTTCCTAATGTGACCCAGCAGATTTATATGTGACTCCTTGGGGGGTCCTGACCCTTAGGTTGGAAATCACTGCTTTAAGATGTGTATATGGAGCCAAACCTAATCAGCTAATTTAATTTGTGCAGGTTTCAAGACATGCATTGAACACATGATGGATAATAGACGGTAACTATCCCATGTAGACTCTGTCTTAGCATACACTAGATGAAGGGGAGGGTCGCAATAGTTTCAGAGTAAAAAAAAAAACATTTTTTAGTTTTTAAACTGTTGCTCAGACCGTAGCAGAAATGTGCTGAACTGATTGGTATTTTTTTTTTATAGGGTTTTTATGTGTTTATAACTTATCTTCAACCACAATGTATTGTTGTTCAACACAACAACACTGTACTTTGTGGTGCCTCAAAAAGTGCCCCAGAATTGAGTCAATCCGGAAATAGTAAGTACACGTCTGAATAATATATAATTTATACAAGCTGTTGATTTTTTTTGTCGGGCTATTGTACTGCATCACATAACATCTCACAAGTGTTTTGTGAGGAAATAGTGATTTGTAGTGAGGCAGTTGTTTTATCGATTGTTCTGTATCCAACAGTGTTTGTTGGACAGTGTGTCAGGGTGTGTGCCCCCTGATTAGGATTTTTTTTGCAGTGCCAGTGATTATCCATTAGTTGTTTCCCAGCAGGTGCAGAGTATAGCTGTTCATTGGAAGGAGGATTATTGCACATGGATTTTTCCTAGAACTGAGACAACAATAACATGTCTGCCAGATCAGAAGACAACCTTGATGTTTTATTAGCACAGTGGGCCTTGCAGGAGGTTGATAAATGCAGGACAAAAAAATGTTTCTTTTTAAACAATCTTGGAGTTAGTTTATTATGTAAAGTAAGAAGAATGTCTTTGGGCAATCAAATTAATGGTCTACCTCACAGAAGCCACAGTTTAAAACAAATTAGAATAAGAGCCAGTTGAAGATTTAAAACTGTGTAATGTGAATTAAATTACCAAAAACAGAATCTGTCTTAACTTTGAATTAACTGTGTGATGATTCCAAAAGCGGGACATATTAGGTGTCATACAAGAGTGTCATTTTCGCATCAACTCAGATTTGCACTCATAGTCTTAAGTGACATGAACAATACTGATAGTGAAATTACGATATGGAATCAAGAGTAAAAAAAATAAATGACTTAATGCCTTAAAATTTTAGTTGGAATTTAATTTTGTTTCTGCTGAATGATAGCTAATATAAGAAAGAGGTTATGTTCTCCATATAACATGACCTCTGTAGATGCATGGCAACTAATAATATTTGTCAGCACTCTATATACTGTCTATATACTGTTTAGACCATTGCCATATAGGCATATTGAATTATCACGATTTTTTTCACTGATGCACCTGTGTGCCTGATTTCAAGTACATTTGGTATCTAAAACCTTGGTAAGTTGCCTCATATTTCTTTGAAAACAGCTGACACTTGATGGTGATCTACATTTGACCTGCATTTGTGGCTCAGCTTTTTTTCCAATGAAACTAGCAATGGCAACAATCAGCACATAAGGCAACCAACAGAGTACCTCAGAGTACCTGAAATCAGTATTTTTTGACCCTGGTCTAAGAAATAGTAAATGCTAGGAGTGACCGTATTGTATCTTATTTTCTCTACCCTGGCTGACTCTTTAAAGGTACAGTTGCAAGCTTATCCATCGTGTTATGAGTCGCTATATTGTATGCTGTTCTAGCTGTGCATTCAGATGCCTCCATGCCACTGTCTTATATCAGCAAGTGTTTTATAGACTGAATAAACAGCAGATAGTCAACCAAATTTTATGGATTTAAATGAGCCCTTGTCTCACTAGTTGATGATGCAAACAAACCACCTCGCTTGTCAGTTTCTAACTGAGCTATTCAAATTATATTCAAAGGTGTGGTTTAACACCTCATAACTGCAGTGAGAGTTAGGGTGACACTGACTGAACGAAATGTGCCACTGGTATCAAGCTATGGCACCTTTTAGTTAAACCGTGACATACACATAATTCACAACTGCAGTAGCAAAAGTTGACCTTGTAAGACGGCAATAACAAATAATTATTTAAGAACTTTTATGTAAGACACGGCAAATCGGTGGAAATGATCTACCTAAAAAATATATATATATATATATATATATATATATATATATATATATATTTTTTTTTTTTAATTTTTTTTAATTTTATATAAGAACATATTTTCCACATAACATATAATGGCACATTTAGACATTTCAATGGCAGTCTCTCCTCTTGTATTAAGGCCAGTGTTAAACCTCAGCAAAGCGTACCAGGGCTAAATCCTAACATCCCTACTGAGTATTAATAGTACACTTAAGCTATTTAAAAAGTCAGTATTGTACTGTACTACAGCACAACATGTCAAACCTTGCTTCTTTTGCTCTGATGTGATTGGCAGATATATGAAATGAAATTAGCGTCTTCATATTTGTCTGTGTGTGTGTGTGTGTGTGTGTGTGTGTGTGTGTGTGTGTGTGTGTGTGTGTGTGTGTGTGTGTGTGTGTGTTTGTGTGTGTATTTGTGTCTGTTTCTGTTTCTGTACAGATATAGCCTGACATGCTAATTTGTTTTGTTCGGAATCAGTTTCCTTTTTTGTCTATGCACACAAAGCTTTGAAAGATCAAGTGAGACTGTGTATGTGAAAGACCTTTGGTTCTCTCTTTGTGCTCAAAATCATCTTTATGTGCACAGAATTTTGGCAGTAATATAGTTTTAGATTCATGTTGTCACAGATGTTTTTCATTGTGCCGTCGAATTACTGCTCAAGCTTCTACCATTATTCAACGAGTAGCCAAACAAAATTCCGTAGCTTAAACACATTAGTTCCTCACAATTTGCAGATTTTTCTGGAGGACATAAATTCCTTAATCTGTAGCCCTCTTGAAGAACGACCAATTAACAAAAAGCGATGTCTTCTTATCAGGCAGAAAACCAAAATGAGCTGCCCTGCTGTCCAGACAATGGACTATAATACTTTTCACGTTAGTGTGTTCTTGGTAATTCCTTGTTGATATTGTTTGGCAGAGATACCACTGCATGCTGGGAATTCTAAGGAGGGAACTTAACATGTTACCGCTTTATACATTGTCTCGGTCTGGAGCCGTTCAACAAGGCTTTCTAATATCTTCATCTCACAGTTAAAAATGAAGAAGAGAGATTACAGTTGGTGGCAAATCATCATAGGACATGAATACACAGGATCCTCATAAGAACTTGTAAACAGAACAGTGAATGGTGGAATGAGAGCTTATAATCACAAATTTATTGATTAAGGGAAGAAAATAAAGATTAAATCAGATTGGGAAAACTAGCTGCCCCAAAGTTGGTGTTGCTTTGTTGTTTCATTAGGATATCGGGATTTTCAAGTCACTATATGTAAGGCACTGTAGTCAGTCACAGCACATGACGACCTTCTAGCCTGTCTGCTCAGGTACTTATTTAAATATGCACCAGGTATGTAATAAACCTAAGTTACCCCCTCATCTTTTATCCGCTAGTCAGTCCCCTCCCCCACCCCCATTTGCTTGTCCCTGTTAGACAGATGTTCTCCCAGTGCCCCATTTTCTCAATCGGCCCTTGGCCTCCTCTCTTCTTGTCCTCATTCTTCCACCCTGTGCCCTTTGAGGTCTAATCCCTGGACATTCTTGTGTTGGCTGCATTTTTGACAGAGGGTGCCAGATTGACTATTTTTACCCTGATTATGGCTCATCAGGGCCCCTGTTCCAGTTACACTGTATATGTATAAAGCCTTCGAATCCTGATTGATATAGCATTTTTAACATATTCATATCCCGTCTAGTGTTTTGTTTTTTGTTTTTTTTTTTAGTTTTTTGTGTATTATTGCTGGATAGCTGAATGAAGAAAACCAAGAAGACTGAAAGTCTTTTGTTGACTAACCGACTATCTGTTGTTAAAATGTGCATATGTGATGAGATGAGCTGTCAGGTTTTGGCAGGAAGTTTAGAATGACTGTGGTGAGCATGTCCAAAAGTATAAACGGTGCAAACTAGCTGACCCAGTAACTTACTTGGTTAACCCACAATGTTTTTGTTTGTGTTGTTGCAATCAGAGACTCCACCGCATCTTCAAAGATGTCATTGTTAATATACTATTATCTCCCTAATTATTTTGTATTAAATATCTTTTTTCATTTAGAATGACATATTAAATCATTGATAAGGAAAGAACATTAATACAATTATAAGCAGTAACTTACTTACTTAACCTGTAAGGTAGCCCTGGGGCAAAAATTTGCTCCCATCCAATTCTGCTCCCTGGCCCAAGGGGCTTTTGGGGCCTCTGGAGGACAGCCGCTGGAGTACATTTCAAAGCAATATTTATGTTGTATTTTAACACTTCATTTGTACAAGTTGAAATTTTTGCCCAATAGTGAACAGGTACAAGGAAAAAGAGGTTATCTACACGTTAGGATTTATCCTCTGGATCAAATGAATATCATCAGCAAATTTCAATGCAATCTGGCTGATATTTGCCAGAAACCGACCAACCACCTGACCAGCATTTTAGCCATAGGACCCGCTGTTGGTTTATCATGAAGATTATATATTAAAATTGTAATCAGTCCAGTTTTTGATATTGATGTAATATGGGACAAAGTAAATCCGTAGAACCTCAGGGGTAGCAGGTTGAGTACCATTTAATGCTAAAAGTCAAATATGTTTTGTATTTCTTGTATTTCCCGACATATCAGTTCTGGCTGATTAAGTCTTTGTCCTCAGATAAAGTTTTTTTGGCTTTTTTAATACTAGTAGCCAAAATAAATCCCTTATATCCTAAAATTATGGCCTATTTTACTTTTATAAAAGCTAAATAAGTTCTCTTCTTTTGTGACAGTTGAGATAACACTAGTGATACTAGTACTAGCCAGAAGTAGAAAATTGTAAGTGTTAACATGAAGTGTCCAAATAGGGTTAATTTTGATGTCTGTTTACCCATTTGACCAATTTCCCAAAACTTTGCCGTGGTCTTTTGAGCAGCACCTCTTTAAGATGCAGCCTGGCAGGCAGGTATCTGTGTAAAACAATCATTAAGTTTGTCTTTTCACTTTCCCGTTCTTGTCTCCTTTCCCCAGACTGCCTTTTCAAACTTTGTCCTATGAACAGATACTCGGCACAGAAACAGTTCTGGAAGGCAGCGAAACCTGGAGGCAACAGCACCACTGACACAGTTCTGCTCAACAAACTCCATGTGAGACTAACATTGTTCTTTCCAGAAATATTAAAAACTTTAGTGTTGTGTAGAGTTTTTTTTTTACAAAAATGATACTATGGGAAGACTGCTATACTGTGTGAGTGCTTTCTTAATCATCCCTCTGCCCTGTTCTGTGGTAGCATGCTGCCGACCTGGAGAAGAAGCAGAATGAGTCTGAAAACCGCAAGCTGCTGGGAACAGTCATCCAGTATGGAAATGTCATTCAGGTGTGTTAGGGAATCTGTGAGATCAGATCATTTAACACCATTTTATTACACTATGTGCTTGATAACATTAACTGTAACTCTGTTTTAATCAGTCACTTTTGAATAGCAGCCTCATCACAAAGGCGTGTTGTGAGGTTGTCTGTTGTAGGCTCTAAGCTGGTTCGGTCATTGCCCAGGAATGTTTTGCACACACGTATGAGATCATCTGAATGTGAGAATGGGCACAAGCTCCTGCTGCTGTAAGATGTGCACGAGGAAGGTAGAACATGCAGAATGCCCTAGTTGCAATGGACTGTCATTCAAGTAATAAAGTGAACACTAATTGGTTCTTGGCTCACTGTAGGGAATACTTTTAAACATATATTTAACAAAATGTCCTTGCAAAGTTTGACTTAAATTGTAATGTCCTGTATAAGCTTCATCAAGTCTCTTCTGCTATGAAAACTCAGTGGATTCTAACATGATGCTAATAGATTATTTTAGACAGGCCTGGGAACTGTTGATTAAATGGATGAAACTAAGTTACAGCAGAGGTCATGAGAAGCACTTAAATAATAACACTTAAATAATTCAAAGAGCATATAAAGATACCAAACTGTTCCAAACATGTGTATTTTCAGTGAGGTGTTCCCATGGGTCCTGTTGTGCCAGTTCGGTGACATATTTCCATCCTTGTTCATTCCAACCACTGTTTTCATTATATCACTAATAGTAGCTGTAATTTCTTGTTTTGCCAACAGTTGCTACACTTGAAAAGCAATAAATACCTGACAGTGAACAAGCGCCTACCAGCCCTGCTGGAGAAGAATGCCATGAGAGTGACTTTGGACTCAGCGGGAAACGAGGGTTCCTGGTTCTACATCCAGCCGTTCTACAAGCTGCGATCCCTGGGAGACAGTGTGGGTAGAGCGGGGTGTGGGATTCAAGTTAATTGTCCCCAGCAAGAGAAATTAGGGATGTATTTTTAGACATTTCACAGGGATTTTATTTATTTTTTATATTTTTTTACAACAGAAGTATTTTAGACTGGCATGTAGCTTGACTTTATAAGACAGATTAATTAAAAGTAAAATAGTTCAGGCAACAGATTGCCCTTCCATTTGTTTAGTAATGAGGAGTCTCTGATGAACTGACAGTTATCTGCCTTTTCGCTCCATATTTGGGAATTTTTTTTTTTTAGGTAGATCAGTTCCACTGATTTGCCGTGTCAATGAAGCACTCAGTTTGAATGACACAGAACTAATATTTGCATTTTCAGATGGTTAGGTTTGGTTGGCATGTTATATTGCCTGCCCAACAAGGCAAGAGAATAACATGTTGGTTATGTACACATATTTTCCATGTATTATAGTTATGGAAAGCCCCCAACAACATGTTAACATCATGACGTTTCCCTTGCAGTTTGCTGGATCAATTGCATCGATAATGCTTAGTGCCAAAAACATTCAGATGAAAACCCTATCCGTTATAGTGAGGTGTAGTGTCATAAGTAATTGGTGATGATAATTAACATTAAAAAAAATTTTGATTTAATACCTTTTTATCAATTTTTCAGTGGTAACTGTCTATATAGATTGACCTCACCTATTCTGATCATTTTCTGCTTGTGGCAATGGTAGTTGACAGAGTTAAGTTGGCTAAGTGGCTAATTATTCTATATTTAATTAATCACCGCAGGAAAATGTAAAGTCTGCATCGGATCCATTTTAACCATTCAGGAACAAGCGACAGCCACAGGAACACGGGACAACTCCAGTATAGAGCTTGGTGACTCTAATTCACTAGTGTCTGGGTCAAGGGCAGGAGAGGCTATAGGCTGTGTAATGATTCTGTGAAAACATGGATGCTTTCCTCCAAGGTCCAAATGTCCACTGCTCCTTAGCTTCAATAACTACACAGAGTAGAAGTTGTTTTTTGTTGCTCTAAATGTTACATTGATATCAGTCAGGGATGATGACTGATATGGATTTAAATCTAGTAAAAGATTCAGTTTAGGTCTGACGTCTGATGAAACTCCAAACTCCAAACTGCATCTTGCATCTGAAAGGAATATTCTTCAGGTTTTGCCCTCATATTGTGAATCTCTTGGAGAGTTAATCTTAAAACTTTGTGCACCCAGTGCTGTAAACAAACACTGAATTACTGATGATTCAACCAAAACTTTTTGTATTGATTCTTGCCGCTTAGGCCTCCATATATTTCTTTGTGGTTAGTGAGCAACACCTTAGTGATTCTGTCTGATCCGGTTCTTTCAAACACAACGTGGTCTACTACTCCCCCTAGTGTTTATCTGGAGGCCCGCATGATCCCATGTGCCCAACCAATGTTCCCCCCATACCTACGTGTCATGTTCACCTTTGCGGAAAGGGAATAGAAGTGTTGAAGATGATGGCTGATATCTTGGGAAGTGACATAGATTTAAATTGAGTGCCTTATCAAACACAGTGGCCCCTTAGAGCAGCAGTATTTCATCTTGTTTCAAGATTTCCTTTTGCCCCTCACTGGATGAGTCTATATTTAAAAATTTTCATTGAAAGGGCACTTATATTGCAGGTGATACTGCACTAATTAATCACTGTTTTGCTGATGTCGATTTAGATGAATTAAATAAAATCAAAAGGAATCTGAATCTAAGAACTTATCTCAATTAATGTTCTGTGCTCCTGCAGGTGGTGATCGGAGATAAAGTGGTTCTCAACCCTGTGAATGCAGGACAGCCTCTACATGCCAGCAGCCACCAGCTAGTTGACAACCCAGGATGCAATGAGGTACGTGAACACCTGCTTACAAACTGGAATATGAAACACAGGTTTAAAAGCCAGCATTATTGACAGGACATGAATATGCGTGATGAAATTGCATGTTTTAACCTTCTAAATTTCTGTGTTTTTTTCACACACTTCTTCTCTCTGCCTATCAGGTTAATTCTGTAAATTGCAACACAAGTTGGAAGGTTGTTCTGTTCATGAAATGGAGTGACAACAAGGAAACTATACTCAAAGGGGTAGGTACCCTCTTATTTTTATAAAAAAATCCATTTATAATAAGAAATTCCCACATACATTTATACCTTAATTAACTGGCCACAAAGACACATTAGATCACATTACACAGGGTAAAAGAAATTAAAACAGATCTTTTTTAAAAAGGGCTCATGGAATCTTAAATACAAATTTTTTAAATCGAAATTCATGACTCATCCAGCAGGTGAACACACTTGTGATGTTCTTTCTACAATAGAAATGAAACATCGTTGGGAAAGTTCGTCCCTACACTGTTGCAGAAGTTTCCAAAAATGTGTTTCACTTGCAGGTCGCTTTGCTTTCACCTTCTGTCCAGTTCATCCCAAAGCAGCTCCAAGTGGTTTAGGTCTTTAGACCGTGCTGATCTTCCATCATGTGAAGCCACTTTCTTTCAATCATTATCTTGCTATAGGATGAACCACAGACCAACCAGTCTGTCTCCCTCTGTTGCTTTTTTTCTAATTTTTTTTCGATAGAAATATACAGTACTACTTCATGCAGATCAGGATTGCCCTAATGATGCATCAGTGGGTGTTATAACACAGCCAATATCAACAAATGTCCCAAAGTTATTTCTTAATCCCTGGTAAGGCCTGTTTTCTATGAAATTGGCATTATACCTTGGGCAGTTTACCATTATCTTTGCACCATTGAAGGTTAAGCACTCGACCTGAAGTGCTGACATTTCAATAAAAACTAGAAAATTTGAGCTAAGTAAAACTTTTGACTGTGTGTATGCATGTCTTTGTATTGGTGCATATGTAATTGCAGGGCGATGTAGTGAGGTTGTTTCACGCGGAGCAGGAGAAGTTCCTCACGTGTGACGATCACAGGAAGAAGCAGTATGTTTTTCTTAGAACCACCGGCCGGCAGTCTGCCACATCTGCAACCAGCAGCAAAGCTCTTTGGGAAGTAGAGGTCAGCACAACATGTTCTCCAGATAAACCCCAAAATACATTTTTGAAGTTTTTCTGTCATTACTAACTACTAGCTCTGATAAGACATTTACTAACTATAGTTAATGCAAAGGATTCAACCGTGGTAGAGAGAGAGCTTAATGTTGTTTATATTGCTTTAGTGCACACAATTAATACTATTTTATAGCAGATTTACATATGATCTATTAATGCCTTCTTTTCATGTCTTCTGCCATTAAGGTGGTCCACCATGACCCCTGTAGGGGCGGTGCAGGCTACTGGAACAGCCTGTTCAGGTTTAAACACTTGGCCACAGGATGTTATTTGGCTGCCGAGATGGGCGAGGTATGTGTCAACTTCTTTTCCCTCTTGTCTGATAATGATATAGTTCCTTACCCATCCATTCTGTTCGTGGGTCTTATGTGTACCTGACATAGCAGAATGAATTTTACTTATTTAGTACTGTACTCTGACATGGTGGGTGTGGAGCCATTGCGTGTAGATATACAGGGATGTTAGATGCACAGCCCAGGGACCAGGACCTGAAATTTAGATATTTGGCATGTGGGTGTGTTTCCCAGGTTAACCCAGACTTTGAGGAGGAGAATGCTGAGCAGCGGTCCTCGGTAAGTCGGCCAGATCTCCTTTCATCTTAGTGCTTGGCAGACATGTTGGATGCCCCATTGCTCTAATCTGTTCAATTTTTATGGTGGCTCTTTGCTTTCTGCTCTAGGTGGTGGACTTTACTCCCTTCAATTTCCAGGTACTGTCCTCTAATCTTTATTTGGCTCCAGCTACATGGCAAAAACATCTGTCATTGTCATGTCTGCTCACACTGTCTTTGCTGCTTTGTCATCCAGTTTCCTTTTAGTGCCCTTAATCATCAATAAGGCAGCAAAACTTCATTTAGGCTGCATTTACCCTCGTTTTAGTAGCGGTAGTTTACCACAGGGCGCCACCATGCGGTCATCTCAGCTCATGATTGTCTTTCTCTAAATCACCATTGGGTGGTGGTGTTGTACAAACCAATACTGACCTCAACAGAGCTGTTGTGTGCACTTGTACTTCTCAGCTATTTGTTAGGCCCAACAGTCTGTGGTGATGACCAAACCTGATTTTTCTGATTGGTTAGATGTGAGTCTGGAGTAAGAACTTCTAAGCGAAATCTGCCTCAGTGGGTTCTAGTAGTCTGCACTCCTCTACCTCATCATGCTTGAGGATCCATAACATATTCCATCAGTGTTTGTCACCAATACTTCGCTCTCCCTCTCACTGCATGTTTTCTTGCTCTAGCTGGATGCTGATAATGAGGCACTGCGAGGTCGTCTGCGAGCTCCGCAGGAAAAAATCATGTACACTCTGGTGCCAGTTCCAGACGGCATGGACATCTCCTCCATCTTTGAACTAGATCCTACCACGCTGAGAGGAGGGGACTCCATGGTGCCCAGGTATAAAATATGTGAACACAACCACACTTAAACACAAACATGCACACTGGAGCTCCTGAATTCATTTTAATTCACGCAATATTCAGATACCATAGAGGAAGGACATGACATAAGGACATGTAACAATACAAACACAATGATCTTCATGACTCTATCTACAACTACACATAGTGGTTTGTGTATGTGAAATGCTCAAGGCTATTATATACCCGAACCATCGGTGTGCAAACATGCCTGAGACACCTAGGAAGTGATAATAAGATATCAGGCGAGACCCCTCCATGGGAAACTTGTTTCTGCTCTATAATGGAAAAGATAGACTCAGAGATATTGAAAAATATGGGTGGAATGACAAATATCTAAACCACACTGTCTAATCAGAAAGACCGCAATGATGTCAAGTCTACCACAAATCAAACTATGGCAGCAATATACATTTGACTCATGTGTAGAGTTAAAGGGGAATTTGGAACATCACTAGGTAGGGATTTTCTGAACTGTTGAGAGCTTGTTCGGTTTTGTAACTATGGACAAAACTTTTTGTTATGCATGGTATCTTATGCCTAGATCACGAATAGCAGTTTTTACGCAAACCTTGCACAGAGTATGGTCATTTCTGTCCTGTTCATTTTTCCTAAGGTACCCTGGGAAGGTGAAATGCGGAAAGTTAGATTGGCTTGTCCTTTCACTTGTTCATTAAGTAATCAACAAACCTTTGTGCGTTAGTATGAATTTCAGTGTGCCGGTCGTCTTTAAATGGTGCAATCACTAACCAGGGAGAAAAAGGAAAGTCCCTGCATGGCATGAAACAGGAAATCACTGTAGTAAGGAAAGAAAGAAAATCCATGACATCTGTCTGAGCTAAAACCACAAACCAGATGTTATGGAGACAATGCATATGCCTGCACATCATCCGGCAGATAAAAGCTTTTCAAGGGAAACTGCTGGTTACTCCCAGTACTTATTAAAGTATGGGATATTTCATAGTCCAGAAAAAGCAGGTTCTTTGTCAAGATGTGTTTGGACCCGAGAACATGCTGTATATTTTCAGGTCCATTGTACACCTGTAATAAGCCTATTTATCTTTCCTTTCCTGTTGACAGTATTTTGTGAGAGGTGATGTGTAGTTCTAATATTATAATCATCTATTTTCACTTGTCACCGCACATCAGATAACAGCAGAACCTCTCCACCTTGTGTCAAAGCCCCTAGTGTGTCTCATCGTTAGGTGCTTGTTTGTATGCTTCAGGCTACCGCCGCTAACACCTCCCATTCCTACCTGAAATAACCCTGTCCCTCTCTCACCCTGAGAGAACCGGTACACAAAGGTAAGCCTGTTAGCTTTAATGGGCGGTTACATAATGCCGGCCAAGAATACGGCTACTGTCTGATGTCTGTGCTTAAAGCCTGACAAGCTACACATACCCACTCACGCATACACGTGGAGCAGGCTGGATGCTTTGAGAATGAAGGATTTAGTTGGCTCAGACTTTACTATGTGTAAAGGTTTAGTGCTTAATTGAGTCGATGATACTGTACAGGTCACCACTGGCTTGTCTGTAATCGTGCCACACACTTGGCTAAGGACAGCCATTGTAAGCAGTCTCCTCCCTACGCAGGCAGTTTGTTTATATACCTTGCTCTCTTATTAGTTCTAAGTAGCATGGGTGGAAACTGATGTACCATTTAATTCAGTTCACGTGTATAACAATACAATGTGCAATAAATCCTGTCCTTATGATACGCATCATCTTCCGGTTTTACTGGCTCTGTTTGAGAGAGATGCTGATTTATGATCATTTTTATTATCATTTACGAGGCCTTAGAAAAAGGTGGTGGAGTGTTGGACTGTGTTATAAAATTCTGCCACTCTTGTGTAAGTAAGCGGGATAATCATTATGTTCTAGTTACAGTACTTGTGTTAAATACACTGCAAATCAAGTGAGGCTTATGAAGCTAGTTACTGATAAAAAACCCAAACACACACACGCACACACACACACGCACACACACACGCACAAACACACACACACACAGATACAGACACACTGGTAATGTCAATATCACTGTTTGAAGACCAGCAGCTGGTTAAATGTACCCATAACAAATACTATCATCTCAGTGGATATTTTAACAAAGCGACATTGTCAAAAAGTGTTGTCTTTATGGTTTATACGAGTGTAAAAAAAACACCCTCACAAAAAGATGGAGAGAAAAAGGGGTCTGACATGCACCAGATGGTCCTGACTAAAAGAAAGGCTATGATCAAAGAATATCATCATCAGCTTCATAGAAACACATACTACTACTGCTTCTGCTAATAGTTAGTACTCTAGTACTTCTAGTTCAAGTTTTTATGCACATTAGTATGTTTTGAATATGACGCTAGAGGGGAAAATAAGCCATGGGGATCATTCAAATTAAATGGTTTTATTCCTTTGGGAACATGAATGTGCTATTCAAAAATGTTGGCAATCGGCCCAACTGATTGTGAGCAGGTCTGCCAAAGTTGATATTTATAGCATTAGCATGGCTCTGGAGGAACTCATGGAGTGTCCAAAATGAAAAGTGTTCATCTGAGCCTGTTAAGCCTCCTTTAATTTATCCTCTGACTAGTTCCTCACAAACACAGGTGTATGTGGTGCTAAAATATTGCCCTGATAAGACATGGAAAGTTCTTATAAAAAAAAAAAAACCCTGAGAAATCATTATCACACTAAAGGACAATGGAGACTCTCAGCCTTGTCCAGTAGTCAAAGGTTGGAACAAGTCCCGAGTGGTTGTTTTTTCATCTCTCACACTCTCCGCTATCACCTCTAGGAGCTCCTACGTGAGGCTAAGACACTTGTGTACCAACACGTGGGTCCATAGCACCAACAACCCAATTGACAAAGAGGAGGAGAAACCTGTTATGTTACGGGTGAGTGGCTGATGACTAGGTCCAGATGTGTAGCATGGCTGAGGATTTTCTGAACACAAACACTTAAAAAAACAATTGATTTTCCCAGATTGGAACATCAGCAGTAAAAGAAGACAAGGAAGCTTTTGCCATTGTACCAGTGCCGCCAGCAGAAGTGCGTGATTTAGACTTTGCTAATGATGCAAGTAAAGTATTAGCGTCTATTGCTGGCAAGCTTGAAAAGGGTACCATAACACAAAATGAAAGGAGGTATGTTATTGCTATGGTATGGTATTATTTGTTGCATATATAGTGTTACAATGTATTTAATTCTAAATATCTAATAGAAGGAAAACACTGAATCACTGAAATAATTGCTGAATTGCTCTGCAATGTTTTACTAACCCAGATTTTGACTTGTACACTTATATACATATACACTTTCCAGGTTTGTGACCAAGCTTCTTGAAGATCTAGTTTTCTTTGTGGTAGACATCCCCAACAGTGGGCAAGATGTTTTGGAGATCATGGTCAACAAACCCAACAGAGAAAGACAGAAACTCATGAGAGAGCAGAACATTCTTAAACAGGTCAGTCCTAAACCCCAGAGGCGGCAACTACATTGTGAGTTTATTTTTGACTTCATTTTTGGGTGTTAAATTTGTCCATTTCCATTTCAGATTTTCAAACTTCTCCAAGCCCCTTTCACAGATAGTGGTGATGGTCCAATGCTGCGATTGGAAGAACTGGGAGACCAGCGCCATGCTCCTTTTAGGCACATTTGCAGGCTTTGCTACAGAGTGTTACGCCATTCCCAGCAGGATTACAGGAAGAACCAGGTGGGTGGACACAGCAGCGCCACCCTGACCCTGACACTCTGAGTTTTCCCTTGTAGTAACTATTCCCTCTTTCCTGGTCTTTACAGGAATACATAGCCAAACAGTTCCGCTTCATGCAGAAGCAGATAGGATATGATGTGTTAGCAGAAGACACAATAACAGCTCTGCTCCACAACAACCGGAAGCTGCTGGAGAAACACATCACTGCTGCTGAGATAGACACATTTGTCACTCTAGTGAGGAAGAACCGGGAGCCTAGGTGAGGCTCACAGGAAGGAACAGGCCATTGCTGGTATCATAACACTGACATCGAAGCAAGGGCTGTGGCCAGTTGGGTCAGATTTATTTGTAGAACAGCTCTTTAGGAATTTAAATTTATGTAAATGTATTTAAATGTGTGCAGAGGGTTTATGAGTGTAAGTGCTTGTGCGTGACTTTGGCACGGCAGGTAATTTTCTGACAGTTTGTGCTTCTGTTGTGTTTAAGTCCCGTCAAATCATTTTAATTATATGTGAAACAGGCTGGTACAGAAGCTTGAATAAACGAGGCCCTCACATTTTTAACTGTTATAGTACAAGGGAGGTGGATGGGCACTTCCTTACTTTGGACTATTATATAATTTGAAATCGGCCATATATATATATATATATATATATATGTGTATATATATGTGTATATATATGTATGTGTCATAAGTCTTATTCCAATCATAGTCTCTATGAAAAATATTTCATGCTTCGTGTTCTGTGCCCAGGTTTCTGGACTACCTGTCAGATCTCTGCGTGTCCATGAACAAGTCCATCCCTGTGACGCAAGAGCTAATCTGCAATGCAGTGCTGGACCCCACAAATGCCGACATCCTCATTGAGACCAAGTGAGCTCCTCATTTTTTGTGAACATCACAATTTTTGCTAAAATGAAATAAGCATTCTGGAGTAATTTTCGGGCTCTTCACCAGATTGGTCCTGTCGAGGTTCGAGATCGAGGCGACATCAAACGGAGAGAACCCAGTGGAGGCGGAGGACGAAGAGGAGGTGTGGCTGTTCTGGAAAGACAATTGCAAGGAAATCCGGAGTAAGAGCATCAGGGAGTTGGCCCAGGATGCAAAAGAAGGCCAGAAGGAGGATCAGGAGGTGGTCAGTTACTACAGGTGAGTTGTCTTTAAGCACATACACATATGAATACATGTACACTGTGGTTAAATCATATCAGATTGATTTTAATAACCTGAAGGGAATGTTTTATCTTCTGCATTTGCTTTAGATATTTAACTGTAAAATGTTTAAAAAAATGTAATGATAATATCACCACACAGGTAAAAAGTAACATTAGAGATTAATGAATTTGACAGTGACTCAATTCTGATTAAAAAGGCACAGCTCTAACAATTCCAAACTCGCATAATATTTCCTCTTAGGTGCCAACTGAACCTCTTTGCCCGGATGTGTCTGGACCGTCAGTACCTGGCCATAAACAAGATCTCCGGCCAGCTGGATGTGGATTTGATCCTGCGCTGTATGTCCGATGAGGACCTGCCCTATGATTTGCGTGCGTCTTTCTGCCGCCTGATGCTTCACATGCATGTGGACCGAGACCCTCAGGAGCAGGTTACTCCTGTCAAATATGCTCGTCTCTGGTCTGAGATTCCTTCCAAGATCGCCATCGATGAGTGAGTTCGTCTCAGGAATACATTTAATTGACTTGTGTCTCCACTCCTGGAGACAACAGTGCATCTCTTAGATGTGATTTCTCCTCTAATTATCCAGCTATGACAACGATGGAACCACCAGAGATGAGATTAAAGAGCGGTTCTGCCTCACAATGGATTTTGTTGAGAATTACCTGAGGGAGGTGGTGTCACAGAACATTCCTTTCTCTGACAAGGAGAAAAACAAGCTTACCTTTGAGGTGCTGACTCTTTGTGGACTGTATAAACAGATGAGCAGTCACATTTGTTTAATTAGACTCTAATTCATTGTTTTGAATTCTCTCATCTGTAGGTAGTGAACCTGGCAAGGAACCTCATATATTTCGGTTTCTACAACTTTAGCGACCTGCTTCGACTGACAAAGATCTTATTGAACATTTTAGACTGTGTACATGTCAGTACCATATACCCCATCAACAAGATGGAGAAGGGAGAGGAAAACAAAGGTAAACATCCATATCCATGAGCTTAACTCATTCAGTTGTCAGTTTCTTTTCATTAGTCTCAAACTTTTCTTGCAGGAACACATCATTAAAGGACCAATTTTTTTTTTTAAGTAAACACTGTTGAACTTTTCATTTTTGTAGCTATGTTCAGTTAGAGGATCCACAAGGAATATGAGGAAAAGCAACTACATCAAAGCAAAATCTAAATAGATGTGTATGAAAAAAACAAAATGACAAGAAGCTGAATCAGAAACTAAGACACCATGGAGATGTTGTTCAATGTGAATCTTGAAGTTTTGTAAGCTTCGTAAAAACATGTCAGATCATTTCACAAATATCCACCATTTCTAGGAATTAAAATGGGACTCCTCTGTTTATGTGTGCATGTGTAGCCGGCAGCAATGTGATGAAGTCCATCCACGGAGTTGGGGAGCTGATGACCCAGGTAGTGCTGCGGGGAGGCGGCTTGTTGCCCACCACACCTACTCATCAGCCAGAGGGAGATGTGGTCAAAACCCAGACTGAACCAGAGAGAGAGGACATCATGGTCATGGACACAAAGCTCAAGATCATTGAGATCCTGCATGTAGGACATAGGAACCCTGGCTCTTCATTGAACCCAGACATTTAGCCCTTTTGTCTGTATTTCAACTGGTTTTTTTCTTTTCCTTCAGTTTATTTTGAATGTACGGCTAGACTACAGGATCTCCTGTCTACTCTGTATTTTCAAACGTGAGTTTGATGAGAACAACCCACAAGGAGACAACACTGCCAGTCAGAATGGAACCAATAATGTTGCAGGTCAGATGCCAGGTATGAAACCACATGATTCTATGATAACAATGTAAAATGTATGATTACTTACCATTTTGTTGCATACAAATACCAGCATTGATTTATCTGAAGTACTTATTCTTACAACGGTTTTGACTAACTCTAGGAAATCTTGACTTTGAGAACATTGAGGAACAGGCAGAGGGGATTTTTGGAGGAAGGTAATCCATAGATTGCTGCTCTTTCCAAAGCAAGATAAAGGAAGCAAAATATTGGACGATAAAAGTTTATGTAATTTTTGTTCCACTGTCTTTACAGTGAGGAGAACACTCCCTTAGACCTGGATGACCATGGTGGTCGTACCTTCCTAAGGGTCCTGCTGCACCTGACCATGCATGACTACCCTCCTCTCGTGTCTGGAGCACTTCACCTGCTCTTTAGACACTTCAGCCAGAGGCAGGAAGTCCTCATGGCCTTCAAACAAGTAAGCCCTACCACTCTTTAATACTCCATGTCAATATCTGACGAAACCCACATCTATATTTTAGTTCAGCGCCAAAAACTTAGATATTTTAAAATTTCTGACACGAAGCAAATATCTCCCTCCCTTTCACGTTAGGTCCAGCTGCTTGTGACAAGTCAGGATGTGGATAATTACAAGCAGATAAAGTCAGATCTGGACCAGCTGCGGTCTATTGTGGAGAAGTCTGAACTGTGGGTGTACAAGAGGCAAGGAGAGGATGCAATGGATGGAGATGGACCCTCAGAGTCGGACAACAAAAAGAAGGTAAAGTGTCCATTAGCCTGAAAACATGAAACCTTTGTTGAGCTGATGTAGAAGGACAATTTATTAAAAGGATAATATACCTCACTATAGATCATTTGCGCTTTGTTTTGTAGGGAGATTCACTTGGTTCTGACAAAAAGAAAACAGAAAGCACTAGCAGTTACAACTACAGAGTTGTAAAAGAGGTATGATCATCTCTATATCAGTCTTGTATTTCCACATTTGTGACCTGTTTTCTGTGATTAAAATCCTCCTGCTGTTTGTCTCCAGATCTTGCTGCGCCTCAGTAAGCTATGTGTCCAGGAGGGGAGCTCAGGGAAGAAGAGTAAGAAACAGCAGCAGAGGCTGCTGAGGAACATGGGAGCTCACAG
This sequence comes from Istiophorus platypterus, assembly GCA_016859345.1. Lineage (NCBI taxonomy): Eukaryota > Metazoa > Chordata > Actinopteri > Istiophoriformes > Istiophoridae > Istiophorus > Istiophorus platypterus. Next base: position 6,188,998 of record CM029117.1, read on the forward strand.
TGTGGTGCTTGAGCTCCTGCAGATCCCCTATGAGAAGGTAGAAACACTGTAACCAAATGTAGCGTCACATGCAGAATGATTAGCATGCTCTAAAAGCAGTATGTAGCAAGCATGTGACACTATGTGAAACATTTGAAGATCCCCATTAATGTAAGCAAAATGAGAAGAAATCTGACTCTGATTCTGTGTTATCTGCAATAGGGTGAGGATGTCCGCATGCAGGAGATCATGAAACTGGCTCACGAGTTTCTGCAGAATTTCTGTGCGGGGAATCAGCAGAACCAGGCTCTTCTCCACAAGCATATCAACTTGTTTCTTAACCCAGGGGTGAGTAGTACAGGGTTAATCCCAGGGACTGTTTTCGACAGTTGATGCAGTTCAGTTTTTGAAATGCTGTCTTTTGGGAAAACAAATCCTGAAATTCACACATCATTACTAATCTTGACCGACTCTCCTTGTTGTCCTTTCAATTTCCAATTCTCTCAGATCTTAGAGGCAGTCACCATGCAGCATATCTTCATGAATAACTTCCAGCTGTGCAGTGAGATCAATGAGCGTGTGGTTCAACACTTTGTCCACTGCACTGAGACTCATGGTCGTCATGTCCAGTATCTGAAGTTTCTGCAGACAATCGTGAAGGCCGAGAACAAGTTCATTAAGAAATGTCAGGACATTGTCATGGCCGAGGTCTGTTGTATGATCTCTATACCAGAGGTGTTAGTAACACCAATAGACCAATAGCAAGTGAGAGGTACTGGTGAATGTGATTCACTTATATTAACTAGGTGCGTTAATACTGTGATTTCCCCACTCAGCTGGTGAACTCAGGCGAGGATGTTCTGGTCTTCTACAACGACCGTGCCTCCTTTCAAACACTAGTCCAAATGATGCGTTCAGAGCGGGACCGCATGGATGAAAACAGCCCTCTAATGTACCACATCCACCTGGTGGAGCTGCTGGCTGTCTGCACCGAGGGCAAGAACGTGTACACTGAGATCAAGTGTAACTCCCTGCTGCCCCTGGACGATATTGTGCGGGTCGTCACCCATGAAGACTGCATCCCTGAAGTATGAATAATGAGTTTGATTTATTTTAAGGCAAAAAAACCCTTCACATTATTTAGATAAAGTGTAAATTTCTGTGCCCTTGAAGACACAATATAGCCTGTGCCAGTAAAGCAGGCCTATATGAAGCTTTACAATAAGTTAAATCCATTAGATAAATCTACTTATCAAGTACAGCTCTACATGACTAACTCCTGTTGGCAAAGGGTGTCTGTCTAAAATCTACAGTTCCTTCTTAGATTTTGATATGTTGGGCTGTAGAAGGATGTTGTTGAAGGAAGCCATTCAGCAAAGTCCTTCAACACTGGACAACAATCGGTTTCATCACTAAATCTGGTTTCAGTCTATCCTAGCAACTTGAACGTGCTCCAGCTGCAGCAAAAGCCAGAAGCACAAATGTGTCTTCAAATGTTTACATGAATTGCATCATGATGTTGAGTCAGCATGAACTAAAATTGCAAAGAAAATCATTTCCTGTATTGTATACAAATGGGGGTCTCAGCTTGAAGTAGGCAGGTTTGCTATACTGACACAACACATCATGCAGTTTTGTAGATACTGACCATACAGCTAAGCGCATGTTGTTTCATGCATGCTGTAGATGCAGTGCTTCAGGCATGCTTACAGTACAACGCTAGTACAGTAAATGAGTTCTAATTATATCTGTTTGCACTCTAACAGGTTAAGGTCGCCTATATCAACTTCCTCAACCACTGCTATGTCGACACTGAGGTGGAGATGAAGGAGATTTATACATCTAACCATATGTGGAAACTGTTTGAGAACTTCCTGGTGGACATTTGTAGGGTAAGCCACAATGCATCTAACAGGGTGATCGATGGAAGGGCAACAGAGGAATAGTCATGGGTTTGGGTGATTATGTCAACAGAGCAGGCAGCGAACATATGCTACCTGTCGCCAGCTATCCAGGAAGTGTGATCCAGTGGCTGTGCGTCACGCTGATATGTTTTCTGTCCTTGCCTAGGTGTGCAACAACACCAGTGACAGGAAGCATGCGGATACCATGCTTGAGCGTTATGTAACGGAGACAGTCATGAGCATTGTCACGTGTTTCTTCAGCTCTCCTTTCTCTGACCAGAGCACAAGCCTGCAGGTAATCTGGACTGTGGAGTAAAACATTTGAGTTTCATATAACAAACAGTCTCATATTCGCCATTTAAAGTTTCTAAATCATGTATATGTTTGAGTTTAGTTGATTGAAATAGAGCAAACGCTCCAGACATTCCCACAAATACTACAAAATATGACATTCTTCCTTTTGCATAGATGGCCCGCCATATGTATGTAAGTAAAGAAGTCCCGTCCCTCCCATTTGTTTCCCAACTTTTGGGTGTGTTCCTTATCGCTCTGAATGTTAAGAAGTATTTTCCCTGTGTCGGAATCCACATTTTCATTTCTTAGTCAGCTCACAGACTCAGTTGTTCCCAGATCTGTGGGAGTGTTGCACAAGGTTTTGCTGGGACATGGTGCAGATGATGCACTGTTGCAATGTGGTCACTGTTTTTTTAGACCTTGGTGTGGCGGTGTCCTGTCGCCCACAGCTTTCCTAATAAATCATGACCACTACCCTCCATAAATTGCCAAATACCTTGTGCAGCAACTTCGTGGTCTAGTTTTACAGACAGTTACCTACTCAACAAACCATTTTCTGTTATGTGAACTTGTTTTGTTTCAAGTTGGTTCCAGTAGTGATTGTTGCCTTTTTTTTTTTTTTTTTTTTTTTTTTTTAAATATATAACCCTTTACAAATTCTGAGAAATTCTGCTTGCTGATATTTTACCCGTACATGATGACATCACGACCCTCTCTCTCTTGCAACAGGCCGCCATTCTTGGAAAGATAACTGAGGTATTTATTGTGCTCTAGGGCTGTGGCCAGCTGATAGATTACTCATTCATCATGGTGTTAGAAATCAGTTGTGCTCTCTGTTAAACCCTGGTTTAATTTGTGATGTTGGGAGTGCACATGATTATAAACAGCTGTCCCACTGGACCCGAAGCTGTAGACCCTTCCACCATAGGTGCCCTAGTATCCTTACACAGACATGTTTAGCTTGAATGGGGTTTTGAGTTTAACCTAATGAGGGAGCATGATAGTCCTTCGTTGATTGGTAATTTGTTTTACACTGATTTTCTCCACCATCATTTTCCTTTCTTTACCTTCTCTTATTGTCTTACAGACTCGTCAGCCAGTATTTGTACAACTGCTTCAGGGAGTGTTCAGGGTGTACCACTGTAACTGGCTGAACCCTGTTCAGAAGGCCTCAGTGGAGGCTTGCATTAAAGTACTCTCAGACGTGGGTAAGATACTGGGCTAACACCCACCAGCAGCCTCTGGCATCACATTAGAGAGGATATTTCAGCACAAGTTAAAAACATAAATATCTATATTCTCACCTCTACCCAGCAAAAAGCAGAGCCATTGCTATCCCAGTTGACCTGGACAGTCAGGTGAACAACTTGTTTGTCAAGTCCAATAATGTTGTGCAGAAGAGCATCCTCAACTGGAGACTATCAGCTAAGAACACTTCCAGAAGAGACTCTGGCTTGACTACCTCCAAAGACTACAGAAACATCATTGAGAGGCTGCAGGTAGGTAGCAAGACATACAGCATGTTTACTCCTATTATTCACAATTTTGGTGTAATTAATTTGATTTTTTTTTTTTTTTAAATAATTTCACTTTATTTAATAGTTTGAACAGACATATCCAGCAGTGATCCGTCAGACAGGAAGGTGGTGCGGTGGCAAAAAAAAACAAACAAAAAAACCCAAAACATAAATAATACAAAACAGTTGGTAGGTAAAAGCAACAAAAACTAGCCAAGCAGCAAGCAGCAGGTTAAATAAAACATATGATTCAGTTCGTTGAAAAAGGAGCTGCAAATGTTAATTGAGATTTTCTGCTGTGTATATGAAGAAAGCCAGGTTACAGAGGAGAACAGGAAACAGGCTTTTATAAAGTGCATTAGTGACACATCTAATGGCAGAGTGGTAAAGGACAAAAAGCTCCTTCAGTAGTGGGAAGATGATCATTTGTGTTATAGTCAGTCTGGCAAAGATGACATTGACTTGGAATAAAAAAGGTGCAAATACTCTCAACGACCAAATAAACAGCAAGCACATGCAACTTTGGTTGTTTTTGTCTGTATTGACTGGATAGGTCACCATTTTCTATAGTAGCCCTATGCCTATACTAACTGATCACTTTTAGACATATTTTATAAAAACAAAATAAAAAATAAAAATAATCTTTCATAAAATAATTGTGTTTTACAGTTACATTCTGTCTGCTCTCAAGGAGTTATAGGTGTTTCATTGCAATGAGAAAGCTCATGAAACAAATCCCATTTTCCTCCACCTCAATGTATTTCTAAAAACCACATGCAAAGAAATCAGACAGGATAATGGTGTAACTTCAAATTTATCATTTGTTTTATTGTAAAGATCAGATATGGTGTCTGGAACTTTTTTTTTTCCAACCACAGAATACCTCTACATTATCTAGTAACTGTCTGGTGTATTCAAACCATATATAATCGATCACTTCTTAGATGTCATGGAAAGAAGAGTACATTTCATCTTCCTTCTTGGGCTTTTTGTTGCAGGAAAAGGAGCAATTCAAAAGAAAAACGATAAGCTTGACTCTCATAAAACCTATATCACAGTACATTTATGGTACATCTTTACAGTAGTCTGGCACCAGTGAATACAAGTGTGATTCTAAATTTGTGGCAGAATAAGTCAATCATACTGTGCATACCATAGGTATAAGAATGTGGTGAGTGTAATCTCCATGGGCAGGTCAAGAATCTCCACCAGTGTTATTTATTGTTGGTAAAATACCAAGATTGGTGCAATGCTTTCGGTACGTGGGGTGCAAACAAAATACTACAGAAGTGGTTCCTAATTGCATTCTGGAAAAAAAAACAACCTATTGGTAATGGATGTTACACCACTTTTTCTTGTAAAGCATGACTAAGTTTTCAGTGGAAATGTGTGACCTATTTTATTCAGTTCAGCTGTTATCTCTGCCTTCACAAGAAAGATGTGGCTTAAATATTTATATTATGCTCTTACTTAAATGAACAGTTCCAATTATTAGAACAACCAAGACATAATACATGTTATAGTTTCCAAAGTTTATTTTGGGTTATTTACCAACCCATTCCCAGACGGATTAATGGGGTTTTTAAAACTATTTCCTGAAGGGTTTTATTTTTTGCCCTTATTTTAAGAAAGAATTTGTCATGCTCCTATGTTTCGATACTATTCATTGTCTACTATGTCCTCCCCCCTGCCTTTTTTTTTTAATGCTCATTGTCTTTTGCCCTTTTTTTCCTACTGCTCAGTAAAGTGCCCACACAGTACTATAATCACTACCAGACTAACAGACGTTATTATGCAACTTCACTTATTTGTTTATTTTCAAGCTAATCATCACAACACATGACAGGAAATGGGGATGTATCACACATATTGTTGATCTGTTAATGCACAATATATAGTTTACTGGATATGTCACCTTCTGTTTCTTTTCTTTTACATTAATTCATAAAGCAGTGACACAGATATTTCTATGTTGGCCACGGCTGGAATTCTTGGATGAAATTACACATTTGGATGCACGAAGAGCACAGAACAGTAGTAAAACCACAGTTTTAGCTCATTTCTTAACTCTGGCTATGTGTCACCGTGCTCTGTAGGACATAGTGTCAGCACTGGAGGACCGTCTGAGGCCGCTGGTCCAGGCTGAGCTCTCAGTGCTTGTGGATGTTCTGCATCGTCCAGAGCTGCTTTTCCCTGAGAACACAGAAGCTCGCAAGAAATGTGAAAGTGGAGGTTTCATATCTAAGTGAGTCTAAACCTCCAGCCACCAAGGTCAGAGCTGGGTTAAGGGACTTTCTTGAACAGACAGAATTTATACCTCTGCCTTAGTTTTGAGGTTTTTGTTTTTTTAGATGGTACAATATGTACAAATGCACATTGACACACACCTACACAAACACACATTGACACATAACTTTGGTGTTATATATCTGGTGAAAGCTTGCTGGCCTCTTTACTGTTCTGAGAGTGTCTCAATCAATCCATCAGTCCAATCAGACTTTATGCCTTTAGTAGTTAGTATACAAACACAGTGTAACATGAAATACAATAAAAACATCTGCCATGGTGCCATGTCATGGAGCAGTTTTCCTAATTCCACCTCTACTTTATGATTTTCTGTTATGTTCATTTATATGCAGACACATGCAACAATACTGCCAGGCCCTTCTCCTCCAAGTCTGTTGTTTTAGGCTTGAAATAGTTCATTCTGTGATGAAAATCAGCCAAAATTATTTGGTGTGAACATAATAGGTATGTTCAGTGACAGTGTTCGGTGGTTGGAGAACTACAGCTTTCATCAGTCTGTTTGTATGCACTCACTTTTCTTTTTCTTCTCCTGACCAGACTGATCAAACACACCAAGCAGTTGCTGGAGGAGAATGAGGAGCGTCTGTGCATCAAAGTACTGCAGACACTGAGGGAAATGATGACAAAAGACCGGGGCTATGGGGAGAAGGTTAGATACACGTTCCATGTTTCCTGTTTCTCATCATCTGCTTGTACCCATGCCCAAGATTCACCCACACATGTGATAAAGCACTTTGCTCACATCTCAGGATACAGTGTTCCTCCCACTTCTCCAAACTTACTGGAAGACATAAAATAGAATAGGAGGATGAGCTGTCTTCTGTTGCCTCAGGAGCAGATTTGATCCAAAGGTACTATATGTCATCAAGTCTTTTAATTATGATCACTTCACCCGGAGAAGTTTATGAATTCTCAATGTCATGTATAACTTTGTTTATCGATTTCTGACACATACTTACTAAAAACAGATCCCCTCATTGCTTTCTCCCAACAATACCTTCTAACAAAGAGTAAGTCCAAATAATCAAACTAATGAATATCAACATTATTAACACTATTAACAACATGCATGCTCTAACTCTCTTCATTGGCTACTAACGCCCTCCCTTACTAATCTGTAATCGATCGCTTCAACTCTGTCAGCTTGTTTTCCACTATAAGGCTAAATCAAGAGTAGCAAAAAGGCTCCACAAGTTGAAACACAGTCAACCCACAAACTAAACAAACTCAGCAATTGCCAAACATTTGTGGCAGTGATGTGGCATGAAAGGAACGGGAGTAGAAGACTGTTACAGTAAATGTGGGCTGTAATAGTGTAGGTTTCAAAATGTTTTTTAAAAAATGTGTTTTAGTAGGAAATGTACGTGTGCTTGTTCAACAAAAGGTTCTAGGCTCTATAGTAGATTTATTAGGACAGAATAGCATTTATTTTCAAGCCACTCAAACCATGAAGAAAACTTAGAGCGCTGAAGAGCATATTAGTAATTATAAAATATATTCAGTATCGTGTAATACTTCTCCCACATAATGCCTAGGATCTAGGAGTAGGCCTTTAGACATTCACATATGTAAAGAAATATATGTGGAACAAAGTGGCACGAATATTATGAAGGGAGGAGCAACTGTAGATTTACGTTGAGCCATTATAAAACCCAGAGCTCTATTTGCATGTATTGCAACATGTATGATTAGAGCAGGAGTTGCATTGATGATTGCTGTTGTGACTATATGGTTTAGGCAGCTCCATGGTTTTCTGAATCCATTTTGTCTATCTGTTGCCACAGACTTAGCCCACTTTAAAAAAGATAATGTTACATATCTGTCTTTGTTATGACTGTACACTCAAAAGTCCAAGCAAAGCTTTGCTGTGGAGTATTTTGAAGGTTGAAAGCTTTTTTTTTTTCAATTCCATTTGCACACTCTGTGTAATATCTATAAAAGTATTCCCCATCATGGACTCCTTCATGTTTATTATTTAACAACACTGAACCACAACTGATGAAACTGGGATTTTTGTTTTACACTGATCAACAGAAATAAGAAAAAAAAATCTATTTATTATCAAGTGACAAGTCATTTTAGGTCAAGTACACGTGAAGCTACAAGTTCTAATCAGGGAAGGGGCAGACGAATAATGGTTTTGAACAACCTCCAGGTAAAGTAAGGTAAATTTCAGGATGTCCTCATAAAATGAGTGTTGCTGTAAGAAATGGAACTATTGAAAAAAGTCACACGGTTGGATGAGATAAGAGACCAGTGTAACAGCTTTTGTTGTTTCAGCATTAGTTGAAAGGCCACTGTTGATTAAACTCATAGAAGATTTCAGCAAGTGTTTGCCAAAAAAGCACTAAAGAATATGTGTAAGTGTAAAAACTTGCTATAAGTTATTGTAGCTTTTGGATCTTTTTGCTCTTGATCAGTGTCAGACAAGCTTAATATCGTCTGTGATTTCAGTGTTGAAACATGAAGGTAGGTGTGTGTTTTTACTATTACTAATTTGCTCTGGTTTTGAGCTTTATGCTGTCCTTTCACTGTTTCACTGTGTGTTTTTGTGTGTGGGTGTGTGTGTATGTGTACAAGCTCTGCATTTCCACACTTGTGACCGAGCTTTAACTCACTAATCTAGCCCTACTAACTCTCTGCCCCCTATACTTTTTCTCTTGCAGCTGATTGCCTTTGATGATGAAATGGATGTGGCTGAGGTTGATCATTTTACTTACTACTGTGATGTACATTTGATTTGTCTCCAACTAACAGCATAGATGTGCTTGTGCTGCAAGTAGACTCTAGCATCACGTCCTCACCTGTGACACCTGTTGGCAGCTCAGTCCATCCCTCCCTGTTTTCTGCCTGTTACAAGTTATTCCTGGTCTCCATGTTAAAATGTAACATAGTGCTAGCATGTCATGCAATATGCTTGTCTGTTGTGCCTATATATGGAAACAAAATTTTAGAACACAAATTCAGTGAATGTATTGTATTCTGTGTGTGCACGCTTACAACTTTTACCATTGCGACCCTCAGTCTTAATCGAGTGTAACTGCACTATTGTACTACTGTACTATCCTTTTGAAAGTCTGTTTGTTACAGACCGTCCGTACAATTATATCTGTAGAAGCACCTTTATGCAGCTAGAATTGCTCATCACAAATTGAGTGGGACTTTCGGGCACTGGAATTTCCATTGAGGGAGAGTGTTTTTTTTCTCTCTCTCTCTCTCTCTCTTTCTGTCTGTCTCTGTCTCTTTCTCTGTCTCTCTCTCTCTCTCTCTCTGTCTCTCTCTCTGTCTCTTTCTCTGTCTCTCTCTCTCTCTCTCACTCACTCATTTTTTACATTTAAGCCATGTCACATATTTTGTTAAACATGTAGCAACCAGTTTGAATCTCTTTTAACTTACTCCTGTTTAATTTAGGATATTTGTCTGGAGCTGGTGTACACTCAGAGAAATAGAAACGCCTGTTGACTATAATCCAAATCAAAATCCTCATTTTTAGGGTAATTAATCATTTTAAATTGTTACTGTAATTTTTCTAGATAAATGCTAATCTTTTAGGCTCTGGTTTGTCGTATTGTTATTTTGAATTGCATTATTTTGAATTGTAAAGAGTTTCAAATATTTTTGCTCCAGTTAATGAATAGCACAAAATATACATTACATTATACAACACCAGCCAGCCAGCACCAATTGTCGTAACTGTTTCCAATTTGGATTTTTAATATTTTATTTATTCATGTAACTGTTTAGTTATATTTTCCATAAATGTTATTTCCCACCACGATGGCCTAAATGCCTTTTCAAAGTTTTGACACACTTCCAAAATTTTGTTTCCTGTCCATTTTTCTAATTTATGTATTATTTATTTGATTATGGTGCCACAGTAGTGTGATTTAAATCACTTACCATGTATAACTTCCCCCCATTTTGCTATAATCTTCAGAAAATATAACAAGAACATAATCACAGTGTTCCCAGCGGTAGCTATGTTATTGCCAACGGTACCTTCATTCTAAATCAAAACATTAACAACTTGGTATTCTCGATAAGAGCTTGACTTGGTAACGTGATATTATTGCGTAACATTGTATTACATCATAGAGCTGTTCCTGTTTTCCTGGTCACTCAGTCTACATGCCACACAGGCCCCTGTGATGGATGGCTGAGGGGCATAGTCTTCCTCTAAGCAATTTGCCACCATCAGAATAGCAGGTGTGAGTGCATATATATAGCTGGGGATATTCCGGCTAGCAGCTAGTTCATAACACAGGGGGTCTGGCAGTGTGTGGGTGTGTGCCCGTCATGCATGTGCATTGCAAAAATATGTTTGTGGTCATGACCTGTGGCCTTAATGAAATGATAAAAAACAGCTGGTTTCTCATTTCTGTTTGTGATAGGCAGCGGACGTCATGGGGTTACGGTCTGGGTGTGACTGCAGAGGAACAATATCTGACATGTCACTGCTGACTGATGTTTTCCAATATGACCTATCCTACGCAAATCTGTTTATAATTTTTAGTTTATTTTTAAAGATTAAAAAAAAAACAAACGGAAGACTGTACTGAAATACCCATTGGACCAAGACATTATAACACCCACTGATCTTGAGAGAGTAGTCCGTGCTTCTCTCTCCTGTCATTTGAAAATGTTTGCAGTTCTGTTTTTTCAGACCACAAGTCAGTGCACCTACCTTCAGCTCACATTAAGGGAAGCCACTGGTCCTACAAGGTGAACGTGAACGTGTAATATGATTTCATCCATAGCACTTTGAGGACTTTCTTGTCTGTGTGGACTTAAAGTTAAGCTTTAAACAAGCAAGTTGATTCTTGACCATGGAGATAGAAGTTTAATGAAAGAGTCTCAAGTCCACAGCTTTTTGTGCTTTTTTGCTTTGGATAAAATCAAAGGTCCTACTGAGCTTGAATGTAAACAGATTCATCTGCATGGCAACGTTGTTCGGCATAGCACATATTGATATTCACATCCTTTGTGGTGGCTTCTTTTGAGATCAGTAAAACTAGTGAAAACTGAAATTACACATTGTCAGAGCAGGAGAATCTGTGGCAGCAGGAAAATCACTGTGGAGTGAAAAACAGGCAGGCGGTAGACTAGTCACTCAATCAAGGTTGTGGTGAGTGCAAGGGAAGTGAACAATGATGTTATTTGGGGAAATGGAGAAATTGTCGGAAAGGGTCTTTCCAGAGTTGCCAGGAAGCAACATGCTCTCAGTTTCTCTGTTATGTCTCTTTCTTATTTGCCCTCCTTCCCTCCCTCCTTATACATGCCGCCTGGTACTGTAGCAATGGAAATCCCCAGCCTCCACAAAAACAGAGCTGTTCTTCTCAGAGACCAGTGCTTTGTTTCATCGACTCCTCCCATATGCAGTATCTCAAGAATGTACACACACTCCCTTAACCCCCCAGCGAATGCTGTGTGCCGCTCATTCATGCACACATTCATATTAACAACAGCGTACACTGCCCTGGCCCACGGCTGACTGCATGTGTATGGATATCATTCAGATGGAAGACAGGCAGGCCAAAACCTCAACTTCCCCTCAGCAGCAGCAAGATAAACTGCCATGATAGCTGTTATGTAACCCGTACTGCTGCTCTCTAACCTACCACAACATCCCCCTCCCAACACCAACTCAAACGTCTCTAGAAATGAGCACAGCTGTCAGTTTCACTACTGTTTGACAGACCCCATCATAGTCCTAGTTGTTGCACGCCAAGGCTGCAGGCTGGATCGTGCGCATCCAGGGAGAGTGATGAGAGAGTTCGATAAAGCAGAGTGACGGTTCCCCCATTAGCAGAGGTTATCTCATTCTTGCAGAAATAGAAATGTGATAAAAATGTGAGCCAGGGGAAAAGAAGAGATGACCAGCCTACCGCCCTCAGGCCTAATCATATCATTTACAAGATGCGTTTGTGTTTCCTATACACGTATGTGAATGTCTTTGTTTGTGAAACAACAGGAGGTTAAAGGGTCAAATAGAGATGAACCCTCTGTTTCTTTTCTGGTGGTGTAGCACAGTTTGCTGAGGATAGGGCGATGAGTGCATAACCTATATATAGTGTTATATAAGGGACTGTTTCTATGCAGGGAGAGTGTGACAGTCCATCTAGCTGTGTGAGGGTGAGTGAACGTGTCTCTTGGGCTCTCATCCATTTGTGTCATGCCAGCCCATCTCAATCTCCACAATATATTGACCAGTCATTGTGTAGCCAGAGATTTCTAGATTGCTGTGTCCACTGTTTTTCTCTCACACTTTTCTGACCACATTCCTGTCACACCTTTTCGTAATATTCCAAGTCTGTCTGTTTCACTTTCCCTTTCTAAGCCACTCTACCAGTGTGCAGCCTATCCAACTGCCACTCCTATCACTACCTCTGCCAAGCCTTGTTAATCCTCCTGCCTGCAGCCACAGGTAAATTCAGGGGAGTCCAGGCTGAAGTTTTTTTCTCCGTCAACAGGGGGAGCTGCTGTAGTTCATCAGTAACACGCAGCACCATCCCAGTTTCCTTAACTTAATGCTGCACGATTCTTGGGATGCTGCCAGCTCTCAGGCGGCAGTTACATAACAGCCAACAATTTTCTTTCTTTTTTTTTTTCCTCTGTTTTCCCGGAATTTTCAACCCTCCACTGATGTGTGACCTTCAGTGGTAATTGGCAATAAAACGGCAGCAGAGAGATGTCCTCCGGGAGACAGTAGCAGTGGTGCACCTCGATCTAGGCAACCCCAGGGTAGCCAGGGGGCCACGGGAAAATTGGGGTTTTACTTTGTGCAGTGATTTTGCATTTAAGCCAAATAACACCTGTTAGTTGTTTGTAGTCTGCCTCTGTTACAGGGCAGAGGGAAAATTTTATACTGTCAACAGGGTGCTATATAAAACTATCCTTCTAGCCTTTTCCCTGATGACTTTCTTTCATTATGAACAGTCAGTTTCCTTTATGACCCCCCAGTAAGATGAGCCAAAGCACTGCTCACTGTGTCTGGCCGTTCTGGGCTATGGAGTAATGCTCTGACTTGTGTTAATGTAAACAGAGGAACGCTTTGGCTACTGACAGCCCCCAAGAGCATTTACGAAGCAGTATACAGATGTTGTTCATCAGTGAGACGATATGATCTCAAGTGTCTCTTCATCCACACATGCCCCGAATCTTGGCGTGTTTGTTTGTGCGGCATTGCCTCTATGTAGATTTAATCGCTCGCTCTGGAAAGAGTAACAAGACGAACCGATGCTGACAGCTATGTGGTCATGCCATCCAGCCGATTCATCTTTTTTTACACATGACAGTTACAGGCCAGCTGTTGACAATAGTAAACGGCGCAAATGAGGTCAGATTATGCAGATGGTGGGTATTGTTATGTTCCACCAACTAAAACAATGCTTATTTTTGAAATGAATTAGAAGACGTTAGAGAGAGATGTTGAATAAAGCTTCAGTGATGTGTGATGCATCACCATTTTTCGGTGGAAATTGATGTGTTGACGTAAAAGAAGGCTTCAAATAGGGAAATTCCAATTAATCAGCATAAAGCAAGTTGACTGGGTCACAGAGGGAAACATTTGCCCATGTTACAGTTGGTTGAATGTTTGTTACTTGGTTTCTCACAGTTGCTGTCCGCTCTGCAGTGAGATTTTGTGAGTGTGAATATATAGGGGGTTTTTTGCTGATTAACTGCGTTGCTTAATTTTTTATTAAACTTACGTAATTTGAAAGGCCTTTATACTCGATTTCATCATATTTTACTTTATTCTATTTTATTTTACTTTAAATTAAATTCTATGAATATTGAGGGACATAGTATTATTTGGCCAAGGCAGTGCTAAGACCTTTAATTTATGCTTCATTACTTGTTTGCCAATTTCACATATTTTATTTTTATTTTAATCTGTTTTATTTCTTTTTAAGTTGCTCGGATTATGTCAATAAACTGCCATTAGCTACAGCAGAAAGCCACAAATTTTAATGGTTACGCCTTTATTTATTTTTCTTTTTAAACCACTTTTTGCTGAATCGTTAAACCTGTTTTGTTAGTTACAATAGTTGGGGAAATTTTGGAGAAAAGGTGATTTTATTTATTTATCTGGGATAAGCAGCAATGCTTTGCTCAGGAGGTTAAAAAAAGAATACTAAACACACCACAGCGTAGCATCGTAGCCAGTGGTCTAGGTTATGAAGGCACAGCTTCTTTTTTTCCGCTTCTGCTTTCTCGCTGCATTAGATTACTGCTGCGTACCATCCATGCTGTACCATGAGGCCAGCTCTGTCAAAACACAGAAAATGAGACGCACACATAACGAAATAATTTCCATCATACTGTAAGCAATCCATTATCAGGCCAGCAACTTGTTTTTGTTCTCTTTCTTTCTGCGCCTGGCTCTAATAGTTATGATTATGAGACTGAGTTGCACATATGACTGACACTCTGAGTGACAGTTGAAAGCCACATATACCGTAGATAGCAGCATTTAGAGACATGAAGGTTGTTAGGTAGAGATTTTAAGGAGGGAGGGTGCTACTCTTTGGAGGCAAAAGCAACATGACTAATTCTACATACTCTACATTTGACTAACATCAGCCTTTTATTTCCAATCAGCTGGCACCTCCGCCCGAGCCTGAAGTCCCTGCCGAGGTGTGTTTGAGCCCAATATTGACCTGCTGCTCACTAATATGGGTTACTGCTAAATCAAAGATCATCTGTCACATTTACATACCAACTCTGTCCCATCGCACCTGTTGCTCAGTGTTTGACATCTATTTATCTAAATAGATACAGAGTCAAAACCTGTTCCTGTGTGTTTCTTTTTTCATGGCCCCCATATATTGTTCGCTCTGTGGAAATTATGCTACATATCAGCGCTTGGATGTTTACTGCCTCCTCTTCACTCATCCATTCTCCCCTACCTACTACCTTCCAGTCGTCTTTCCTTCCACCTCTTTGCTTTTTGGCAAAGGCCAACTTCTTGAGCCTCTTTCATTTGGTGTGTGTGTGTGTGTGTGTGTGTGTGGAGTGTGTGTGTCGTGTGTGTGTGTGTGTGTGTGTGTGTGTGTGTGTGTGTGTGTGTGTGTGTGCGTGTCAGTCTGTCTTTTGGTCTGTGTGTTTTTTTTTGTGTTTGCGTTTGTGTGTGTGTGTCTGTCTTTCTGTGTGTGTGTGTGTGTGTGTGTGTGTCTTTCTGTCTGTCGGTCTGCATGTTTTTGTGTTTGCGTTTGTGTGTGTGTGTGTGTGTGTCTGTCTGTTGGTCTGCATGTTTTTGTGTTTGTGTGTGTGTGTGTATGTGTGTATGTGTGTGTATGTGTATGTCTGTCTGTGTGTGTGTGTGTGTGTGTGTGTGTCTGTCTGTCTTTCCGTGTGTGTGTGTGTGTGTCTGTCGGTCTGCGTGTTATGTGTTTGCGTTTGTGTGTGTGTGTGTGTGTTTGTGTGTGTGTGTGTCTTTCTGTCTGTCGGTCTGCATGTTTTTGTGTTGCGTTTCTGTGTGTGTGTGCGTGTGTGTGTGTGTGTGTGTGTGTGTGTGTGTGGGTGGGTGGGGGGGGGGGTTGATGTCATGGGTGAGGTGTTTTTCCATGCCAGATTGGTGCTTACAGTGTGTGTCAGTAGCTCATGGCTCCATTATGTAACCTAGACAAAGCCCCCCCATTTCTCATGGCTTGTGTTTCTCCCCCTCCGGCAGCTTTTCGTTCTCTTATGTAAATAATTTAGGCACGTTGCCACTGTGACTGTAAAGTACTGAGGGAATCACCACATGCCCCTGTACATGGGTACAGTGTTTGAAATTTCCAACACTCAACTATCAAGAGTGGGCATCTAGGTCTATACAGTTTTTTAAGCTAAACAAGAAATGGTGTTGACATAAAATTTAGATGTTTGAGGTAAACTATCAAACAAACTTTTCCTTAATTATTAACTCTATGTAGATAATGTGAAGTGATTCCTCCCCTTCACGAAACCTTGCATGATTTTGATGTGACCTCACATCTTTCCTGACATAACCACTTCCTTCTTAACTGCATGATCTAATTCACAGCCATCTCTTGCATGCTAGTAAAGTAACTAATTTGCACTGTATTAACATCCTATTTTGTTTTCTAATTTCTTTTCCAAATTTCTTTTCCGACCTTTTTATTTGTTTTTTTAATTTTTTTTATTTTATTTTATTGCTTTCTGCTAACTCACCTCACCTTTAAGGAGCTTGATCCCAACCAGCCACAGAAGCAACTGGAGGATCAAAGGAGGGTAGGTACTGACTTTGGTTTGCTGTGGTCTGGTCCAGGCCTCCCTCTTATTGATGGTCAACACCTGACCGACTGTCGTGAGGCCCCCTCACAGTCACACTGCTTCCTGAGCATGGCACTCGCTCGCTCGCTCACTCCCCAGTCAGTTATGAGATTGGTAACAGGCAGATCAACAGATGGACATTAACTTTGGGTGTTCATCTCGTCTTTCACAGTTTGTGACGTATTTTGACCAGAGGGAGCGTATAGATCACTGTGCTGCAGTGATTCACACCAAAACCAATGTGGGGCAACACTGAATGTCAGCATGTGTTGGGGATGGGAGAGGGCACAGTGTGGCCTTTGAACATCACTGACTGAAATCAGAGGAAAAAGGTCAAATATGAAGGTCTTCCACAGGGGACATTGTATTATGTTTAGTCTTCAAGACTGTGGCACTCGTAGTGCACTTTTGTTGTTTATGAATTAAATTTTATTCATACTAAATGTACACATAGTCATTTTAAAGCTTTTATTCAATTCCACGATCAGCTGTAACAAGACCAAATGAAAGACAAAAGTAAAAGCTCTCAAGTGGAGATCTTAGGAGGAGATGGGAGATTGTCAAGAGCTCAGAGATGCCTTTTTACAAAAAAGTGGCATTTTACATATTCTACATATTATCTTGTGACTTTTCACATCCATATACTGTGTTATTTCTAATGGGAAACTCTCAGTTTGATTAAGTGTACACCTGCATCATTTTTGTAATCTAGTCCCTCTACACTAGCACAGTTACACTGCCTTTGGGTTCCAGCTCTGTTTCTGTGACATGGCATAGCTGTAACTTAATCTCCTCGCATCAATCTTCACTGATAGGGAGAAGCTCTGCGGCAGATCTTGGTTAATCGATACTATGGGAACATCAAAGCTGGCCAGAGGAGAGATAGCCTCACCACCTACAGCAACGGTCCCCTCACCTCTGGAGGGCAGGGAAAATCACCTACAGGTGTGTGTAACAGTGTGTAATGTAGTGTCTGTGTGTTTTTCTTTATGTTGTGCACATAAAGATAAGATTTGATCATTTCAGAATGTTTTACTCTGGGAATCTGGGTGAGTGCTGCATGAAGCTAAGTGTACAGCACAAATATTAAACCAAACATTAAAATACTTCTGTTTATAGAAGTCAGCATCAGATCAGTGTTGTTGACCATTGCTGTCAGAAAACTGCTTAAAGAAAGAAGACACCAGAAATCTTTAAAAATAAATTCAATTTAAGTCAGTCAAATGATAATGTTTAGTTCAAAGTCATGTTTCATATAAGTGAAATCATGATCCTAATGATAATGTAGTCAAATTGAAAATCTATCCATCAGTATGGATATGGAGTTTCCAACAGTACAGTAAAGATCTTACCCATACAAGACATTCTCTGCTTTTTTTTGTTATTATTCAGTTTGATTATTAAATGATGCAAACTCTTTACAATAAGATGTTAATGAATAAATTCTCCTCAGAATTAGCTATATTGTCTATGTATTTTATAGTGAAAAAAATTGGTTCCTTGCTGCAATGAGACTTTGGCCAGTTATTTAAGATGGCACTGGGTAAAAGATGTAGTCAAAAATCATCGCAGCAATCTCACAGAAAGTGTTTACTGATTAGATGCCAGTTCCGCTTATGCAGGAAAAGGGTTGGAGTTACACAGATTACGAAAAAATAGTCATACTGACACAAGTCACCGACAATTTCAGTATCAGTAAACACAAGATAGTTTTTACGTGGGTCGACATCGCCTACCTGGATCACACTATGTTAGTCTACAGCAGTATGCTTTTTGTATATTTTCCATTAGGTTCATAGTAACACATTTACAGAAGACCATACATTTGAACAGGAAAGAGTTGTAATTGCAAAGTGAAATGTTCTCTCCGTCCATCCAACTCAATCTTTGCTCAGTCGAGCCTGACATTCACGAACTGAATAGATTGTTCCTAACTGACATTTATTCATTCCAGCAAGTTGCTCCGTGTCTCTCATCACAGAGATGACTCATCGTTCACCTCTAATGCTTCAGAGCAGAGAGAAAAAATGAGATCTTATTCACAGCCATGGCCTTGTGCTCCTTTTGAGTCCTTGGACCTCGGCTCTGCTACCGAGGGTACGGGCCCTCTCCTCATCATCACGTAGGCCGTGTTGTTGCCAGGCGACCAGAGAGCCAAGCTCTTTCTAGAATGGGATGTGTTGTTGATTCAGTGGCTCGCCCAGCCAGAGATGGCTCTGATGGGTGCTGTTATCTCACCACTGCTTGCCTGGCTGGCTGTGGTAGCCAGCAGCAGCAGTAGCAGTTAAATAATCTCCATGGATTAAAGACACGTCTAATGTTCTGTTGTTATTTCCGTGCGATGGCTGGATGGATAGAAAATATTACCGGGGCTCATTCCATGCATCACAAATATCCTCTGGATTCTTGCTCTTGTATTTTGTATGTGATAATAGCTGCTCTCTGATGCTATCATCACATCTATTCCAATGGTTTTGCTTTGCATAAAAATATATTGGTAAAAAATATGATATAGGCTTCTGGAGGGCATCAAAGTGAGCAATGTTCAAATACAACACAGTGGCTTTAAAAGTACTTTATTTTCCTTACACTGCTCAATTAATTCATTTACCTTTTATACTCTCAAAAACATAGCCTGGTGATCAGTCTGAATTACTTTTGTTTCACTTCTGTCATTCAGTACATTAATGTTGTCCAATTTCTGTGTCTGGTCCAAATTTTATGATTTTCTTTCCTTTTTTGGTTTGATTGTTATTGATGTGTTAATGGTAGTGGTTGCTAGGAGTAGCTAACTTGCTGAAATATGCATGTTGATTTAAGAGCTGTTTCTTGTTTCCATTTTACTGTCACTATTCTTCCCACATGTAGCTATGGTAGATATCTGTGTAGGCAAAAGATGTCCCTATTCTTAATTGGTTGATGATTGATTGTTAATGTCCTGTATCCTACTCTCTTTTCTAGTCAAGATAGCGCAGCATGTAATTGAAATACTGTACTTACTTATTACATTTATTTATTAAATTAGTAGCCTATAACTAACTAATAACACAAATAACACTACTTATTTTGTGTGGCAAAACATTATGAATGTAGTAATTTGGTTCTGGATAAAGGCATCCATCAAACTACATACCAAAAATGGTCAACCTCTTAAATTATGTATTTAATATTGTAAATAAATTATTTATAAATGATAGATTATTGTAATACAGTATGACCAATGTCCCATGATGTAACCTGCCTGAAATATGATCATCATTTCACCTCTTTGACCATAGTTGTCAGTTCCGGGGTCGGAGGTCGAGGGGAACTGAGTTTGGCGGAGGTCCAGTGCCACCTGGACAAAGAGGGGGCCTCTGATCTGGTCATCGACCTCATCATGAACGCTACCAGTGACAGAATCTTCCAGGAGAGCATACTGTTAGCCATAGCACTGCTGGAGGGTGGAAACACGGTCATCCAGGTAAGTGGGGGTTATTGGGTTCAAGAGTACACAGTGCAAACAGTGCAGAAGAGGGTGGATGTGAAGTGTTAATGAGGTCAAACACTCACACCTCTTGCCTGCAAGTAAACGGAACTACTAAAGGCATCCACTTCAGAGAGGTGTGACCAGAATCTCAACAAGGAGATGCTATCTCGGGAGTTCAAAGCTGCTGTGTCAAGAATTTTAGTTTTCTCCCTGGAGTTCTGCTGTCAACGGGACAAAATGAAATGGCTGAGAATGACTTCAAATGGGCAAAAGAAAGATACTCAGTTGTAAGTGTAGCAACCGGGTTGTGTTTTTAAAGCGAGACTTCACACTTGGGTGCAGAAACGATCTTGATATGTTTGAACTTATTGACATTTTGAGGTGGGGGCGGAAAAGGGAAAGTGAGTTTGCGCCATGGATAGAGGGGGCAAAAGGGAAGTCAGAGGAAGAGGAACAGTAGGCTGCTGGGAGAGGTCCAAGCTGTGCAGCCATACACGTCATTGCCTCCCTACAGTCAGCCAGGGGTTGCTAAGGCAACACAAACTCTTTGCGAACCTCATAGCAAGCAGGTCAAGAGGGGAGAGAGCTGCTGCGTTTGCAACTGCATTATTTGAGCCTTGCAGGGTGCTCTGTGCATGTGTGTGTGTGTGTGTGTGTGTGACTGTGTGCATGCCATACATGTATGCACGTTTTTGTGACCGAGTATGTGCTGCTCTTAGGCTGTCTATGAGTGTATCAGGGTTTTGTGGTTTGTGTATGCGTGCTCTTGAATGTTGTCTTGCATAAACAGGCCCATTGCATAATAGGCTCCTATTTGCATAGTGTTGTTACCTGACTAGGCCTGACTTTCCAGAGTGTACACAAAGGCACTCACATGACTCCTGTTACATAAGCTGCTGCCTGCCTCCCTGCCTGGTTGAATGACACCCTGAGCCCTGTGCCTCCTAACATTCCAGACCAGACTCTTAACTGGGTCATGCTTTGCTGGTGGAAAGAGGGCAATAAAAGGGACAACTCCTCGGAGGCCTCAGGAGAGACCCAGTAGACTTCAGTAGCTCTCTGGTGCTACCTCAGAAAACACTACTCCCTACAGCCTCCCTCAGGACAGATGCATTCGTCTGACTTATTGACGTAGCTGTCATTTCATGTGCTGATTGACCTTTTTGAGGTCAGGGCATGATGAAGAAGCTCAGTGTCCACTGTTAAAAGTAGCCTGTGGCATGAATTTTGAACTGGGTGTGGATCTTTCTTGTTTGTTTTGTGCACCCCGGGCTGTTGTAAATGTTTGCAAGTTTTTTTTACTTTTTTGAGACGCTGCTTTGCAAATCTTTTACACATTAGAATATCAGAGAGTTCTTAGGTTGCAAATTAGAGACATTAGTCACAGTTGTTGTACTATTATTAGTTGTGTGAATTAAATGAAGTATACAGCAAATGTCTGAATTTCTGACTCTGACTCTTACCATAACAAGGCAGTTTTCCTTTGCTGGGAGAGAAGAACCTCAAAGTGAACTTGATAAGCAGAGCAGTTAGTGGCGTAAACAAGAATGATGAACAATTATAAAGAAGCTTCTTGTTTCTGAATTTAAGTTAGGTGTTTTTTCCCCTCCTTTGGCATGATACACAGACAAGTGAGCTTTGTTAAAAGCGCATGTATGGTCCAGAGAGAATTTCAGCAGAACATATCAGCAGATGCATCACATTTCCCTGTCTTACATAACGATGTGCTGCCTGCCCCCTTTTTAGGACAGAAGGGTTCTTGTTGTCTAAATGAAAAGCAGGACAAAAACATGCCCACAGATTTCTCCAAGCTGTCTGTTTGTTTTTGAGGTAATCCAGGGTCGTAGCCTAGCCAACAAACATTCTGGCAAAAAGCAAGTGTAGCTGTTGGTTTTCTTCAGAATAAACTCATCCAGGGCTCACAGCTAGACTTGCTATGGCAGTGCTGGGGGACAGGGTAAGTGTGTTAGTGAAGACAAAAAGATATGGGTCAGGGCGAAACCTCCTCTTGTCTTTCATCTTGCATGTAAGGGTAACATCTCTTCTTTGAGATGTTTACCTTTTCGCTTTTCATCTTGACGCCACATGCTGGAGCATCTGGTGAAGAATATTAAAGACTCATGAACTCAGTTAAAGGATTCAGATCTTTCCTATTTATCCTTTTGTTAAATTCCTATAATTGCATTTGTTGGGTTGTCTGGCCACATCCTTTAAAGTCACAAACATGTTGTTCGAAGACAGCTTCAGTTTCTCTCACACATGTACTCGTCACAAATTGCACTTGTTTGTCTGTTTAGCTTTACAAATCCTCTTCATTAAGTATATAAAGCAGGTAATATCTGGACAAAATACAGCTGATGTTACGATTGGCCAAAACGTGAGTTTCAAGAACTGGAAATCTCACCCAGCATTCTAATCACAGATCATTAGAGATGTCTGTCCTGTCCCTGCAGAGACAAGTTAACTTTGAACAGTAAATATCAGACTGCAGCTAATCAATACACAACTGCTGGTAGGTTGAACAAGAAATATTTTTCTGATGCAATCTCAGTACTTGCTTTAAATTTGAAAGCTTTTTTTTGTAAATGCTAATCAGGGCCTCTTTCCATAGCCTCAAAATAATTCTGTTGTGGTTTGCTATAACTCAAATGAATGCTTGTTTGAAAAGGTTCAACTGAAAACCAACCTCTCACACCCACGTTCTGTTCATTATTTATATTTAGCATTCATATAGTAAAAATTCTCCCCGTCTTAGTTGAAGGGAGAATTATATTTCTTCACTTAAAACACAATACGTAACAACAAAAACTTAAATAAAACCTTTAGTTATATTGACAGTGTTTTAACTGAAAATAATGTACTGACTTTTTGACAAATTTTGGATTTGAAAAAGACAAATGGGGCAATTAATGTCTCTCTACCTGTACCATGGTGCTCACACACAGTAGGTCACACCTGAATTACTGGCCTACATAACTTGCCATAAATAACCTAGATATGAACTATTTAACATGCTGTGGGACACCTATGCCCACATCCTCCAGGTTGTTATTCATTGACGAGCAGGGATGACTGTGACCCTGCTAGTGTAACTAAAGCAGACACGTACCGTCCATTCCGTATCATAGTATAAAACCTATGCTCTTGCAGGCTAGTCTCCGGCCCCATTAGCAAATGCACACACACGCACACACACACACGCACAAGCAAGTACAAACACTCACAAACACGCACAAACAAACACTCCAGGATATACTTAGAGGCTGGAAAGCTTAGTCCGAAAACAGCCCTGAGAGAGAGAGAGTGTTATGTAAGAGAAAAAGTGTAGAAGCTCTGCTCCTCCCATTCCACCATCCATCTACTCAACACTGCCTTCATGACCTCAGATCCTTAACTGTCACAGGAGCAAACAGGTGCCACCACTCTTACTCAATAGGCTTGTTGTGGCACAACATGGCACTACCCCCCCCCCCCCCAGTGCTTGGTTCGAGTTCACTTTACAGCTACCTCTTGGAAAGCTTTAAAAAGATTCTGCAAAGTGAGTTTCCAGGCATCAGCGTCATCAACATACCAGTTCTCCTCCAACTACAGAGTGGGCAGGGGATTCTCCTTTTAAATCCCAGTTTATACCAGTTTATTGTTTATGTAAGTTTCATTATTTCCATCCTGCCCTCTTTTATTGTTTTAGTCACTGGATTCATTTTAGACTTTGCTTGGCCTTCTGCCTGCACAGAATACGCACTCAATACACTTTGATTTCAACCTATCTGGCAGTCTTTTCGTTCCAAAGAGCATATCTGCCTGGTTACCAGCTGGATGGTGGCAGAGTACGCTACCGAAACGCTCCAAATAATCACGTAGATGTCACTCGTCAAGGTATCAGGCTGGATAGGCAGGAGATGGATGAAGTGAAAGAGAGCTGGTGGTATAAACAGGCCTTACATAACTGGCTCGTGTTGATGCCAGGAGCCGGGGTGGCAGCTGACGGGGAAGGGAGAGAAAAGTGGAAGCGTGGAATAATCAGATAGAAGGCCCCACTGTGCCACCATGTTGAATCTGTAGAATAACAGAGTGATTTATGAGTCAACCTAAACCTGCTGTGCTGAACATGACTGACAGCAGCAGGATCAGCAGAGCTCCCAGGAGGCTTAATGGCTCTGTAGAGGGACACGTAGACGGCTAAGCCGCCTCAGGGGCAAAAGCAGAGACTGACTGGCTGACTGACCATTTCTTTAAAGGATGACTCAGCAGTCAATAGGGAGAAGTGGGGGCTGAATTTGGAACATATTGTTCGAAAATAGTCCTTAAAATTGTTATCTGAACATTTTTCCTTATGTAAGATGCATTTTTGAATTCAGACTTTTCACATAACATTCTCTCCCTTCAGCTCTGCCAGGAAGTGGAATAATATTAAAAAAAAAAAAAAAAAAGCACACACACAAGAGCAACAATAGATCATGAAGTACAGCGTCGAACCCTCTACTCCAAACTCACTATTGACTATTGACTGAGTATTAGTAAATTTACTCGATTCAGGCCGGGGATCCAAACATATTGCCTAAATTACCAATAAAGCATGATGACAGGCTTCATGAGTCGGCCAAAAGATGATGTCTTAAGATTTTGGTGGGGTTTTTTTGCTTTCTTTACTTTTTTTTTCATGAACCATTGAGCTGGGTATCATTCTTTTATTTTATACTACTGCTGATATATTACTTGTTATTCAGCACGAATTTTACTCAGTGCCTCAACAAGAGAAATAAAGACATTTTTTTTCTATAAAACCCTGATTATTGTTAAATATAAGAGAGAGGGGTTTTTTGGTTGTTTTTTTTAAATTCAGCAGCAGTGCATTAATTCTACCTAAATGAAATACAGTCTGAAATTCATAAAACTTTTCACCCAGTCCAAACCATCGACATATATGACAGATAAGTGTTTACAAGTTTATCAGTGAGTTTTTATGGCAACAGTCATGAGGCCTGCAGTATTTAATATGGTAATCTTGTAATGCTGCATTGCTGGAGCTGTCAACCTGCTTGCATAAGTCTGACTCTTAATCAGATCATTGTCAATGAAAGGCCCTATCTTGTCAATAACATGCTGTTAACAGCTTGAACAACAAGCAAGAACAAAGTCTTGCATAAAAGAGAAGAGGTAAACAACTCCAATTTGTTTACGCAATAAATGTTCTGCATCCCTCAGGACTTGAGTCAGGTGACTCTGCAGAGATTTTCAATAAGTAGGTTTCACTGTTTCATATTTTCAGTGCACTTGCATGGTGTTTCACTGTTGACGTGTCTTTCCCCTCTGTCTTAAACCTAACTAAGTTGAGCTAAACCTGGAAAGAGTCTTATGTAACAGGTTTTGTAAACTGCCCCAGAATCGATGTATGATAACTCCTGCTTGCATTGATTACACCCCCCCCCCCAAGCACACACAGACACTCACACACACACACACACACACACACACACACACACACACACACACACACGCACACACATTCACACCTGCAAGCAAACACACACAGCTGTAGGAACATGCCCCCGAACACACACACACAAACACATGCTTATGTTCCCTCCCTCCTTCCTTTCTCAGGCCACACACTCACTCCGTGCCGTTCTGGCACTGAAAAGTAGGGCAGGGTTTTCCTCTCTCCCTCTCCGTTTCCCTCTTTCCACTGCTCAAACTCCGTAGGCTGATGTAACAGTGTTAGAGCCAAGGCACTGTGTGCCCTCACTGTAACCACTCAGCTGATTACAGGTCTTATGTAAGTAGGGATTGTCAAGAGCAAAATGGGACAGAACATATGAGCCCGTTGCAGAAAAACAGCTCTGTGCGTATAAGGCTTTCAAACAAGATTGCCCTTTGTGTAGTTCCTATAGGCAGAACATTTCCTTCCTTACCTTGACTTCACAAACCTCTTACCAACGCTGGAGCAAACTTTCACTGTTGTGTGGTTGAGCTCATAAAAGAAGAAATGTGTGTGGTCACACAAATGTAGCTTTTATTGTAGCCCAATTTTATTAACATGTTTCTACAGCTGTGTGTGTTTACCTGCAGGTGTGATTGTGTTGTGTTGGCATGTCTTTGTGTTTATACACGTGCACACTTGTACAGTAGATGCATGTACAGGTTGTGAAGCTACATCTTTGTCTGCATGCATTTGAATTAGGCTGTGTGTACAGTAAATCCAAAATCTTGTCTTTGTTTTTGCTGTTTTTTTGCTTGTTTGTTTTAACACCCAACGTAATCCTAAGGGTACCAGAGCCATGTTGTGCCCGGGGGGGCAGAGAGCAGATGGCATAAAAATCAGGTGAGGCCTTACAGCAGTGTGAGAGGATCCTTATATAACTGCATCCAAATGAACCTCTGGCTCTCAGCACTCTGTAGAAACTGCAAGAGAGGCAATAAGAGGATGGGAATAAATGCAGCCGGCAAGAGGTTGCTAAATAACAAATGTCTTACAACCTTGAACATATTGAAGACCTTGTTCTCTGATCAAAGTCAATTTTGAAAGGAAACATTGCTGGTAGCATGTCAGTGCATGTCCTTGTGTTTTGTTGAAAGTCAGCCACCTTGAATCAGCATTTTTGGCATAACATCTGTTTATAAAAAAAAAAAAAGTGAAGGGAGCAGAAAGTGGTGGGTAAACTCCTCCATCCAAAGCAGCCGGCACATAGCCATTCTTTACAACACAGAAAAAGACCCGAATATAGCTGGAAGTGAACTACTGTCACACAAATTTTCCCCTTTCTCCTTATTTTTTCTTCAGCGGTCATTCTACCATCGTTTAACTGGGGACAACAAGTCTGAGAAATTCTTCAAGGTTTTTTACGAGCGCATGAAGCTGGCTCAGCAGGAGATCAAAGCCACTGTGACGGTTAATACTAGTGACTTGGGCAGCAAGAAGAAGGACGAGGAGCCACCAGACAAAGACACGCCAGCACGCAAGAAAGGTTAGGGGTCAGGAATTTAGGGTCACCAACATAACATGACCGGAATAACTGTTACATACCCTTAAGAGAATCACTCCTGGCAACATTACTAGAGAAAATAAACCTCTGTTGCCTTCTGTGTATCAAATGTCTCTTGTATTGAAACAGAAACTACCACTTTATTTATTTAGTTTGTTAATTCTTGTACATTTTCCTTAGGCATTGAAGACATTTAATACAGTATTAAGGGATAAATCTTTTTAAATAAAGACATATTAATAAAATATGATAATATTTCACTGAAAAAAAAACCCTATGCACGTGAATGAGGATAAGAATCAATAAATGAATATATGACTTTTCAAATGAACATTCTTTACAAGTTTCTTATCTCAATGGTCTGTGTTTGACTCATTCTCCTATACCTGTGGTTAGTCAAAGATGTGCCAGTGGTGGCAGTGGTGACCGAGGAGGTGAAGGAGCAGCTAGTGGAGGCCTCCGCTGTCACCAAGAAGGCCTTTACTAACTACCGGCGCGAGGCTGAGGCAGAAGAGCACCAAGCAGCTGCAGATGGCTCTCCCGTGCCGACCGCCGATAAGGGCCAGGAGGAAGGCGAGATGAGTGTCATCATCACCATCATGCAGCCCATCTTGCGCCTAATGCAGCTACTCTGTGAGAACCACAACAGAGATTTGCAGGTCAGTCATTATAGCAGTTGCGTTGTAACATTAGGGCTTTTGATTTGCTAAGAACCCGCCCCACCACATACACACATACACACACATAACCATCCGCTCCATGGCCCATGAAATGCTAACATTTCCTGATCTGTGTTCTGAATTTCAATCACCACACTCGGTTAAATGGAAACGAAACCCTGTTGAAAATAGGCACCATTTGCAGAACTTCCTGATGCAGCTGTTTCCATATCAGGGGTGTCTTGGTCTGGTTTCAATATGAGGACTGTGTTGGTGTTTAGTAATGGCTAGTTCCAGCAGCCCAGACAGAAGACTTCCTTTTTGCACTGATTCTGTTTACACTCCAAGCCAGGGCAGGCCTTCATTAAATGAAAGTTGCCTCGGTGCTGAATCATTCTGTCTCGCCCCTCCTGAACCAGCGTGGGTGCAAGATATTGATTTACTGCAAGCCATGCAGCACAGATGATAACTCACCGAGATGTTTCTGTTTCTTCCAAAGTCATCACCAGAATCATTGTGCAGATGCTGTATAAGCTCACATGCTTAAAAAGGAGAACGATCCTCCCCTGACGTATTGAGTTCTCACTTAAGAGAAAGAAAGAAAATGTTGAAAAAATGAAATGTGCTTTAGACCCTGAGGCCTTGACCAATAAGCTTGTATTAAGTCTGTTGGACATCACGCCTCAATGCTGCTGCTCTCTTATTAGTAGTTTTAATGGAAATGTAGCCATGTTGACAAAGATATGTCACAGTGAGAAAGAAAGATATGCCTGGTGAGTCTGTGTTTTACCTCCATCCATCTCCAGAACTTTCTGCGCAACCAGAATAACAAGAACAACTATAATCTGGTGTGTGAGACTCTCCAGTTCCTGGACTGTATTTGTGGCAGTACAACAGGAGGGCTGGGGCTGCTGGGACTTTACATCAACGAGAAGAACGTAGGACTCATCAACCAGACCGTGGAGAGCCTGACTGAATACTGCCAAGGTCCCTGTCATGAGAACCAGGTGATACATGCACATTCAGAACATGACTGTGGAGGCTCACACTTGAGACGTGACCTTAGCAGTAGATTAAGTCGAGTTCGACTGCGTTGTCCTAATTTTTTCAGATGTGGATTTCTTCTCATTCTTAATCCAATTAGCCACAGTCTATGTCGGAGTGACTTTTCATGTCAAGCACTCAGCTGCTGCACTGAGGCTGTGCGGTCACACGTCTTTGTTCTACAGTTTAACACCAGCCCACTGTGGGCAGTGTGCCTGTGTTTGTTCTTTGGCATGGATTAGCATTGCTCGGTCTTCTCACATGACGATAGCGTCCTCTGTTCCCGCTGCTCTGGGGTCATTCTATGGCGAGTGTGAAACGGGCATGACTAAACAGCAACCGGCTAAATGCAGTTGCTATTTGAACTGATTTCAATTCCTTCAAACAGTGCTAAAAAGGGGGCTGCCAGACTAAACAAAGCTCTTTGTTCATTTCTACTGAGAGGGAAAAGGGAGGGACAAGAGCTGGAATTATTTTTGTTCATGCTTTGTTTTTGTGGCTTTAAGTGTCTCGTTAAATGGTGTCAACATACTTGCACCAAACAATTTGGCTGCCAAAGGCTGTCGTTTAATTATCATCTATGGCAAATGTTTGACAAATTAAACAGTAATTTGTGAGTACAAAGCCAATACTCTACAAGCTTGACCAGTAATTATGAAATGTGACCCTCCTCACTGGCTCATGACAGTACCAGGTCGGTAAACTTCAGGGAATTTGATCAGTATGGGGCACTTTCCATGGATGAAGGCCAGTTTGTTAAATATTTAGTTGTTTGCCAGATACTATTCATATCTGGCATGCTGTCCTCGACAGAGGTTTTAAGTTAGCTTGATCAAGGCTGCTATTAGCCAATCTAATTTCAGGAATTGAAAAACATCATTTTATGAAACTGGTCTTCTTCAAATTTAACTTGTCCATGTATCGTACTGATATTCATATACCAGTTTGAGAATTGTTAGATGAATGGCAAACATGAGGCCATTTTGAATCACTGGACAAGATGCCATGATTTTCCTGTCAATAAATAAATGCAGCATATTCTTTTGCTCTCCTTTGTTTATTTGTAACGTATTATCTTAAGTGTAAGATCAACTATTCCCAAGCGTCTAAATGCAGCATTTTGGACTTGGATGACAAATGTGAGGTAGAACAGCTCTTTTTCTGCCTGAACATGTTTGGCTGGTTTATAACATCCGTATTGTGAGTTGAGTTTATTAAAGACAATATCAATAAATTTATATAAATTTTGAGTAAATGATGAGTATTAAGAATGGGATGTCTAGATTCATTTATCTGCTTTGTTTACGGATAATGTTGCCAAAACTCGAGTCGCATCAGAAGATATAAATGCTAACCGGTTAAAATTGCTTTCATTTATTCCTCAGAACTGCATCGCCACTCATGAATGCAACGGTATTGATATCATCATTGCTCTCATCCTCAATGACATCAACCCTCTTGGAAAGAAGAGGATGGATCTGGTGCTTGAACTCAAAGTGAGTGACTGTTAGTTTAATCACTGAAGGGGGAAAAAAAAAAGTTCAAACTGCATCCGGTCTTAAATAACGGCTTTGTTTGTCTTTCCTTTTTGGATCGACGGTGTATTTCTCTTAAACCTGCGGAATAAAAAGTTTCTTATACTGGATGTCACGCTGATAATTTTATGTTTAAAAAAAAAAAAAAAAAAGAGAGAGATACACAACATAAACATCAGACTTGGCATTCAAATCCATACACAGAGAAATGAGTCATCAAAGTGCAGAGTTACTGTACCAAATATGTCACTGACAGTAGCCCCAAAAAAACATAATGCTGTGCATCCACAAATGTAACTATTGTGATCACAGTCATACCGCAGTGTTTTGAGCTATTTGGCTCGCTGAACATAAGACACATTTTTCTCTAGATATTATCATTACAGGAAATCGCTCACTGAAGGAATTCTTGAAACAGGGATGGCTAAAAATAGTCATACCAAAATGACACCCTGCAAAGTAAGAATATTCACAGGTGAATTTCCTTGATTTCCTGTCTGTGTTCAGTCTGGAAGGTTGACCATCAGGTAGAGAGAATATACCTGAGATTATTCTGTTTGCGCCATTTTCTGCATCCTCTCATCTTCTTGTAGAATAATGCCTCCAAGCTTCTTCTTGCAATTATGGAGAGTCGCCATGACAGCGAGAACGCTGAGAGGATACTGTACAACATGAGGCCTAAGGAGCTGGTTCGTATGACTTCACTCAGATTTAGTATTATCAGTGAAACGTGATTGCTTTCTGACAGTCTGCATCTTGCAGGTGGAAGTGATAAAAAAGGCCTACATGCAGGGGGAGATAGAGGTGGAGGAGCCACAGGAGGGTGAGGATGGAGAGGAGGAGCACTCTGCCTCTCCGCGTAACGTTGGTCATAATATCTACATCTTGGCACATCAAGTAAGCTATAAGTATCCATAAAATCAGCAGAGTAAATGCTGTAGCCCATGCATACATAGTATAGTACGTGACTGATGGAAATTCAGTGCCTTTACTGTTACTGTATATCTGTGTCATTTCCTGTGGCGGCTAAAAACATGTGATACTTGTCGCTCTACACCCATCTCCGCTTTTTCTGCCCTTAGGCTATGCGCAGCTCAATAGCAGAGTGTCTACTCAAACCATGATTTAGGTTAACAACAATTATAGTCCACACCCTGCAGCCTTGTGACTGAATGAACGGAACATCATGCATTCAAAGGAAGAATAAATAGCATGTTCTGTACCCAGCTTTAAAATGCCAGCAATGTTGGCCCAGTAGTGCAGCACATTTAGTTCGCACATGTGAGCAGCAAGGCGAACCTGTCTGATGAAACCGAAATAATCTTTGTGTAGCCTGTGTGTTATGGATCTGTTTATCATTGACTGGATGGTGCTTGTTCTCGTTTCAGTTAGCCCGTCACAACAAGGAACTACAGGCCATGTTGAAGCCAGGGGGGACATATGGAGAGGGTGACGAGGCTCTTGAGTTCTATGCCAAACACACAGCTCAGATTGAGGTCAGTCATTAGGTCCATGTCTGAGCTGGGCTGATACATTTCGGATCGGCCGCTGTCATTTTAGTATTTTATTTTTATCACACTTCCACTATTGTGTGCCCACTACCTGCCATCTATTTTAAAATGTCTGTGTTAGCTAGAAACAATTGCAACATGTTTTAGCATTAAAATTGACTTGAAGCATGCAATTTTATTTTTTTTGGCCTGTGAGTCTCATCGTCTACCTTGACAGAACGATTAACACCTTTGTCATGTTTGCACGTTTTCCTGTGCGCACTTAATGAGTTGAAAGGAATGCTGACTTTTTACAGTGTCCTGAACGTAAGTTGTTGGTTCAGTTTTTCAGCTACCTTCTTAAAGAAAACAACCCTTTCATTTATATGGAAAATCAGCCTATTTTCATATAATCTATCAGTGCTGGGCCTTATAGAAGACAGACAGGATCAAGGCTTATTTGCGCGCAGCATTTACAGGGAGTGTGTGATTGGTGGCTGCTGCTGTGTTTGTGTCCAGATTGTACGACTAGATCGCACCATGGAGCAGATAGTCTTTCCTGTGCCCAACATCTGTGAGTTCCTCACCCAAGAGTCCAAGCTGCGTGTCTACTACACCACAGAGCGAGATGAGCAAGGCAGCAAGATCAA
Organism: Istiophorus platypterus; assembly: GCA_016859345.1. Lineage (NCBI taxonomy): Eukaryota > Metazoa > Chordata > Actinopteri > Istiophoriformes > Istiophoridae > Istiophorus > Istiophorus platypterus. Next base: position 6,221,107 of record CM029117.1, read on the forward strand.
TGACTTCTTTCTGCGCTCTGAGGACCTCTTCAATGAGATGAACTGGCAGAAGAAGCTGCGAGGTACTCAAGAGGCTACTGGTAACACAAACACCGTTCCCTGTGCGTCTTCCTCCTCAACTCTTTATCTTCTAGTTTCTGGTTTACACACTTTCCTCGTGCATCTCTCCAGGTCCCTGAGGGCCCTCCCTGAATAGAACAGAGATACTAAAGCCTGTTTCCCACATAAATGATATTAATGTTGGCATAATTTGTGAGCAGGGAATGAAGAAAAAAATTCCCTGCAAGTCAGTCTGGCAATTCCCTAAATTAAGACTCTTCTTCCACTTCTCTAGTGTGATCGAAAGCCGTAATATGCTGCACAATAGAGGAAAGAGTGGAGATTTTTTAGGACAGGAAATATAAGGTACTGAATTTTTCCTTTGATGTCATTTATGTGGTGTCTAACATGTTTTCGAACGCTGAAAGCACTGTGGACACCCGACCATGATATAAAAAAAGCACAGCAATGAGAGCAACCACAGCCACACCCAGCCCGACACTTATGAAACTACAAATATGAAATGCAAACAAAAATCCTGTGCACAGACGCTGGACCCTCAGACAGGTTTAAAGTGTAACTTTGAGTCGTCCTCACCTCAAAACTCTCAGGTATTAGATGAAAAAACAATAGTAGGAGAGCAGAGCAGAGTTTAAGGAGTCTTATCTTTATTAAACTAAGTGTTTGGGCATCACCACACCGAGTAAAACAGGCTTACCTCATAAGTTCCTCCTAAAATCTTTGACTGAGACTTTGTGAGAACACTCTCCACCTTTAGTGTCCTCGGTTGTGCTGCTGTGCTTGCCAAGAAAAAAGCCCTATATGTATGTAATGCTCATGACCTCTGCAAAGAGACTGAGCAAATTTTTTGGTACACCATAATGAAATGCAAACAAAGCCCCATAACTCAATCTGATAATTGAACTCAGAAGCGCTGCAGGTTCCATGTGTGAAAGGGCCTGCACTCTGCTCCCTTATCTCTGAACCCTGGAGGGATGTACGTGGAGAGAGCATGCAAACTTTGATAAGCAATTTATCAGCTTACTTACATGACGATATAGTAAAAGTTAATAAAAGGCTAAGATTGACTAACAATTGTGTTCTACAGATTCTATATTGATGTTTTCTAGCCAGGAGAGTGTGATGTAGTAGATGATTAACATGATTTTATGATTGATTGATTTTTTTCATGATTTGCTTTTTTATAAGCAAACGTTCAATAGTAAACTACATATGGGCAGGAATTGAAGAGACATGAGATCAGGAACCTTGGCTGGATTCACACTCAGGATGTTGTGCTTACCTGTTGCATCTAAGCCAACTGAGTTAGCAGGTTGCTCCAAGTCTTAATGGGATCAATGGGTGAACCTGATTCATCTACTTGCCAATTTGAGGTCATGCTCAGTCACACATAGCTTACTTCTGACATGGCAAAACCTTGGGTAGTGGGCAAAGGTTAGCTCCTGTGTGAGCAGGTAGGAGATCAAGAAGAGAAAGCCAGGACAGTAAGAACTGTTAACAGTTGATCTAGAAATATTGATGTGCAAATTTTCAAAGCGGGTTTTCATAAATCCACTAATCTAATTGGCTAATCTTGAAAACCATAGTCTTGCAGGCCAGAACACTATTTTGAGTGTCTGTATCAGTGGGGTAGGTTCCTGCTCATCCCCTGACTGATTCTCTGTGAGCTACTGCAGTGAAGTAACCACTGTCTTTGTTTGGTTCAGGGGAAGGAAGATGGTTTGTCTTTAATGTGAAAACACATGACAACAACCACCTCTCCCCTGTCTGAATCAATCAGCACAGCTGGAGAGCATATTGTTCCTCTGGTGATAACCACTCGTCACGAATATAGTGATTTCTGTTGCAAAAAGTCCCCACCCAAGGTTCTTCTTTCTCTGATGAACAGCTGGGCTTAAAATAGTGTTGGTCATGCATGAATGCATGCAAATTCGTGTGTTTTTTCTCCACTAAAAGGAGAAAATCATTTAGTGTGTGATAAATGTGCCTGACTATTGGTCTTTTGTACTCAAATGGATTGAAGTTTTGCCTCATTTTAACCTTTAAAGTGAATCCTTTTTTTACAATTTTGTTTCTTAAATGGCACTTACAACCACACACAGACCCCTTTTGATGTTCCGCCCCAAAATTTACTACATTTCTCAAATCACCAAAACAGATTTTGCCTGAGCTATTTATTTCAAACCAAGCACAAAAGAAAATCTGTCGCATTAGGATATGTCAACCCATTAAATCCAGATTGGACAATTCCACACCTCACGATTTACATTCAATGCTGTAGTTGAGTGTCAGTGCACAGACTAGTATATTCAGGATGATGGTACCTAACCCTTTTAGTGGCCTAATCCTAACCAAACATTAATTCTAGTTTATTATCCATAACTATGATCTCATCTGAAGTTTAACCATAACATATTTGCAATGCAGTACAGTAAAAACTAAATAATCCTCATCTTTTTTTTCTAGGCCTTGACAACAGTTCATTAGAAATGACCTTTTTTTTCCCTCTTTGGTGTGAATCACTGATCAGCCATTGTGTCATTGACTTTAACTGTAAACTAAAGGGCTCTGTGAAATTGTTTGATGCATTGTATCTGGTACATAGCATAGTTAATGTAGAGTTGTTTGCATGATGTTAGGCTGCTGCAGTGCTCTCTCCGTGGCACAATGACCTATATTAACTTGCTTGTACACCCTGTCCTCCAGCCCAGCCCATCCTGTACTGGTGCTCCAGGAACATGTCATTCTGGAGCAGCATCTCCTTCAACCTGGCTGTGCTCATGAACCTGCTTGTGGCCTTCTTCTACCCTCTGGAGGGTGTCCGTGGAGGTCAGCCACCTTGAGTCTTCACCTTGTAAACTTTCTCCTTCCTTTAGCTCTTGGAGAACAACAGCAGAATGGTTAATGGTGCCCTGCGTTTGATCTTTTCTTGTATGTTGTTTTCTGTGTGTGTGTGTGTGTGGGTGTGTGTGGGTGTGTGTGGGTGTGTGTGTGTGGGTGTGTGTGGGTGTGTGTGGGTGTGTGTGTGTGTGTGTGTGTGTGTGTGTGTGCGTGTGTGTGTGTGTGTGTGTGTGCAGAGGCGTGCAGTTAACAATACGAGTTTTGCTGTTACAACACAGGAAATGGGAATGAGTGGCATGAACATTAATTGTTCAGGGAAAATCCCAGGGTGGTGTAGGCATGCAGTACATATTGTACATTACCAGAAACCTGTACGGCAAAGATGAATAAGAAAAGAAATTGGGTCATGCCTCGGTAAGCTCTTTAAGTCTGGAAGGATAGTGGATACACCCCTGCAGGTTTACACCACCCAGGTGCACCTTGTTGCTGCCAGGTAAGAACAAACACCTGTTGACTAAGGGAGTTTAAGAGGAGGTTGTCCTTGACTGCTCCAACAGTGGAGTTAAGGCCATTGAGAAATCCCTCAGAGGTTCTGCCTGGGCTAGTCTGATAGCAGTGACAAGCCTCTCTCTGATATTTGTAGAGGAAGAGATATATTGTGTCTGACATTTTTTTTTAATTTACGAAACCAAGAAATTTGCGGCCACACCCACTCTCCTTAGTAATTGCCAGGAGTGAAACTGGGCAGCGCTCTATCACTGTCACTTTTTTTCTGTCAATGGCTAAAAATAACACAGTGAAGTTTAATTGGCCGGCACCTTTGCAGGTTTGAGCTGAAAGCCGATCTTAACCAATTCTACATACCCATACGTGCACAGGTCTTGAGGAGTACTACGACATGTGAAAAGAGTTGATGAAAGACTCCAGAGGGATGTGCACAAAAGCTGATAATTTGCCTCAGGTGATGTCACCTGAGGCACTGTAAATCAGGTCTGAAGACTACAGGGTTTGAAAAAACAAAAATTGGACTTTTGGAGTTGTGAGCTTACCAGACCCCTATAGCCTTTTCCTCAGTTCTACTTAAGGCTAGAGGCTCATGGCTGCTTTGGCTACTGCTGCTATAACATGCAAACCTGCGACCAAACTGTGAGCACTGAGGGTATCATAGGTTCCAGGTTTTGACAAAGGAGAAGAATGTGTGGAATAGAAAAGACACGATCTCTGATTCTGCTACATAAGTTTTGATCCTTTTTTCCTTTAACTTACTTTGGGAGTTTGACAGCATTTTAGGAGGGCAATGCTAAATTGAAGGACTCTTTTAAGGACTCTTTACTCTGACAACAACTTCTGGTCTACTTTAAACCAGCTTGAAAAAAATGAAAATCCAAAGTAATCATGAGCAACACAAGCTTTTTTCAGTTCGAGAACTGACCCCAGATCATTGTCTGTTTTCTGGAGAACAATGGCTCTCCTACCTGACTCATGGTTCCCTGATAACCTCTGGACAAGGCTCGAGCATTTACATCCCAGCATATGCAATCATATGTGTATTTATAAGAGTTGGCATGTGATCAGATCACACACGGTAAGATGCATTATTTGCACTAAGTGTGCACAGGACTCTACAGAACACTGTGTGCTCCTGTGCCTGTGGGTTGGGTGGAGCCTTACACCTCCCTAACCAAAGAGTATTTCCTCACAAGAGGAGGTATGACAACAATGTAATCCTAGCTGAAGATCTAGATCTTGAACTGCAGTGCTTTCACAAATGACCAAGATGGATTTGCTCTAATTAGGTCCTGATCTCATTAATGATACTGTGTCTTTTCTGAGCCAGACACTAAAACATGACTTAACATGTTATTAGATTTTTACCCTTATTCATGCTGGTTTTGGTTTGAGGAGTCATGTTGATCCATATGTATCACTTTGAGTAATTGGGTCAGTGTCTGTGTATTTGTGTGAGTAAAGACTTACTAACATACTATGGCCTCCCACCAAGGCCAGAACCTCTAGTAGGAAACACAATACTATGTCACAAACAATGAAGCTTAAAAGTGACACCTACCTGATGTGAAACCGATACACATACAGCAAAAGGTTAGATGTCAGACCTCTTACTTTAATTTACTCTCATGTATCCATGAAATCACTTCCTTTATGTAGTCTAATTTGTTGGGTTTTTTGCCTAAGGATATAAGGGGATGTGTCTGACATGTCTCTGAGGAAAAATACGGAACCTAAACCACTCAACAATCATTTACTAAACAGGCTTTTGGAGTAAGGGAACAATGAAGGTAATAATGAAAAACACGTTTTTTTAATCCATCTTTAGTCTGATTTTAAAGACTGTGGTCCATTCATTTCAATACTGAAATTAAAACAGATAATTTCATCCACTGCTCAACTTCAGTTTTTCATGTGTCCCATCGTCCTATCATATTCCTAGTTGCTTGCTGTTGTTCATATCAGTCGCAGACGAGAAGTAAACATGGACTCATGCTGTTTCCTAGCAGTAGAAGTTACTATAAAAGCCAGTTGCTGACTTGTAAATGGCATCAGCATTCAGTTCATATTCATGACTTGTTAAACAATAAAGAAGTGCCTAAAAACAAATGCCTCACATCAGTCAAAGTCCATCGATTAAGGTAGTGGAACTCTATATCTTATGGATACAGTTTTTTCAAGGCTCCGTATTTTTAACCCTCACATAACCATTTCTGCAGTTGCACAAGCGTCTTGAGTTGTTTGACCATGTAAGATGTAAACATGGAAACTTATCCCATCGCTACCATCCGTTCTTTATATAACATGAATGGGAATCAGACAACATAATTAAACTGAAAATTCTACTCTGAGAACAACTGCAGATATCAGGCTATAGTAATTTTTTTAATTGGTTAGACTATCATTTGTGTTCATATCTGAAGTATCACTGATTTTTGAATGCATATTTTAATACATTGTAAAACAACAGCAGCAGCAAAAAAAGCACTTTGTCACCCATTAAGCATTTTAGATTGTAGTGTAACCTTATATAGTTAACAATACATGTATAAAGAACATGGGGGCAAATAACTCTATAGCACTGAGTGTTTTTACCTGACATGAAAAAAAAGTGACAGGTGTAGGTGATATCATCTCCTGCAGGACAGGAGACTTTTCACAACCAAAGGACAAAGTGACAGACCTGAGCATGTTTTACAGGCAGTTTCAGTTTTCTGATAGTTTTTCTGTCTGTCTATTCCTTTCCCTTTTTCCTCAGTTCTCCTTGAGGGCAGTATTTGTGGGAATGTGAAAAGCCGCAGCCATTAAGGCTTTCATTGTTCCAGTGCAGAGTAACAGAGAGAAGACACACATTGTGATTCACATAAACTTTCAATTGTTCTGTCTGGGGTCAAACGGCGAGGTCCCTTTTGTTTGAACTTCCTCACAGTGTTAGAGAAGAGACAAAAAAAGAGGTTGTTAGCTTAGCTCTCAAAACTCCATGTGGTTTTTCAGTGTTTAAGGTCTTGTGAGGTCTTAGGAGTTTATTCCAGGACAGACCAAGCAGTGCGAGCTGGGCTTCAAACTGAAGTCAGTTATCAAGTGAAAAAAAATCTTAGTCGCTGTTGCCAAGTTGTGCAATGGTGAATATTTAATGTCACAGTGTGCCCTGGATTCATATGGACTCAGACATCTTCTGTTAATATTCAAGCGAAATGTGTGGAAACCTTGAATAAACCAAACCATTCCAGTGAACTGTCCTTTGGAATAACAATCATTTACTGCAAGTTTGACATTGAGACACATTTGTGGCCTTAAAGTTATGCTTAATTTGCAAAAGGTACAGACAACTTAAACAATGTAAAAAGAAACATTAAACATTATTGTGTCAGCTGCACACATCACTCACATGTCCGTCAGTGGCTCTTTCCTCTTAGGGGTTTATTTGAAGAGAAACTGGTTGGGAACACCTTGAATTACTCTGAACTCCTGCTGTTTTAATGCTACGGTTAATGTCAGGAAGGTGTTTGTAGGAGGTCAGGTATTGTACACCTTGACCAGCAGTAGTAAAAGTGTCAGAGCCTCCAACCAGTTTCAGGCGTTGCTTGAATGCAACTATGCAAATAAAAGGAGAAAGCAGAGCTATACTTTAAGTCAGCCATCTGCCAGCAATAATGGAAATCTGCATGTGTAAAACAAGTTTTCATTAAGACACAAACATCAGGCTGTATGTGAATTTTCTTTGGTTTAGTGTAGATCAGTCTATCTTCTTCTTACACTTGCAGAGTAAACAGAGATGTAAGTAAGAGAGATGAATGGTCTTAGACTGTCTTAGACTGTAGGTGTGTGTGACGTCCAAGCTGCTGTGGCTGTGTTGGCTGCCAAGTCCAAGCACCCAGGCAGCCTTTTACAATGCCGTACCCAGGACCGTCCCTGATGACTTTACTGTACATGGAGCCAAGTGTATTTTTAGCCGACAGGGAGTTATGTAATGTACCTGTCATGTGATCTGAACACTGAGAAGCTAGAAGGAGGCCTCAGAACGGAGGGGTTTAGAGGGAGACGTGGAAAGTGGTCTTCTTGGTGTCTCCGAGAAAAGAAACCTTACCGATCTCCTGTCCAACTAGATAAATGTGTGTGTGTGTGTGTGTGTGTGTGTGTCTGTGTCTGTGTCTGTGTCTGTGTCTGTGTCTGTGTCTGTGTCTGTTTGTCAAAACAGAGGAATTAGATTAACATTAGCAAAGTGAATCAGCCTCTCTGCCACTTGCAGGTCAGGACTTGGCACTGAGCTTCAGCCTGGTGAGCTAATATTAATGCTTTTGTGACCCGCAATGAGGATGTAGAATACATAACTGTTGTGTAAAGCACAATGCAAAGAGACAAAGAGCTCTGCCTCTAATAAACAACTCCAAAACTATTGGGTTCATGAATGAAAACACTAAGATATCTTTGTCTAGGTGACATATGGTGCCACCCATTAAAACATCGCACAAATGCTAGATAATTCACCTTCAGTGTCTTCATTTGGTCATTTTACCTCCACTTCATGATCACATGTTATGACACAAAGGTGTTGGCTGTTAACTGAATTAACCTCCTGTTGACATGGTAAAATGTGACGCACACACAGTTGGCTACATCATTGATGATTAAATGGGACCCTTCCCTAATGTGGCCTCCGTCATCCTCAGGGACCCTGGAGCCCCATCTCTCTGCCCTGCTGTGGATGGCCATGCTGGTGTCTCTGGCTATAGTCATCATCTTGCCTCAGCCCCACGGCATCCGGGCGCTCATTGCCTCCACTATCCTGCGCTTGATCTTCTCTGTAGGCCTGGAGCCCACTTTGCTCCTGCTCGGGGCTTTCAATGTAAGTGTGCATCAGTGTGTTCAGAACTCATTTGCAATGTCTCATCCAGATAGGCTATCTTGTCATGTAGAGGGTGAATTTGCATCGGCACAAGGCAAAGTCATATTAACTAAACACTAAATCTACTGATACAGGACTAACATGTAAACAGTGCATGAACCTCACGACTCTTCGAAGTGTGGCACACAATTAAGCATTCAACTAAGACTTAATACAGTCCCTCTCACTCATTCCCCTACTGAAGTTGTCCGTGACTCTAATAGATATTGAATGACTGATGTATGGCCTCCAAAGCTGGAGGTCTGATCTGGCTGCGGAAAAGGGCTATATTCCAGCTAGCTAGATGAATGGTCCTCGTTTGTTATGTTTGCCCCCCCCCCCAAAAAAAAGCTGCTAATACAAAGTCGCTCACAGTTGTAACTACATCCACTTTATTTTTAGTAGTGTGAATAATGGCCATTTGGAAATCCTAGCCAAATCAGAAAGTACTACTAAGACTACTACTACTGAGTGAGCCTTACTTTCTCACTCTGAACGTACGTATGTCATCTCTATGTCATTTGCCAGTTATGTAACAAGGTCATCTTCCTGATGAGCTTCGTTGGGAACCGAGGAACCTTTACACGTGGCTACAAAGCCATGATTGTGGATGTGGAGTTCCTGTACCACCTGCTCTACCTGATTATCTGCACTCTGGGGGTCTTCGTCCATGTCTTCTTTTACAGCTTGCTAGTACGTGAGCGCACACACAAACTATATAATCCTAACCTTACATACATACTTACACACATGGACACTGACACCCATGGTAGTGGTGTACCAACAACAATGTCCAGCCTGTCCTGAATAGAAATAAAGATGGTATAATTTTCATGATTTCATTGTTGCTTTGCACTGTAACCCAGAGAAATAGGAGATAAAAAAATTGATTTAAATGCTGTTTGATTGCTTATAAAGGTTCATATAATCTCTACCAACTACAATTATCCATGAGCTGTCGATAAGGAGAATTAAATAAAGTCACACATCTGAACAGTAATGATGACCTTTGTTTGCTCCCTTGCTCACATTTACACCCACTCACTCTCTTTCATGCATATTATCGACACACATCCTGTACACACATCTCTGAATCCTTCCTCTTTCCAGCTCTTCGATCTGGTTTACCGAGAAGAGACCCTGCTGAATGTAATAAAGAGCGTGACCCGCAATGGCCGCTCCATTGTTCTGACAGCCGTGCTGGCTCTTATCCTTGTCTACCTCTTCTCCATTGTGGGTTATATCTTCTTCAAAGATGATTTCATTTTGGCTGTCGATAGGATACCCAACAAAACACTAGGTATGTTGACATACAGGTTTTTTCTGTATGTATCCTTTACCATGGGCCAACATAAATTACTTGTCCGGCCTTGACCCAAATGTCTGTGAAAATACATAGAGTCAAAGTGAAGATAAGATACAAAAAGTGTGTTTTCCAGCTTAATTCACATGCCTTTATTTTTATGATTATGATTAACTTGCTCTTAGCATCACCTACAATCTCTGCTTGTAAGGGACGTCACCATTAATATGCATTGTAATGAAATAGAAATGTTCCATTACAAAGTCAGCGCATGTGCAGAATGTTGCATAATGTTTCATATTCCCCTTTGACTAGAGCATGGAGCCAGTATGGTGGGAGAGTTCTTCTCTAGCGCAGTGTGTCAAAAAGAAAACAGAGAAAACTGTTCAGCAGAAGCCATGATGGATGGTAGGTTGAAAAAAGTGAAAGTTAACTCTGTGTGTGTGTGTGTGTGTGTGTGTGTGTGTGTGTGTGTGTGTGTGTGTGTGTGTGTGTGTGTGTGTGTGTGTGTGTGTGTGTGTATATATATATGTATATGGTGGTGTTGGGCGACAGGGTCAGAGAGTTCTTTTGAGTTTGATTCCACATGCATGCATGCTGCATGCCTCTCTCTCAGGAGATTCCCACATGTTTGTGTGTGACTGTGTGCTTATGTCTGTCTGTGTATGTGCATGCCTTTGAGTGTGAGTATGTAAAGGTCTTTATGTCCTTACAGACATCTGACTCAGCTATAGGAGATTGGTAACAATGAGCAGTAAATCTGAGCAGCCAGGTGGTCATGGGATTAGACGTGGCTTGGCCAACTAGGAGATCTCAGGGAGCCGGATGAAAAACGGGGGTTTTAGACTCCGTGTGTGTCTCAGGGCCCAGGGGTAAAAGGTCAAGGATTAATTTCCATCAGGAACAAGTGGGTCGATGGGTCCACTCAGTGATGGCGCAGAGGGCTTCTCAGTGCAAACAACGAGTCCTAGTAAACCGATTGACCTTGATGGGAAAAGTCTCCAATCAAAGAGACATGCGCCACCTTAAAATTGATCAGCCAACCATGTCGAATCCTCAAACTGCTTGGAGCCTGACCCTGTCTAGGCTTCCCCATCCATCACCACCAGGCCAGCTAATTATGGTAGTCTGGTGACTTGTTTTTGTGTGAGCAGATTGAGAGATTTCACAGTCTGTTTGGGTTCTCTAATATGGCAGATTCAGTAAACCAATAATATGAAATAGAGTACGAAATGAGTATTGAAACACATAGACACACAGTGTTTGCAGCATAGTGGATCTGATTTCTTCTATTTTTAATATAGCTGTTTTCTCAGTGGCCTCTTTTTTTATGAAAGTAAAGTTAAAAGCATATGAGCAGGTAAAACTGTAGCAATGCAGTCGACTGATCAAACAGGGTTTTGTGTTCAGCCTATACAGGAAATGATTGACAGTATTGGTATGTCTCCATAGCTTCCCTTGCTATGCAGCCATCAGCAGTGGTGATTGAGGACAAGGAGCGAACGTGTGACTCCTTGCTCATGTGCATTGTCACTGTCTTGAGTCATGGCCTCAGGAGTGGAGGGGGTGTTGGAGACGTCCTTCGGAAGCCGTCCAAAGAGGTACAACCCAAGTCAAGTTTAGATTTAGAGAAAAAAAGAACCTAGTAACCCAGTCTCATCTTACTCTATTTCCAAAAAATCCTTTTCTCCCCTCCTGGGAACTGTAATCTAGAATCTATTGGATTTAATTGTTAAACTTTCAGACATCTTACCAACCTCTTGTACTGGTAACAACACAATGCAATTACACCTTGAAATGCTTACACAATCTCACTCCCACACGGATAGAGATTAAATTAGGTTGAATTAAATTAAAGTGGATGGAGAAAACTGATGCGAGACCTGATAAGGGCACTTTTGTTTAATGAGCAGATCATCATAATGTGTATTTAACTTTCCCTACACTGAAAAAGCACATCAAATATTTGAACCAAAAAGCAAAAAAAAAAACATAGTTGTCGGCCAGTTCCCTATCAGATGGCTCTCTAAATTGGCTCTCTGTTACAGAAACATATGATGCTCTGGTACGTCAAAGGAGTATCACAGAGGACTTTCATAATTCTGAACATGCCAGAAAAAGCATTAATGGTACTTATCCAGGATGGAGACAAGCTAGTACACTACCACAACATGTGTTAGATTTGCAGCTTGACCTTCAGAATGAGGGCATGACTCATAAGACTTATGTAAACCTTGGTAAGCTTAGCATTCGTGTGAATTCTCTGTACTGTTTTCAGTTCTGTTGGGTTACACACAAGGACGATTTCTGTACACCTGGATGATATCCTGTATGTAAAGAGGGTACTATGAGTAACTTCAATGTGTTGTCCTAGTGACAGCAGTAATATTACATATAAGTGGGGTCCATATACAGATTAACAAAACTTTTTTCCCTTAGAACAAGTTAGAGATTTTTACTTTTTTTTATAAAACTGGACATTTTACATTGTTTAGCAATGAAACTAGTTTTTTTTAGATTCTGTTTTCAGTTTTCAGCATTAGTAAACAAATCAGCGTCTGTATACACAAATGATTAATCTGAAACTATGGACTAAACATTACCTATATATAAATAAATGTTACCGTTGTCACTGACCTAAAATTTGCAGACTTTAATAATTATCAAATGAATTACATCCAATTTGCATATGAGAGAATAAATTCAGTAAGGTGTTCATAGCCTTCGCAGGTTTTTGTTACACTTAGAAAAGGCAGATTTGTGAACCCTCTTCTGTCAGTAATTGAGAAATAGTTTAGTAGGGTGGAGATCAAACAGCAGCTTATCAGCTCATATGGCCAATTCTTACAAATTTTCTCCCCTTGGTTCAACAGGAGCCCCTTTTTGCAGCCAGAGTGATCTACGATCTGCTCTTCTTCTTCATGGTCATCATTATCGTCCTCAACCTGATCTTTGGTGTCATCATTGATACCTTTGCTGACCTGAGGAGTGAGAAGCAGAAGAAAGAGGAAATTCTGAAGACAACATGTTTCATTTGTGGTGAGAGATTAAATAAAGATAACTTTACAATGTTGTTCTAAATGGTTATATCGTAAAACAAGTTGAATGCAACTTTTCTAAGACCAGTTAATTGCTTGGTCTTGGTCAGCATTTTTTTTAAATCATAAAAGCCATCCTGCATACTCAGCAGTTTAAGACTCATGGTTGTCCGTGAACATTATGGATGTGAAGCAAGACCTTTGAAACATCTTTTCTTCTCTTTTTTTCCTGTCACTGCTGTATAGTAGCCCCCCTTCTTGGAATTCAATAAAGCGAAAGTGCCTCGCAGTTAGATTTGAGTCGAAGCGGCAGTCGTTACTTGACATGCTGATTTATAGTGTTAGTCTTGCTGTATAGTCAGCATACCAAGGGATGATGAAATCAGGAAGAATCAACAAGTGGTCTGCCACCATGCCGGCTCTTGTATGATCATGTGGCTGCTATGATGCAGCTTTGCATCACAGCTTCGTGCAAAATGGGGGCTGTTTTTCTGGGTAGTATAAACAACGAAACGCCTCCTCTTCCCAGAATGAATAGTTAGTCATGACAGGTGCTGCTGAGGAGTAGGAGTGTTTCTTCTTGTTTCCATATGGCTCTTGACCATGATAGACTGTACACCAGCTCAAACACGGGCCTCATCGATCACTAAGCTGTCACTTATGAGCATTACATGAGAAACATGAACAATAATTGGTTAATAATGGTCACTCTCACTGCTTTGTGGTCAGCAGCCATATTAGGGGTTATTCCTCTTTTACAACTTCAATGCAAGAATCTACATGGATTACTGTGATTCTGTGTGACAAAAAATAGTTTAACATTTTGGCAAATCTCACCTGACCTTTTGTCCGCCTGTTATCTTGTGACCCCATTTCCTCTTGTTTTTTCGGTCAGTCATCCTCATTGAGGTCACAAGAACCATTATGTCATGTTGCAACCAATGGTGTATTTCTTCACTCTTCCAAAGAAACGAGAGCACTGAGTTTATTTGTGTTTGTTTGTGTGTGTGTGTGGGGGGGGTGTCATTTCTTTCTTAGGTTTGGAGAGAGACAAATTTGACAATAAGACAGTTACCTTTGAAGAACACATCAAAGTTGAGCACAATATGTGGCACTACCTGTTCTTCATCGTCCTGGTGAAGGTCAAGGATTCAACAGAGTACACTGGCCCCGAGAGCTATGTGGCTGAGATGATCAGGGTAAGGATGTTGTCTTGCACATGCATTTTGCTTCTTATTTTTTCTAAAATCCTACATACAA